>VZTD01004413.1:0-50561 GCA_013397725.1 Rhagologus leucostigma
CACGGGAGAGGCCGCCGCGTCCGCCATCCCCGCCGGGCAGAGGCGCCGCCACCGCCACCCGAGGCACCGAGAGGCTCCTGCCCCGCGCTGGGCCCGAGCGCCGCCCGCCGCCGTCCCGGCGTGCACTGCGCGAGCGACCCGGCACCCCTCCCCTTGTCTTCCCGGCCCCACAACGCCCCGCGCGGGACGGGCGGGATCCGGGCGGTGTGAGGGTCCCTCGGGAGGGACAGGCCCCGCGGCGGGGTAGGGGGGCCGATCGGCGGGCATGAGCCTTCCCTACGCAGAATCTTTCACGACCGCCAAGTTCAAAACCTGGAATTATCGCAGGAATTAAGGAGTTTTAACCTAAATGTCGAGGTAAACACACAGAAGAACCAGTGCCCGCGTCTCAGGCTGGATCCCACAGAGAGCATGAGGAACTGCTGCCGGCCCCAGAGGACCGGCAGCGCCGGACAGGGCCGGCTGCTTCGCTTTCCAGTGAGGCAGATTTTGGAAAGGCGTTCATTTAGGAAGTAATTAAGATACAAAATCAGTATGTTAATGAATTCAGCTGTCATGATTAGCTAATACATCTGAACAGTTATCATGTAGCTTAGCACAATGTCCTAAACCTGCCCCTTTTCAACATGAACAACCACAAAATACTTAAGCATCCTACAGTTAGAAAAAATGACATGCGATCTTATATCTGCTTGTGCAGTAAAGGCACATTAGCACTGGGCTATGAACTGGAAAGAGGAGCAGATGCTATACTCCATACCAGCGCAAGGATACTCTTGTGGAAGTAGGTTGTTCTTTTGCATATATTGTTTCTTCACTCTGACGGAGTCCCATTTGACGCTGAATTAGCAACAGCAAAGGCAAGTTGCTTGCTTTCACTTTTATTTATTCAAATGATTGTGCCAGATTGTTTTAAGTAGATGACATTTCCTCTTTGTTACTTTCTAGTTAGAGGGATGCTATGTACTGATTGGAATATGGGCAAGGCAATGCCCAATACCAGCTGAACAACTACACAAAACTTCAGAGTATCAGAGGCATCAGCACTCAGTGCTCTCCTCCTGAGCTGTACATCTCTGAGTTTTGATTTACTAAACACCACTAGATTTACTAACTCCCCCCATTTTTTAAAGTACAATACCTACATGAAACATTACTGAATGGTAGCAGAGCCATTATGTCTTGCATCTAAGTGAGTGCCATGGTAAATCCAAGATCAGTACTACATTCTTTGAAGACCAGTCTTTGCCCTCATGTCTTAAGTTTCTTTACGGAAACAGTAAGATCGTCAGCTATGCACCAGAAATAGTACCGCCATGTGAAAGATTCCAAGTGCTCCTATGCCCCTTCCCATTCCACCAGCTCAGACTCCCAGTGCCGTGATAAAGCAGACCAGAATTTCCCATCTCCCAAGCATGGCACTGGATTTTCTAATGGCATACAGCACCAGGTGGGCCAGCAGTGATAAAATTGACCAATACTAGGGGTTTCCTAGGTGTCATTAATGATTGACCAAGACAGCATAGGCCATAAAGCATGAATTAAATTCAATTTATTAAATACCTAACAACTTTTCTACGCTAATTCTGTTGCACCAACCTGTATTACAAGTTAGAAAAATTAGTTTTATGGGCTGTGTGTTAATTTCAAATACTAATTTACTGTGAAAGGGTAAAGACAGCTACTGCTCCTAAACGATATACTTAAATGGCTGCAAAACCAGATACCACAATTTTAGCTTGTGAGAAGTCAGGCAAGTAACCATCAGCTTACATTCAAAGGTGTCCCTTAAGCTCTGAAGATGGCTTCTTCTCCAGACTGCCACCTTCATAGCCTTGACTGATGGTCATGGCTCCAGAATACAAAGAAAGTAATTTGCCAGAGTGGCTGATCCAGGGACCGATTTTGTGGAATTTACATAATTTGAGAAAAGTGGGAGTGATGCAGACACTCACCTGTACAGGTTTTCAACCCTCCCTTTCAATATTGTATCTAAGGCTACCCCTTCCATAGACAGCAGCCATGTTCTTTGGAGAACTTTATTAAAATATATCCAAGAAGTAATCAAACATTTTCTAATGAGCCAAGAGAGAAATGAAGTGAGAAAAATATCTGTACAGAGGACAGTGCTGTAAGTTTTTGTTTACATGCTTTATTTCAATGTTTCACAGTTTAATCATTGTCTACAAAAATATATTTCTGAAACTCTGAGTCCTCTATAAAAAAAGCTGGTCAGCAGCAGTGACCCTGACAAACAGAATGTACCTTGGGATAGTGTGAGCACCTCCTGTAAGCAGATTAGTGTGGCTAGGGAACTCCTGCCTCACCCTGGGAGACTTCTGTTCTTTGGGATTAAAGCTCTGCACTAGTTCTGAAGGAAGGCATTAAAAAAAAAGTCATTCCACTTCTGTATACTGCACTAAGCTTGGAAGGGGGAGCTGCAAGTTCAGTGTATCACACAGCGAAGAGTGCTAATGAAGTGCTTGGCACTCAGGGAAAGAAGACCTCAGGATGCTTTAGTACTGGTAAATTTTTCTTTGAGCTATCTGTTCAGAACAGCCTTTGTCTGGTGATAACAGGTTCAGGCTGTCAGCAGAGGTACAAACAGCACACAAGCAGAGTAATCCTATAAATGCAAAGAGAGTCCTCCTTTGAGGACAAGATGAGGGTTCTGTTCATTTTTACCTCAACATTTTCTGCTGTGGCTTTAATCAAGGGGAAAATTACTGTCATAGCCAATAACAAGCCTAGATCATGTTGGATAGAACAGAGCCACTATCAATGCTGTCAGTTTCAACTCCTTGGTACCCGTGACTGGAAATATTTCTTGCAACATCAATCATTTAATTCCTATGCTTACTAGTCACTAGTGTATCTAGCCACCAAAAATATGAACTGAGAAACTCAAGTTTCCCCCAAATGAGATCTTTCCACTCTTCCTCTGCTCACTTATTTGACTGTCTATAGAGATACTTGCAGTTAAGAAGAAAAAAAAAATAAATTGCGTGTTCTAAAAAAATAAATCTATCTTGCATTGTGCTCTAGAAAAGACAAGGTCAATGTACTCTGATCCTCAAAGCTCGTAACTAGAAGCCCCTTACCGCAAAATAATCTCAGACCTGAACCCCTAAGCAGGGCAGGAATTTTCAGCAGCAAATAAAGAGTAGTTATTGACAGACTGCTTCCCTAATGTGGTAATAGAAGATGAGCTGTCTGAAAACTTTTCCACACAGGCCTGTCAGAAGAGCTTTCTGAGCCAGCAGCTTGTGAAATCTGAATTTCCTAGAGATTAAAGAATTCAGGGAAGTGCTGATGGTTATTTTAGGTACATCTGCAATCAACGGGCTTCTGAGCTCCAGGCTTTTGTTCAGAAAAAGTTCTCCTGTAACTCATTCCTACCACCCGTCTCAGTCTGATCTGCTAAACCTGAGCAGCCAAGGAGGTATATGAATTTGAAGTAGAATCAGCATCATCCACAAAAACACAGAAGCCAAGAAACTTCACTGAGACAAATACCTTATCAAAAAAAGACACTCAGCACTAGAAAACTAGTATTATCTCACTAATGCTAAACAGCTAAGGTGTAAAATCTGTAAGAAAACACCTGAAGTTTACTTCTTGACTGTTTTCCTTTCTTGAATTACTGGGAGGAGTGGAGAAGGGGAGGAGAAAGGAATGAATCACTGTATTAGTAGTAAGCCATTATAGAGAAGGCAGTACTGGAGAAAAATGTTAAACCAGGAAAAAAAAATCTGAGAACTTAGTTATTCTGAAAGCTTTCCTTACCTTCCTGAACTAAACAGAGGATTTTGTCCATACTTTAAGTTGTTTTTCCAGTCTGTTCCCATCTGTTCAGCTTCCAGTCACAGACACACAACAGAGAGAATAATCAAGGGAGGCAGAGAAACCCACACATAGGGTATGCCTCCCATATAGCACCTACTTTAATATATCCAAACAACATGAACAAATCAATCAGATATTGTTACATCTTGAGCATGGAAAGGCTATAACTGAAGTGTAACAAGATGAAATTAAAGGAAGACCTCGAATTAAAGAAAAATCTTCTCCTGTGGAACCTCTTTTGCTGAAGACTCCACACCCCTCAAAGAAGCGATTCATATTCAATCATTTGTGAAATGGAGAAGATTCAGCAACCTACCAAATCCTACCAAAATTCAGTAGGATTGCCAGCAACAATCCTACCTTGGCTTCAGGTGAAACACAGAGTATTAATTCTCTTTTAGTATCGCAAAGCCTATTCATGTAAAACAAACTGCTATCTTGTGTTGCCCTGCTGCCCTGCCCTGCCACAGAGATGTAGTATAACATAGAATCATAGAATATGCTGGGTTGGTAGGGACCCATCAAGATCATCAAGTCCAACTCCTGGCCTTGCGCAGGACACCCCAAGAATCCCACCGTGTACCTGAAAGCATTGTCCAAACACTTCTTGAACTCAGACAGGCTTGGTGCTGCGTCAGCCTCCCTGGGGAGTCTATTCCAGTGCTCAGCCACCTTTTGGATGAAAAACTTTTTCTTGACTGTTAAAAGCTGCCTTCTCCAAAGCACAGACAAGTGGGACGTTACTTCTAGCTGATGCAATTATGCAAAAAGAAAAAAAAAAATCTGTATCTTAAAGCTTAGAATTCTAGCATGATGGATCCCTTGTGGATAAACACTGCCATAGGCTATGAGGTACTTGTGTGTGAGGAACCAGCAACTGCAGCTGCACGTTATTGCTACTTGCTGTCTCTCAGTGCAAGCTTTTCCCATTTCTGCATTTTCTTACCTTCTCCAAGTTATAGACTCCAGGGTGAACTATTCTGAAGCCTCACAAACACGGTGGCCACCAAAATACATTTGATGACATTTTAATCCCTTCCAAATTATTTAAAAGGCTGGCTTTGAGACTGTTACTTTTAACTTCAGGCCTAGAACTGCATAGAGAAAACTCTGTATGGTCAAGAACTAACAGTGCCTGCACTACGCCTGTTCTCACAGGAAATGTTAATTAAAACAAGCAAAGTAACACACAGATCTTAGCCTGGCTGCATTCTATCAAGGGCATAATGAAGACAATAGTCACAACTTCTCCAATTCACTAATATTTTTTCTAATATTCCCCATGGCTACACTTAAAAGAGGTTCAGCCAAATTAAATTTAAGCTGCAAGTCACAGCTGAAAAGTGTGCACTTAAGTCTGGTGTTTGGAACGCTGAGGACCATCCCTGATCAGGCAGCTTCATTTCCATTTCCAAGCGCACAAAGACAGTTCCCTGTCACAGACAACTGAAGCAGATACATGGGAGAACTGATTCGTAAAGTCATGGGGAGGCAAGGTCACTGCTGCCATGCCCCAGAGAAGGAGAAAGATTCATTAAGAAATTATAACTAAAGGGTTACAAAATAAGGGCAAGAGCTAAAGTTTGTCGGCAATGAAATGCATTCTCCTGTCCCATGTGAACAGGAAACAGTGTCTGTAGGGTGTTAAAGAAGGTCCTAGGAGGAGATGCCCTCCTACTTTTTTCTGCTGCCAAAGGAGAGGAGAGAAACACGCTGCTATTGGTCAGCAGGAATCTCTCTGTCTGCATCCAGTTTGCTTGTCTCTCCTGGGGAAGGGGTACGTGGTGCAGAGTGAGAAACAGGAGGGATCCCATGAGCTACAATCCCTTCCACTACTGGTGGTTCTGGTAGCCCAGGGTTGGCTACTCCCACTACTCCTGGAGGAAACCTAAAACCAATAAAAACATAGAAATTAAAAGCTTGTCCAACAGAGTTATTCAAAGGAAAAGGAGCCATGCCCTCAGACATGTGCTGAAAACAAATCCCTCTTTCTAACAGAAATGCTCTGAGATAGAACACAGGAAAAGGCTCCAGAGCTGAAGAGTAGCAGTGGTATCCTAATGCCAAATGACACCTGTTTGCAGACAGACCCAGACAGTCTGAGGTCACATACTAAGCATTTGAAAACAGATAAAAAATTTATCTCCAGTTGAAAACATTGTGAGGCACTCTATGAAGGCACCTGGAGGGCTAGGAATTCCCTCCCCATCAGCAGGAGGAGTGCAAGCTGCAGTTATCCTTCTTTGAGCTCCAAGACAGAAGAAATAAGAAGCTGAACTAATAAAACAGCTAGATGCAAGACAAAAAATAGGAGAGTGACAGCCATGAATTGCTAATGAACTATTCTTCCATTACTTCCATGCTGCTTCCCTATGCCCTCTCCATAAATACATCTCAACCTTTGTAGATCTCTCATAGAAGGAAAGAAAATATATTTCCTACTTTGCAGATGGGAGACAGAAGGGAAGCAACCTCCCCACAATCACTTAACAGGTCTGTAACAGATAAACTCAAATACACTCTGTTTAGACTACTGAACAAATCCACTGGACGATGTCTGAGTAATAGTTCATATCTGGGCTACAGGTAAGAACTGTGCTTTTTTCATATAGCCCTAATGATATGCACAACTTCTAATGTCAAGTTCCAGTCCTTTTTTTGGGGCATTCAGCAGGTTTTCTTATATTAAGGTATCTCTTGGGCATGTGTTCCAAGGATTTGGAAATATTGACCAGTATGCAGCTGGAACTAAATATGACCAAGTACCTGTTAAATCCTAGAACAGCTTTAGAAGTGCTGCCGTTAAGTTTTGGGAAAGAGCTCATATAGAGTATATAGGAACAGAGACATACCTGTTTGCAGGTACAAGCAGTTCTCAAACCCCTGGCCTACTTCAGCAGGAAGATATGCTTGGATAACCTATGTATCTCACCTGTAAGCTGCAGCTCCGTTGAGTTCTGGGTGGACAGTTGCAGGATCAATATTGGACCACTGAGCTGCTAACAGCAAGTACTCCTTATTAACACAGTTTCTCAAAGCATCAGGTATGTGACCTGCAAGGGCACCAAGAATGACAAAAAAACCCAGAAAACAGGTAGGAGAGACTTGTTCCCTGCAGCATTTACAAAGGAAAGTAGAAAGGAAAAGCGCAAAATCTCTTTCATCCACTTCCACAGGATAACACTGGGCATGGGAGACTCTAGTCTCCTCTAAGCATCTGGTGTCTGGGGATGGCAAGAAACTGATCTTTTCTTCCCACTTCTATGATCTTGTGAAAATCATTGCCACAAACTGCAACTGCCAAGCCTCACCTTTTTCAAGAGACAACATGTACTACTCAAGGAAAAAAGCATACAGTAAAAGTGTCAAAGGAACTACTGCAAACGATTTGGAAGATGTAGGTAAAAAGGCTTTCCCAGGGAAAGAAAGAGCCACTCTGGCATTAGGTACAAGAATTCTCAGAAGGCAAAGATGCAATTATCAACTTCCAATCCAGTTCCAGAAACCAGTTAATAAGTCTAAGTTTCCAGAACAATGAGCATAATCCTTGCAGTGAACTAACAAAAACCCACTAATTCAGCAGCAGCTGCAAATCTTCTTCATTACCTGTAATAGCTCTGCGGATCTCTTTAGCTGCGTCTTCTCTGGATTCAATGGAAGCCTGTTCACTATACCAGGCAGTGTGAGGGGTGCAGATAACATTGGGTGCATCTTTTAACGGCCCCTGAGCGAAACTGGGGAGAAGAAAAAGGTTTTTTTTCCAGAAGTGATAACCTCATCTGTCCTCTTGGGCAACACTGTAACCCAAATGACAGAAAACAAAACAAAACAAAACCCCCAAAAACAAACAAACAAACAAAAACCCACCAAAAAAACCCCCAACAACAACCAAACAAACAACGAAACAAAAAACCCCACCAAACCACCAAAAGAATCACCCAGTTTAGGTGAACCACCAGATAGCAGCAAGCATGCAGGTACAACATTACCTGAAAGGCTCAGACTCATGCACATCCAATGCTGTTCCTCTGATTCTTCCCTCTTTCAAGGCTTGTGCTAAGGCTTTCTCATCTACCAGCCCTCCCCGGGCTGTGTTCACTAAGAAGCAGCCCTGACGCATCTGGAAGAAGAAAAATATTACGTGCATTGAGAATGAGACTCTTCACGGAAGCTAAGTGAATCTTGGGAAGTCTACTGGAAATGAGCAGGAGTCTGCAGTGATTAGATGAGGCCTGGAGGAACTAGGAGTGCTTTCACTACAAAGCTTACCACAGGGAAAATGCCTGCAAGCAATGCTTGAGAAATTTGCTTTAAAAATCAACAAACAAAACCACAAGACAACAAGGGCAAAAGTGGAATTCTCAGGTTCTGCACTCCATATTCATCCTACTACATTAAAAAAGAAAGAGGACATGAATTATGAATCAAGTATCCAGCTATACAAAACTGGACTACAATGTCCAAATCTCTCTCATAAAAGCACTGGAAAGCATTCATAGACTAGTGGAGTTTAGCCCGAGACTGACTTTGCAGTGGGCTTGGGCAGAGACGTTTTGGCAGTGCTGTGTAAAACAACGTACACAGTCCCAGCCACACCACATCTAGCTCTAACCAGCACAGTAAATTATTTTAAAGATAATATGAAATTATGGAATCACCTAAAATAGTCTTTATAAAGGAAACTACTTTGCAGGAAGAGTCAATCCTGTTCTTCTCTTAACATAAAATTCTATACAGCACAAAGCACAGGCACCCGGATCCACACGCGCCCAGCCTCCAAAGGCAGCAGGAGGCACACAACAGAGGCAGCAGGATTCACACACTCTCAGCCTCTGTGAAAGCAGCAGTTTCGGTTTGCATTCATTTCCACAGTGCTCTGTGGGGGAAATCAAGCTCCTGCTGCACCTGTTTAATAGTGAAGTCATTGATGAGGTGATGGTTATGTTCATTCAGGCTGCAGTGCAATGTGATGCAATCGCTGTGCATTAGTAGATCCTGCAGGGTTCCTACTCGTTGTAAACCCAAGGATCGCTCCACTCCATCCGGCAGATAGGGATCATAGAAAATCACGTTGAAGCCAAAGGACTTGGCTCGCAGAGCCACTGCCTGTCCAACTCGGCCTTCACAAAAGAAAACCCACAATCATCAAGGAAAGGTAAAACAAACTTTAAAGACAAGATACTGGGGTAGACTGGGAGCCTACACTGAAGTTTACTGCCAGGGCCCAAGGTATTGCAGCCCTGGAAACCCCTAGGATTGCCACAGGGATCCAGAGGAGGCTATTCAGTGCTGCTCCTATGTAGCTAATTCTAGTTCTTCCCCATGCAATAGCCAGAGCTTAGTCAAGAAGCAGCTGTTTTCACACAAATCTGGACTCTGAATCAGAGATAATAATCTGGCTACAAGAACTTGGAGAAGGACTTGGTAGCCACCTTTCAGGCAGCTTTGTTACTGATACAGAGCCTAGCACACAGGGGTACAGTCACCGAGAAGAGCCGTATGAATGCTCCAATTCTTCTAACCATTTGAAATTGGAAAAAGAATACCCAATCCCCTGACATACACCCAGCTCTTGAAGATATCCAGAATAGGGCACTAGTATTCCTAAGAAGTCAGTGTGTTTCACAAAGAACAGCTGTAGAATTATCACTTTTCTCAGTGTGTGACTCTTAGCTTCCCAAAAATGTTCACAATTCGCTTTTCAGTCTAACAATTCCCATCACTTACCTAGTCCAATGATGCCCAAAGTCTCCCCACGGATACGCACAGCACCTCCAGCCACCTCTCGAATCTGTTCTACACTTGAGGCTCGATTCCCTTCCCGCAGAGCCTGATGTAGCCAAGTAACACGGCGATAGAGGTTCAAAATGTGGCAAAGGGTAGAGTCAGCAGTCTCCTCTACTGAAGAGGAAGGGATGTTGCAAACTGCAATCCCTACAAAGCCATAGAGGTCATATCAGATTTTTAGCATCACAATTCTAAACCAACATAAATCTCTTTAAGCACAAATGCTGAAAGAGAACTCAGTACTCCAGAACTCAAGAAACACAAGATTCATTTCAGAACCTCACTCTACAACAACACAGATGCGACAGCCATCTTTTCAATCCCTCAGGAAATACCATTCCTTCCTTATAGATGTCTATTTGATTGACACACTCACCAGAAAAACAAACAAACAAACAGGCTGAAATGAGAAAACTTGGCTATACAAGTGATACAAGCAACTGATTGTTTTAAGAGATCTGCATTCAAAAAGATGCACTCCTTCCACTCCTGACAGATTAACAGGCAGACTGTAGAAGAACTGAGACAGATGGCTGAGCTCTTCATGCCTCACGGTCCAGATGCTCACTGCAAGCATCAGCCTCCCCAGGAGCAACAATAAGTAACTAACTCATTAAATGCAGACAGAAGCCCCAGGAGCTTCTCTAAATCCATTTGAAGTTACGCTTAAAAATAACAACACATAACACTCCCACTCCAGAATAACATACAGCCACAAGGACCATAAAACCCATGGCTACAACTCTAAGGTAAATTAGTAACGCAAACAGAGTTGAAGTTCTAGAAGCATAAATTCCCGTCAGAAAAGGGAAAGATGGAACACTGTATCAAAATCTGGTAAGTTCTGAGCAGTCTATTAAAAAAAAAATAGGAGAGGGGAAGCTGAGGACATACCATTTCACTCTTGCTATCCTTCGTTCGACAAAGCAGCCAAGAAATAAAAATAATTAGATGGGAAAATGGTCTCTTCCCAAACGTAACCGTAGCCACTTGCCAAACCAAGGCAACTCTTCTGCCTCAAAAGTCCACCACCTAGCTAAAAACTGGAAATAAAATCTAAGCAATGGTTGAAGGCATCATTGTTTCGTAAGCCTATTCAGACGAGACATTTGGCTAAACTCAGACTGTGCTTACCCATGAGAATTAGGAGAGCAATGGCCACAGACAATCCCAGATACCTGACCGCTTTTCTCTCTCAAATTATTTCCAATTGTGCCATAATGCCACACAGACAACTCAGAGGACATGAGTAGGGGTGATAGAAAACCCCAATTTCTCTTAATCTCACTGGTTACCATCTCATTCAACTCTAGACAAGCCCCATGCATCCATCTGTTACACAGCCAGACACAGATTTGTGTTAGCATGCGGTATTATACCTAAATGTAAAAAACCACACAGACAACAGCCCTTTGGTCTGAAGATTCAGAACACACAAGGAACAGTACCTTACCTCAGAATGAATTAAAAGGCCTGGCTAAGCACGAAAATAACCATTAATTGTCCATGAAAAAGCAAATCTGGCCACATGTAAGGGTCATCATACTGTCGCTCCAAAGCAAAAGTGGCAAGCAATGGACTGATGGTGAAAGAACTTTGATTCATTTCACCTTGGATTAATGAGTGTGCAGTGGGGGAAAAGGGATAGCTTTGAATCTGAATGAATCAAAGATATGGATGGTGACCTCAAGTAGAGAAACGTAAGACATGGTAAGGTTCCAAACTCAGCACAAATATGTAAAGGCTGGATGAAAGCCAAGGACCTTGACAGCAACTCTTGAGACTATTCATTTGAATCATCCAGATGAAAAGGCTCTTTTGACCTAATTCAAGCACTAGCCCAACACACACTCTTCATTTATTAGCAATTCATCTGTTCTTACAGATCTGAAAATTGCAACGCTTACCTATTTCAATTTTATATACTAATACCTGTATTTGATTTAAGCTTAACAAGACCTGCATTACAGTAAAGAAGCTTTCGAATCCCTTACACTTGTAAAACTTAAAAAAGAATGAGAAGGGTACTTAGGTGATCCATCTCACATAGGAGACTAAAAGGTCCAGAAGTCTCACTCCCATCTGTTTAACAAATAGCAGCTTTTTGTCACCTGATCCAGATGCTTTTCACATGCCTAGGGTTCTAAAGGGATAACTAATCAAGTTTTGAATCAGAACCTACTTGCATGTACAAAATCAAGAGAAAAATTCATGAAGCATTTACAGTGAGTTTATCCTGCATCAGCATTTGCAGGCAGCTTTCAGACATCAGTTTGCTCAGGAGTCACAAAAAAACCAAAGTCACCTCACCAAAAGCTACCTAGACACCATATTCAGGTTCCTGAATCCCAAACAACAACAAACACACCAACATCTGTAGCAGAGCAATCTGAAAACTGAGAATCTTTCTTTTAAGCCACCTACCAGTCCCTCTACTGGCCAGCTTCCTAAAGACACCTTATAACTGAGCAGCTCCAGATCTTTGTACATAAAAGTTTTTAAATGCACTCAGCTATAAAGCACAAAAACACGTGCAGTGTTCCATTTCACATTCAATTCCGATCGCAACAGACAGCTGATGGTGTCATCATACCTAATTCTGCAGCGGATTTGATGTCAACATTGTCATAGCCACTGCCAATACGCACAATGACCCTGAGGGCTTTGAATTTCTCCAGATCCTGACGAGAAAGGGTAATGGTGTGATACATCAGAGCTCCTACTGCCTCATTCAGCACCTATAACAAAAACCAGTCCAAATCAATATCTGGTTTGGTTACCTAAGAGGCAGAGCTCTACTTCTGAATCTTGCACATTTTCTTGCCCACCTTTTCATGGATTTCCTGAGTTGACTGAGCATCACAAAATGCCACTGTAGCAACATCCTTCAAGATGGGCATCTCCACAGTGCAATCTCGTCCATCCAGGAGTGCAACCAGTGGCCGTGCTGGCATTGGGCCATTCACAATAGGAGGCCGGATGCCTATTAAGAAAGTCAGCAGGAGTGATTACATGAAAGACAAGAATTCTGGAACCCTCATCTGCTAGTCCAATAAATCACTAACAGTATTTAGGAATAGATTTGGCAAAGCAAAAGACATGAATAGGAAACAAACACAGGGAAAACAGGTTAGGAAAAAAACCCACAACCACCTCTGCCACCACTTAATAAAGTAAAATAAAGCATGTTTTATCAATGAGATAATAGAGGTGATCTACTCAGCAGCATGCCATCTTACTCCAGGCTCCTGAAACGAGTGACAAAGTCGCTTCACAACTCCTCCCCAGTGACCTGCCCCCCTCTCCATCCCAGCATGCCCAGATACTATTTCCCCCTTAAGTGAGCAGAACTTGTACGTCCACAGAGCCTCCGACAGTCACTGGCATCCGGCCCTTTCCAGAAGGCCGTAGGCAGCGCCTCCGCGGGCGACGGGGCCCTGCTCGCCGCCGGCTGGGCGGACGCTCAGCCCCACAGGCGCGCAGCGACTGCGTCGCATCCCCGAGGCATAGGGCAGGTGCCGCTCCCCGCCGCCCGCTGCTGCCGCCGCTGCCGAGGGGCGCCCGCCCCGCCTCACCTTCGCAGATCCGGTCCAGACGCTGCCGCTTCACTTTGTGCCGGTCCATGGGCCGGGCGGGACCGCGCCGCCCTCGGCGCCGCGGAAGGACCCGAGACCCGTCACTCGCCGCCCGCGCCGCTCCGGCGGAACCGGAAAGACGGGGATGGGCTCACGCGAGCGGCATCGCCGCCACTAAGGTGCCGCGCGCTTCCGCTTCCGGTTCCTGGACGTTGGGGCTGTGGGGGGTGCGGGGCCCGGCGGGACGGGGTGGGACGGGACCGAGTGCAGCTGGGCCGCTCCGGGGTCGTTCGGTACTCCCGGGTCACAGCCGGCTCCGGGCCGGCTGGGGCTGCACGGAATGGGCCAGGAGGGTGGTTACAAAAAGCTGGGAGGTGGATCCTGGGATGTACCTTCAGGTCTTCCTAGGAAGCTCTCTGTGCATGCGACGAAACAGGGAGCCATTCAAAGCGGTTCTGCTTCTGTTTTGCCACCTTTGCAGCTGGGTCTCCCACACCTCTCCCGTGCTCCTGGAAGTGGATCAGCGCTGCAATACCCGCTCATCCTGAGAATCCACTGCATAAATCATGACCAAGGACGTCACTAAGCAAGTTCTGTGCAGTTTATTGAAGAACAAAGTCAAGCTATTTATTACACAAACGTTCCTGGTGCCTGATCTGAAGTCTATACGGTTGATCTCCTTTCACACGGCCCTTTTCTTCAATACCTGCCACATTCCATTCAGATATGCCATGATATATTTTAACAGATCTGTGTGCGTTCCTCCTGCTCTATGTTAGAGTTCGGTGGGCAAAAAGCAACGTGATGATTGGAACCGCCAGCTGGCGACTATGTGTTAGGAGGAATGGGTTAAAAGTAGATGACTGCCTATTGAGGAGGATTATAACCATGAAGCTGGGAATAACCCTTGCTAAACCAGTGTGAACACTCCGGTGATCCTCTGGCATGAACCCAGTTTAATGGTGCCTGTGTCTCCACTTGTGTGCCTCTGCCAAGGGGTTGCTTTGGGAATCCCCCAGTTAGCAAGGGAAGGGAAATAAATTACTCTTTGGGGTTTAGTCGTGGGTGTGTGGCTGTCCTGGTTGCTGCCTGCCTGTGCTGACACACACTCAGGCAGTTAAACAATAGCAAGGTAAGAATGTTTGGCAAAGATAGAGTGCTTAGAAAACATGTGTTTTCAGGCCCACTGGGTTTGATGACCCTTAAATATCTCAGATTATTTAATGAACTGGTTGAAATAGTGACAGAACCATGAAGAGTGACTCTGATGCCAGGAACCTGGAAGAGGCAAAAACCCTCCTTTGTGGAAAGAGACAAGAGGCTAGGCTGAGGAATCTGAATTAATGACTTTGCCTGTAATTTAAAAAAATAATAATGTGGTGCATGTAAGCTGTTTGTGGCCATCAGTGAGACTACTACTTGTTTCCAACAGTTTGTCAAGAATTAATCCAGTGTCTGTGCTATATGCGGCTACTAAAAAAAATTGGGTAGTTTTACCCATTTGGTTTGCATGCCAAACCTCAGAGGCAAGCCTTCTAACACATTACCCAAACAGCCCTAGTCTTCTGGAGCACAACTGCTTATGGCCCATGGAGTCTCCCTTTACATTTATGCTGGATGACCTTCATGTCTGTGTAAAAACTTGGGTTAAAATCTCCCTGAGTGCATTCAGGTATCCTCCTCACCTGTCAACACCCTTGCTGATAGCTCTTCAGGCAAGTACTTTGTTGGATGCTTAAAAAAACCACAAGGGATAGGAGGCAAGATGATTTTTCTGAGGACAGACAAAGAAATTGGAAATCCTAGAAACCTTGTGGCCAGGGGCAAAATTAGTAAAGAAAGCCTCATCTATCAGCAGCTGATCCTGCAGCTCTGTGCTGTGCTCCAAAGTCCTGCCATGTATCAGAATCATAGGATAATAGCATATGCTCAGTTGGAAGAGACCCATCACGATCATTGAGTCTGACTCCTGGCCCTGCGCAGGACATGCCAAGGATCCCATGATGTGCCTGAGAGCATTGCCCAAACACTTCTTGAACTCAGGTGCTTGATACTGTGACCACTGCCTTGGAGAGCCTATTCCAGTGCTCAACCACTCTTTGGGTGAAAAACCTTTTCCTGATATCCAACCTAAACCTCCCCGACTCAGCTCCATGCCTTTTCCTCGAGTCCTGTCACTGGTCATGAGAGTGAAGTGATTGGCACCTGCCCCTCCACTTCCCCTCGTGAGAATGTTGAAGACTGCAATGAGGTCTCCCCTCAAGTCTCCTCCAGGCTGAACAATCAAGTGACCTGAGCCATTTCTCATAAGGCTTCCCCTCCAGACCCTTCTCCATCCTCGTGGCCTCCTTTGGATGGTCTCTAGTAGCTTAATGTCTTCTTAATATTGTACTGCCCAAAACTGCACACACTACTCAAGGTGAGGCCATACCAGTGCCGAGTAAAGCAGGACAATCACCTCCCTTGACTGGCTGGCAATGCTTTGCTTGATGCACCCCAGGACATGGCTGGTCCTCCCTGCTGCCAGGGCATACTGTTGACTCAGTAGGAGCGGCTTGTACCTCAGTCCTTCCTGCTAGTCTCTAAAGCACCTAATGCTGCTGATAAGATGTAAAGTAAACAGCCCCTGTGCTGCTGCCCTGCCATGTGCCCATCTCTTTTACAAGCAAAGAGGACAAAATTTACAGGAGTGATGAAAATAAGAACCTACTGGCTCTGGTTCCGTGTTTCACAGCACTGAAAGGTAGTGAAGGTGGCAGCAGAGTGGGACCACTGATCTTTGTGGCCTAGTGTGGCTTTGAGTCCTCAGTCTCATGGCTTGAATGAATAGAAGTCCAGTCCATTTCACTGTGGAAAGCAGCTGCAGGACTGCTGCTGAAACAAGGGGAAATAATCTAATCCATGTTCTTTAACTTGATTGCATTAATACCTGTTTAAGTACTTTTCCAGCCTACAGGAAAGTAAAAGCTTTGGTTTGGTCCCTGTCCTGGTTTTGGCACAGATCAGTGGAAGGAGGCGTGGCCAATACCCTAATATTATTTGATATCACCTCACATCATTGCTGGGGGCAGAGAAAAGGACTCTCGCTTCTGAGGAGAAGGGGTTCCTTCTGATGGGGGAAAGCATGGTTGGGAAGAGCCAGTCAGTATTGTCTGTGCAAATCCTTTCTTTGTCTTATACCTTTCGTTATGAATATTGTTGCTGTTACTGTTCTTTATCTCATTGCTGTTTCTTATCTCCACCTGTGATCTTTGCCTTTTGTTCTTCCAGTTGAAGGAAGGTGGGGGAGCAAGCAGCGCAGTTTTAGTGGGAGCACTAAATTGGGAAATACCATTCCGAAACCATGACAGTTCCATTATTTTTCCAACTACGTTGAACAGCTCTAACCCCTAAGGCCTGGGTCTGTCTTGCCACTCCAGATCCACTGTCCTGCAAGCTAATTAAGCTTCACTTGAGACAAGGAGAGACAATATGCATCACGGATATACCTGGATCAGAAAAATGGGCTCACAGTGCATCACTTAAATGTCTTTGAATCAAAATATAGTGTAATGCATTATTAAAACTACTTACTTTGTCCATGTTCTTGCCTCTGAAAAAATTTAGACTTAAGGTAGTAGAACAGCGCTGCTCTAAGGTACTCCTCCTTTCTTCTCTTGAAAAAGTATTTTTGCTTTTCTTTTACAAATAAATTTTCTTCTGAACTGCTCATGCCTCATGCACATTGCTTCTGTCATCCAAGCATGTGCACACTAACCTTTGCCTTAACTAGTCGGTGAAAAGGGACTTAGAGAGTCTCTAATCCAACATCTTTGTGCTAGTCAGTACTAACACCAACAAAAGAGCAAGTCAGCTGTAGCTTTTTCTGCAAGTTTGGATACAGACTCTGATATGTCTCTAGATAACCTGTTCTAGCACTGCACCAACTTCTTAGTGAAAAAGTTTTTCATAGCACCCAGCCTGAACAACCTAAGATGGAATTTATGGCCATCATCATTTCTTGTATCACCTGCCATTTGGGTTTATCATCTTTGCAGCTCACCTTCAAGTAGCTGTAGGGTGGTAGTAGATCGTCTCTGAAATTCCTCTTTGCCAAGCAAACAAGCCCAGCTCTGATAATCAATTTGTAGGTCATGTGCTGTCATCTTGGTAGCCCTCCACTGGACCCCCTCTAGTTCCTCCACATCCCTCTTGAACTTCAGGGGCAGGAAAACTGCACACAGCAGTCCAGGTATGGCCACACCACTGCTAAGCAGACATGAATAACTTCTTTCAGTCTCTGGCCATGTTCTTCCTAATACAGTGTGGTATGTGGGTTGTTTTATTCACAATCACAGCTTACTGGTATCCATGGCAACTTCCAGGTCCTTCCAGCAGACTGCTCCTCATCCACTCAGTCCTCAGCCAGGAAAGATGCAATGGTGTCACTCTGCCCTGTTTCAGAACTCGACTCTCCTTCCTAAATGTCATAGGGCACCTGTTGACCCAGTTCTTTCATTTCTCAAAGTCCCTCTGGGCTGAAGCTATGTTGTTCAGCATGTCCATTGCTCACCCTGAATTTTTCTCATCATAAATTTCTTAGTTCCCTTTTCCTGTAGAATGACTTACAATTATTCTCACCAAAGATATAGTCTATCCATTCAGCTGTATGATTGTACTTAACTAGACAGACACCTAAACATCTCTGACCTTTCTGCTGTGAACTACACTGAGGCTAAAATACAAGAGCAGCTTTGAATTCTTTACTCATAGTAGGAACAAAAGAGTAAAACTGTCTGAGCCAGAAGTATCCCAGGAACTGAAACACAAAACTATGGGTATCTTCTATGGATGTCAAACCCCTGAACCTTCTTTGGCAATGAGCAGCCAGAGCTGTTTAGGGCACTAGGACTCATGCTAGGAAATGGAGGAAGTTTTTATTTGGTTTTCCATAAATATAGGCATCAACTTCTGCTGGGTTGTTTGCATTAGGTTAATATTTCTGTAGTGTACAGGTGTTACTATTAGCTGTGAATGTCTGCTGTCTATCTCTAGCTCTGTAAAGAGCAGAGTGTGGTGCTGTAAATATTAGCCCAGGCAGAGAAGTGTTTGCTCAGCCTTCCTCTGTGCTACCTCCCCCAGTAGTTCTCTGATAGTACTCCTGACAAATGGACCAGACAGCATCTTTTGCACTTCCCAGTAACGTGCTCTGGTTTTGACTCAAGAAGGGTTGTAGTGGTCAAATCCTGATAAAAGCAGAAGAAGCACCAGTGTGCTATAATCTTCATAAGATTACTACTATACAAAATAAGCTACAACTGAGTAACTCAGCACCTACAGCAAACAAAATACTTCCTTGGTCAAACCCACTCTTCACTGGCTGTGGAAGTCATGGATGTAGAGATGAAATGTCTAGCATATCACTGGAACTGCTACTTGCTTTAATACAGTGATATACAGTAATTTCCATTCAGAAGAATTCTCTCACAGCAGTTCCCTGCAATAAGCAGGAGGACTAACCTTTTTTAAAAACTCAAGAAGAGGAGGGCACCACTGAATTCGATTGTGAATACTTAATGTATTTGCACAGTTATTACCCTTTCTGTTGGGGTTTTCAGGCAGACGGGGTAGGTCTCTCTACTTATGCAAACCATTGACTTAAAAAACGTTTCCCTCATTTTCATATACTAATGTTTGACATGCATGTGGTGGACTGTAACTTTTTCCCACTGGTTAATTTGATCTTAGGATGCAAATTAAAAGGAAGCATCTGCTCAAAAGAAGCACAGCTGCCTAAATGCCGTGTGGGCTCTCAGAAATGCCATCTTTCGTGTGGGTGCAGACAAGCAGCTCAATCAAGACAGAGCCAGCAACAGGTAAGAAACTGAAATAACAGCCTTCACAACAAAGCCAAAAGGAAGAAGCCACAAGCTCAGTCATCCCTTCCACAGACCCAAGAATCACTTGGGGAATCTACTCAAAAGGCAGTCAGCCTCTGTATCCTACAAGAACACTCTCTCCATTGGAGACTGTCCTTTACCCAAGCACGCCCCCGAGGGCGCGCAGTCACAGCTCTGCTCTCGGTACTGAGGCGTGCTATGAATCAATAAACAAACGCCTTGCGCAGCCCCTTCCAAGACGCCCCTTTAGAAGCGTCCCTGCACTGCCCGGCCCCGGGCTCCGCGGCTCCCCGGTCGCCCTGGGGACAGCGGCCGCTGTATGTGCCTCCCACCCGCCCCCGTCTCGCACCAGCCCCGACGGCCGCCCGGNGGGGCTGCTTCTCTCCCGAGCCGGTAACAGCGCCCGGGGCGCGGGGCGGGCTGGGCAGGGCGGCACGTCCCCGTCCCTCTCCCGGCGGGCAGACAGCGGGATCGCCCGCACCCCGGTTCCCCCGCGGGGCGGCTGCGGGTTGCAGGGGCGGCGCCGGGGTCGCGGTCGCTGGGGTTGACCGCTGCTCCCCCCGATGCCGGGCAGGCGCGGAGCGCGTCCCGAGCGCGGCGCTCCCAGCAGCTACCCGGCTCTCTCGGCTCCAGCTGCCCCGGGCGCAGGCGGCGGGTAGGAATTCGCGATTCAAACCGGGAAAGTGGCTGCTGCTTTGGCCCGAACGGGGAACCTCCAGAGTAGTTGTGACCAAACTGGAGAGACGCTCTGGGGAGGGGAACGTCTGCCCTGGAGGCAAGGCGTGAGGAGGCGAAAGGAGATGCCGGGAGCCGATCCCTGAATGCGGCCGGACGGGCACAACGCGGGGATTCCTTCGCCTCAGCTGGTCCGGCTGCGCCGCGCTCTCGCTGGCTTCGCCCAGAGCAGTTTTTGATACCTACCCTCCATGCATTCCGCCTCTGGAATAGCTTTCCGAGACGAGGCTCAGTTTGCCAAGACCAAGCCAAGGAACTCCTGCAGAGATGCAGCTGATTGTTCTATTCTGCCTCCTACTACTGCCAAATCACAAGAACTGAGGATTGAAATTACTCCTTTTTCCAGTTCATATATTGTTCAGTCTTCAGGGCTGATGTGACTAGGAATAAGGAAATTAGAAACTGCTCTGAAGCATTCCTAGTTTCTGTTTAGGGGTGCTTTGCACTCAGAAAAAGCTGCAGCTTTTTGACTGCTAAAAGATGGGCTGGTGCACTTAAACCACAGTAGCGGCCACACGATTACAAAAGATTTCCCACAATTTGCCATGTCCAAATGCGAATGCTGCTTTGGTAACTGTGTTTAATAAAGGAAGGGCTTCCCTTCTGTAACTGTTGTCTCTTTAAATAGCGTGGTGCACCAGGGGCAACAAGATAGACGTATTTATATGACAGGACATTGAAAATGGACAATAAAGGTGTATTGTATTACCTATCCATTTTTTTCTAAGGTATAAATAATCATAATGTGTTAATTGGTTATTACCTTTTAACGTGGGGGTTTTTTTTAACTACAGATGGGATTCCCATACACACATATCTTTAACATGTTCTGCAACCTAGACCACAGATCTAGGAAATAATTAGCTTTCTCATTCTTTCACGTTGTTACTGGTCTACTAAGACAAGGTTTTAAAAAAATGAAATGACTTGCCAAATTTCAGGGCTTACAACAATGCACAGCTAGTAAATGATGTCTATAGAGGACATAATGTTTTAAATTTGAGGTTTAGAGCAGTATCATCTGAACCCACTGTGCTGGATACAAAGCATTCCTAATGAGAGATTTTTCAGGGAGCTTGAAATCATCAAGTCTCTATGTAAGAGGCAGGTGAACTACAAAGTATAGGAAGTTACTAGAAGAACAAAGAAACTTGTACAAGTGAGACAGAGGTACCTAGATAATATTACTGGGCTGTAGGGAAAGTAGAAACTTTGAGAAGCAGGCTGGCATGGAATTATGCATTCTACTGCTTACAGCAAATAAACTGATGAAGCTAGCAAAAGGGAAGGAAGTGAGAGAACAAATTACATGGCGAAGATGGTACACTGGGCAATATGAGTTGTACCAAGATTTCCCCCTAATTTATAGTGATGGCAGACTGAAATAGTACTACTGCACCTGCTGAACAAGAAGATGATAGGTAAGATGATGTACCCAAAGAACACTAAAGGTAGATGTAAGGCTCAGCAGAGTCATTTCCTAAAGGCAGGCAAGGACTATTGACCTGAAGGGAAGAAACATACTAGCCTATATATAAATTTTATTAGCAAACTGTCTTGTTCTAAGACTTCCTTGTACTTGTACTATTAACATAGATTCATATACTGCAGAAATGAAGAAAGATTACAGACTGAATTCACCTACCCATGACAACATAATCATAAAATTATAGAAAGACTTGGGCAGGAAGGGACCTTAAAGATCATCTTGATCTACCCCCCTGCCATGGGCATGGACACCTTCCACTAGACCTAGGGACTACGTTGCCCCAAGTCCCATCCAACCTGGCCTTGGACACTTCCAGGGATGGGGCAGCAACAGCTTCTCTGAGCAGCCTGTGCCAGGCCCTTACCACGCTTTGAATAAAGAACTTCTTCCTAACATCTAATCTAAATCTTGCCTTTTCTTTTAAAACTGTTCCCCCTTGTCCTGTCACTATCTGCCTGTATAAAAAGTTGCTATCCCTCCTTTTTTGTAAGTCCCCTTTAAGTACTGGAAGGGGGTCTGGTGGAGGTCTCCCTGGAGCCTTCCCCAGGCTGAATAATGCCAGCTCTTGCAGCCTGTCTCATAGCAGGAAGTGCTCCAGCCCTCGGACCATCTTTGGGCCTACTCTGGACCCACTCAAACAGGTTGATGTCCTTCCTGTGCTGAGGGCCCCAGGGCTGGATGCAGGACTGCAGGTGGGGTCTCACGAGGGCAGAGTAGAGGGGCAGAACCTACTCCCTCGACCTGCTGGCCATGCTGATTTTGATGCAGCTCAGGACATGTTTGGCTTTTTGGGCTGCAAGTGCACGTGACCAGCTCACCCTGAGAACCCCCAAGTCCTTCTCTGGAGGGCTGCTCTCAGTTGGTTCATCTCCCGGTCTGGACTTGGGTCTGGGACTGCCCTGACCCAGGTGCAGCACCTGGACTTGGACTTGTTGAACTTCATGAGGTTCTTATGGTCCAAACCTTCATCTGCATTGTTGGCAGGGATTTTAGGGACTGGGTTCCATGTACTTTAATTGACTGCATATCAGCACTTCCGTATGAAGCTACTTGCATCCTTTGTTAAGGATTCATTTTATTATGCAAAAAATATACATTCTTAAGTCTTCAGGCTCATTAAAGTAGTTGTTTTTATACCCTATAAATGGTTTTCTCAGTACATCTCTGAATGACCAGCATATACTTTAGTAATTGCAGCAGCACTGACTCACAGTACATGGTATGGTATTACTATGTGCGTATTGCACTGCGGTTTTCAGTGGCCAGATAGAAGAGCTTCTTCAAAGCAGGCCTCAGCAACCCCAAGGTTTCACAGGGATTTACTAGTCCATAAAATACAGAGCAATCCCTGATCCTGGCCAAGTTGAACAAAATTATTTTGGAGGCTTTTATTTAACCTTTTGTTTCCTTTTTCATTTATACTCATCCTTTTTTTTATCTAAATGGAGATAGCTCTTGTTCCTCACTACTCCACATGAAAGATCCCAACAAGTTCTGTCTCTTGCAAGGCGTCCTGGTTGAAAACAGGATCCCTGCAGAACAATGACAAAGTGCTTGTGTGGCATTCATCTTGACTGGGGCTCTAACAGTTTTTTCTCTACTTGATCAGGAGACCTCATGGCTCTGCCCAGCAGTGACTGTGTTGTGGCAGAGCAGCTGTGCCTCTCCGACTCCACCTGCAATGCCACATACAGGACCCTGGAAAACTGTGCCCTGGCCAAGACTCGCCTCCTTTCACTGGATCATGATAGCAGGGTCAGATGTCTGAATGCAGAGCTTGACCTCGGGAACAGCTCTTTGCTGCACTGCAAGTGTCACCGGCGCATGAAGAGACAGGAGCACTGCTTACGCATTTTCTGGACCGTTCACTCCAGCATGACAGATGGTGAGATGAAATAATATAAATTTACAAGTTACTAGTAAGGCTTACCCCCACCCAGCTGAAAACAACTGTGCAAGTCCACTTCCCAGCACTGTAGGTAATTGCTCTGGAACCATTTCTCCTAGTAAAGAGAATTCATTACTGCTCTGTTTGATAAGCAGAGAAAACTGATCTGGTATGGGACCAGCCCTTCAAATACACCAGTGACCCTAAGAGACAAAGACAGCTACACCGAGATAGGTAGATTTAGTGCTGTGAAAAATACCTCAAAATGGTACTGTCTGTCCATCACTGAAAACACATGTGATTATGACACACACTGCCATGGCACCCCTAAGTGTTCTGTTGCTTTCTTTTGTGGGATGCTTCTACTTAACCTCCCACTAGAGCCTGGCTGTGCTGCTCAGCTCCTCACACTTACTGAAGCTGAAAAATCCAAATGACAACATAGACCAAATTCCATCTGGACAAAATGTAATGAGGGTTTTACACAGTAATAGCTTTGCATTTCCAGAAGAAACATTCTTGGCATTTAGCTTTGAGTGAGACAGAGCTCCAGCTCTTCTGAACTCCAGCCTGAGGAAAGAACCAGGCATAAATACAAAAAATATCAATTTGAGAGTAAACAAACAAACAAACAAACAAATAAGCTGGTCACAAAGCATTTCTCCCATCTCCAACTGCATAAAATATCTTGTATCTTGCCTAGGTTATTTCAATTTGGAGACCTCTCCCTATGAGAATCCAGCAAATGAAGAACACTGGAAGACAGATTATAATAAACTGGCAGCTCTGGTATCAGGTAAGAATTGTAATGGTTACATGATATAATGCTGCCCTCTCTTATCTTTTCATGGGTTGAAGATTATTAAGAACAATTTGGGGTAATGGCCCCTTTAATCAGAGGAATGCCTGCTCTGGCTACTTGCCTAAATTTGCCACTCCTACCAAATGTAAATATAGCCACAGATCCAGGCCCATGAAACCAGTAATAACCCACAATGATCCATTTTCTGAAACAAGCACTCTACCATGAACCAATAAAAAAATACTCTTTTGTAACTAGTATAATTACAGTGTCGTACTGCAGGCACATAGAAGAACTGGTTTGCTTTGTTCTCTTTGATTTTTCGAATCTGACCATAAGAAAGAATCTCTTCTGGAGACTTGCTCCATGGTTTTTATGTTTCTTTTGGCTTTATAGGCTCACAGTTAGCAGGAGATGCAACAAATCCATGCCTGAAAGCAACACATGTTTGTAATCTGAGCAAGAAGTGTTTTCGTCTACGCACAGACTACGCCTCCATCTGCACCAAGGGAGCAGGAAGTGAGGATGTCTGTGACCGGCGCAAGTGCCACAGAGGGCTAAGGAATTTCTTTGAGAAAGTTCCTGAGGATTTCACCAAAAGGATCCTGTTCTGTCCATGTCAAGATGAATTTTGTGGAGAAAGACGCCGGAAAACTATTGTTCCTGATTGTTCCTTCCAGTATAACACCAAACCAAATTGCCTCTGGGTTCTGGACTCCTGCTTAGAAGACCATATCTGCAAGTAGGTCAGGCAGCAGAGGATGTTATCCAAGAGAACAACATCGGCACTGATGGTCTCATTTTCCTTCCTACAGATCCCGACTGGCTGACTTCCAACAAAATTGTCAACCTGTAGACATGTCTCCAGATGGCTGCTCTCTGCACAACCATGCTGCATGCCTGCAGGCTTACATGGGGATGATTGGTAAGTGATATCCACAAGAACATACAGGGTGGATGCTTTCAGGCCACAAACTTCCAGGCACACTGATGCTGTGAGGGACCATCCTGGTCTCCTGCAGGAGGTACTGCTCAGTATACCAGGGAATATGCCTTACTAATTGATGCTAGTGCTCTCCCTTGCCTCTGAGGTAAATGCAGTCCAAAGAGAGCTCTTCCATGGCATTTTTTGCTGTACTTTGCCCCGTCCTTGCTTGAGATTTCTGAACACCTCTTTGCATCATCAGCTGGTGCAAAGCACTCCAAGTGCCTCATAAACAGCACTCTGTGGGCTTGCGTGAACTAAGTAATTCCTAACGCTGGAGTTACATCCCATCACAGCAGTGATTAAACATGGCATTCCATCACTGCCTGACTTTTAGACTTCTGATGGCTTGTTAGTATTGTGCACACTATGTTCTCAGGGCCAGCCAGAACATAGCACTACCAGCTGTTAGAAGGATGGTCATCTTTGGTTTTAGTCGTTTACTATCTACCAACCTACTAACACTTTTTCAGAGTGGCTCAAAAGAGGATGTAAAGAGCAGCAGTACCTCAGAAGCTGTAAATCTAGACTATACCTTCCATTTTTCCAGACGGCTCAGCTGGTTTTGTGCTAAATGAACACTGCCTGAGTGGCACACTACAGGTGTGCAGTATTTGTTTGTCAAAAGGCACCTGGCTACACAGTATTGCCAGCTACACAAGAAGCAAGAGTACCTTTTGCTGCCATGTCAGTACCACAGCTGAATCCACGCAGGTCCTTCACATCCTAAAATAAAAATATTTCACAATTTAATGCTTGCACCAGTTTCAGTTCTCAATACACCTCACAGAGTGCCTGAGTCAGGGGTAGCAATTTCAACACTTTCTCACAGCCCAGCAGACTTCAGGTAGGTTCATCAAGCCTGGGCCACCTAGCTGGCACTCCTGACCTCGCCTGGGTAACGCACCTATCACAGTGGAAGGCTTCTGCCCCCAGGGCAGCATTTCCTTTAGTATAACATGATTCATAATGCTTCTTTCATCTGGGGGTTTGGGACAGGCACACCCATGACACCCAACTATGTCAGTAACTCCAGTGTGGAGGTCTCCTTGTGGTGTACGTGTGAGAACAGCGGCAACCAGAAGGAGAAGTGTGACCAGATACTTGGCATGTTTGAGAGCAACAAATGCCTTGGTAAGCATCAGTCACATCACAGAGAAACAGCTCAGCAGAGGGAAATTTAGCTCCTGTGGTTTCAAGATCCTGTGTTGCATTGCTCTTGTGTATAGTTCTGTCTTCTACAATGTCTCCATGATCTCCTCTGCAACCTATGGGACCAGCCTGGATCTGCTCTAAGAAGTGTTTCTGTATCTTTTGGCAACATTTCTGTTCATCTCAAACACCCCTGAAGCTATTTCCAAACATTACTCAAATGAAGGGCACTGCAAAAACATCACCAAGGGGAGGTCAGACATGCTGTATCCATAGGTTGCTGAGTAACCACACCTGTGCACCAGGATTATGGGTTCAGGATTCCCCTCCTCGTCCTCTGTTTCTGTACTCACCCCTGGCCCTCACTTACTCAGTCAAGATAAGTAGCTCCTGACGCAGCCTGTTACTAGATTCAGCATAGCAGTTGCAAAAGTCCTGTTACATGCAACTGTGTAATCCTAAATCTGTATTTCTTTTATCTCCTTAGCTTTTTAGCAACATACCATAATGAGATTTAAATATTTCATGTTTGTAAAAGCTTTAAAAGGATATAAAAGAAAACGGCATAATTACATAAATGATTAATATTTAAACCTACCTCCTGCAGTATATAAAAGCCTTACACCCAGCACTATAGACACATCTACAATTTAATAATCTCATCTGAGATACTACAAACCTGCCCCTTACAAAATACAGAGTTGGGAAAGTCACAGAGGGACCCAAAAGTCTTCAAGTACAGTTCAAACTGTTTTTGCAGTCTGCTCAATCTCACAAGTAAACCCACAAACTAACAGGCCATTCACCAAACAGAGAATACGTATTTTCTAAATCAAGGCCACACAGCCTGCGAGTGTCTTTCCTAAAATAGCTTTTCTAGACTTCTGTTCACTAGACTCCAAGGTGTGCACAAGAAAAGTACAGTAAGACCCTTGCTTTACTTCTGTTTGCAGAAAATACCATTTGGTCTGAAATGCGCCTGAAGCAGACAGCTCTGGAAAGACAGGAAGACTTACTCTATTCATCTTCCCTAAGCTTCCAAGGAGACAGTGCCAGCACATCTCTCTCTTCAGCAGTGTCCCAGGTACGCAATGCTTTGTTGCCTTCACAAAGCAGCGAGTCAAGTAGCCTAGAGACAGTAGATGAGAAACCTTGGATCTGGAAATATGTGACTTTGGACATCAAGCCGAGGAATGCCATGTGCATGCAGAACACTGGACTACTCTACCTTAAGTTATTCCTTCCACAGACAAGCAGAGGCTGTATGTCTGGCCACAGGAGTTTCAATAGTCTCACATTAGTGCTCAGAACTGGAGGTTCTGCAGCCAGAAGATTGAGCATAAATGTGTCTAACTGGGATTCATCCCTGCTTTTTATTTCCTAGGTGGCTGAAGGGAAGACACAGCGAGACAGCTCCGAACAGAGCAGTATGCCTATGCCCTCCTCTGTATATTCTGGAGCTGCTACTTCCTGGCCTTCTCTGGCTCTGTTCCTGTCCCTGTTGCTGAGCCCACATTAACGTGGCATAAATGGAATCTTTCCTTCCCATATTATTAATATTATTCCATATCCAGGCATGTCCCAGTACAGATTTACCTTCAGGAAACAGAAGGCTTTCAGACAAGAGGAATGGCCCTAACCCAGAATGGCAATCACTGGAAACCTCCCACATACTTGCACCCCGCTTTCTCCCCCATCAGTTTGCACTGAGCTCTGCAGGTACAGTTCTCACCATTGCTTCTGCTGTGTACACATTTTGAGTAACAAGCTAATGTTCCAGCTTAATAGGTTCAATCAAAGGTCTGATTTCTGTCAGAACTTCTGCGGAGTTTGGTTTCTGATTGTAGGGATGACGTGACAGTGTCTCCAACCACCCCACCATCTGGAGCTCCTCCTCAGGCATACAATCATTGAATGGTTTGGGTTTGAAGGGACCTTAAAAAATCATTTAGCTCCAGCCTCCACGCCATAGGCGGGGACCACCTTCCACTAGACCAGGGTTGCTGCAAACCCTGTTCAACCTGGCCTTGAACACTTGAAGGGACGGGGCAAGCACAGCTTCTCTGGACAACCTGTGCCAGTGCCTCACCACCCTCACAGGGAATAATTTTTTCCTAATATTCAATCTAAACATACCCTCTTTCAGTTTAAAACCATTGTTCCATATCCTGTCCCTAGAGGCCCTGGTAAAAAGTCTCTCTCTGTGCTTATCATCCCCCCTTATGTATTGAAAAGCCACAAGGTCTCCACAGAGCCTTCTCTTCTCCAGGCCAAACCACATCAACTGTCTCAGCCTTTCCTCATAGGAGGGGAGTTCCAGCCCTCTCATAATTTTCATGGCCTCATCTGGACCTGCTTGAACAGGTCCATGTCTGTCAGGTACTGAGCACCCCAGAGTTGGATGCGGGAGGTGGGGTGGGGTAGTGGGGAAGAATCGCCTCTCAGCCTGCTGGCCATGCCTTTTTTTATGTAGCCCAGGCCGCAGGATGGCTTTCAGGGCTGCAAGTGCATTTTACCAACTCGTGTCTAATTTTCCATCTACCCATATATCCAAGTCCTTTCCTTAAGGGCTGCTCTCAATCTGTTCACTCCCCCACTCTGTACTGATATTGGGGGTTGTCCTTGCACTTGGACTTGTTGAACTTAATGAGGTTTGTTGGTGTCCACTTCTCAAGCCTATGAAGGCATAGAGTAGAGCATATCATCCTAAAGACTAGAAGCCTGTGCTTCAGGGTGGGTTGCAAGTAAAGCTCAATAAACATACACGTGAAGTCCTTGGTAAACACCATCTCTGGATTACTACAGTTCCCTTTTCAAATCCATTAAGTATATGAAAAATACCAATCCAGCTCAAGAACACTATACTAGAGTTTATGCTTCTGTTTTGTCCCTTCAGCATATACATACTCCATTATTGCGGCTAGCAACACACTTGGGTTTTGTTGTTCAAGATGAACAGTGCTCAACTTCAGTAGACTTAGTCTTATCTAGCAAAAGATGATCTTGCCTGGCCTCAGGACAAACCTTCTCGGTAACCCTTAGAGAATGCATTTGGCTCACTGAAGGTATATTGACCACAAAACCCTGGGACATTCAGTTGCAAAAATCTCCTTGTAACTGTCCACATATTCAAGTTACCATTGTCCCCTTCCAGCCACCTGCCCCATCTTCCTCCTCTGCCAAGCGCTATGTCATGACCTGTTTATTCTGAACGTAAATGTGTGTGCTGTGTAACTGCTGTTAGTTTGTACTGCATTTGTCTGTTAAAATGTGGTGTTAAGTGAATATTGATTTCTGAGCATAGGTTAACAGTCTACAATCAACTGTGTGCAAGAGTTGCCTCGTCAGCCAGCCTACATTTTCAAATAGCCAGAAACTCAGCTCAAAACAGCCCCTCCACGCACGCATTTAGTGCCCATTGCTCATCCTGAGAGGCAACAGATCTGAACAATACTATACACATCCAAACAAGATTACAATCCCGAACAGAGGCAGAATAGCTGAGTATTTCTTTTTATCCTGTGCTTTATCTGTTGCCAGGGAAGCACCAGCTAGGTAATATGCTGTGGTTCCCAGTCACTGTCAGACACCTTATTACAGAATCTTACATTGTCGTGTGTATCAAAGTAATTATCCTTCTGCAGTGGTAATATTTCCATTTCCAATTCCAGACTTCTGTTTATTTCCTAAGCAGGTAGAGCAAAGAAATCATGCATGCAGCAGCATCATCTCTGTCACACAGAGAAGCAATGTATTATTTACAGGCAGTAGGAACAAATATGTCTTCTTAATAAACAGGAGTACTAATGCTGGTATTTCTCATTACCTACTGAAATATGGCTATTTGGAGCAAGAGACAGCACTGTTTCCACATTTGCTACCATTATTTAATAAAAACAGAGTCCGTGTAACCATAACATAGTACCTACATTAGACCATCCTCCATACGGTGGGACTTAGAAACGTGTCAAGACTCTTGACTGTAATGTAATAGCATCTGTCATCTCCAGAAGTTAATGGAGAGTGACGGGAAGAAGAAAATGTTATTCTTTCCACTATTCCACACAACAGAGAGAATATTTGTGAGAATAATAGAGTAGATTTCTGAGTGATCTGTACCACGCACACTGGTACACAATGTACTGCAATGATCATCCACTCATCTGCGCTGTGATCTTTCCTCTTTCCCAAATTTAGTGCTGTAAGACAGATTGATATGAATTAGCATTTTACTGTTCATGTTTAGGGCACTAAATCCCTACTAAGAAGGTTATTGATTGCAATTGCAGTCTTCTGTCATATCCTGGATTGTACAGGAAAATGCTTGACACTTGGACAAATCATGCCTAGATTGAAGAAAAACATGTCAGTTTGTTGGTTTTTTTCCCAAGTGTCCTGGGTCCCTTTTTCACGCACCTTTATATACACAGGTGCCTCTTAGCTTGTTCATCAATAACTCTAAGCAAAATTCACTTCTAACTACACCTTCATTCACAGGTACTCACACTGCTGTGAGTACAAACCCATTTTCACTTAGACTTTTCTAACACTTGATCTCCAAATATCAGAGTTTTTAAACTACACAGCATATATGCATGCACAAGGTAACTGCTACTAGAAATGTCATGCCAGTGTCACTATCAATTCAGTTCTGTTAGCACCACCAATGTTCCAAGACTGGCACATTTCCTAAACCCATTCAGAACAGCCTACTAACCATACTACAGGGCAACTAACAAACACCCCCCACCCCCCCCAGCTTCTGTTCCTGGAAGGTGGAATACACTTCCTGTGACCACCTGTGGTCTCACAAAAGATAATCCACAAAACACAAAAATAATCCAATAAAAATTCTCTATCCAGACAGTCTTAACAATGAGCTTTTAGCAAGCATATATGAGGAGGGAACCTTCTAATTATTTGATGTAGATTATTTTTTAAAGAGTAAAATAATGCAAGGTCTGACTAATAAAATTTATCTTGCAACTCTAGAAGTCTCCTGCCTTCCTTTGCATTTCATAGAAGCTACACTCCTTGTCTCCACTGCTGGAGGTATTATGGGAAAGAAATGTAAAGAACAGAGTTAGAATCTCTTACAAAGCAATCTTGACAACTTTTACAGACGTCACTCACTGTCAGGTACTTCAGATGTGGCTTCTAGAACTCTGATAGAGCCTTAGATCCCTTAACATGATCTAATGTAGCATTTACAAAGGGCATTCATATAGTCCTCCAGCAGTGCGCTCAGCCAACTTAGATAAGTGGTTAGATAAGTGGTTTCTTGTGACAAGTGGGAGAAGCAATACACATTTCTTGCCCGAGGTCATAAGCAAGATGATGCCAGAGATAAACCTTGAATTCACAAGTCCAAAACTGGTGTCCTTGCCTCGTTCAAATAATTCCCACTGCCTCCAAGAAATGCCTATGTTTTAGTAAGAATCAAGTGGCTGCAGTTTCCCTTTTAGAAGGGGGAACAATATGTTATTGCGAATGAGGAAAAGCTAAAGCACTGTTTGTTTCAAACAGTGATTCCTGGCTACAGCTCCCTGGTACACCTCTCAAAATCTGCTGACAATAAAAGGTAACTTCCAGTTGATAGGAAAGTGCTACAGGTTCAGCAGCTGTAAAGAATGAAAGTATCTTTTTCAATACATCCTAAAAATCATGTCACTCTATTTGCCAAAATGGTAGGCAACTTTACAAAAGAATAAAAAGGAGAATTGTCAAAGTAATCTTTGAGGTGTCCATGAACCAGGCAAAGCTTTTGGGGACAACAGTGGAGAAAGAGGAAGCCAACCAGCACTGCTGAGCTCCACAGGATCGTTCAGCACTGCTATGGAATCACAACCCACAGCTATTCCACAGCTGCTTCCCCCATTGAAACAGATCCTGGTAAATACAATCAGATGCTAATCACTTCTTCCCCAGGGACTTTGTGGCTGAACCTTTTTTCATTTGAGGCAGGGTCGGTTGAGGCTGAGCTTGGTTAGTCTCTAATGGAAGCTCTTCTGATAGGTGATTATCTCTCCTCCAGGAAGTGACTTGGTGTTTGGGTTTCTTGCAAACCCCAGGGTTAGCAGAGGTCAGGGGATGCTGCACTTTCTCCAAGTGCCTTCATGAAAATAGCCCCACATACTTTCCATTTACAGCTGATCGCCTCCATTATCCCCAAGCTAGGAGGAGATGATCAGCAATTGTTAAGTGCTTGAATCAGACTAATAGCTCACTGCTAATTCCCCCAGTAATGGGAATCTAAATTCCTGGTAAACAAACTGGACTGCTTTTCACACACAGGGATGAATGCCAAAAGCCTAATATTAGAGCTCTGGAACTAAAGCTTTTAGAGCAATCCTGTCCACTCAAAGATGTTTAATGACATTATGTACTAAATAATTAGAAAATGAAGGCCCACATGGAATCAATGGGTTACTGTCTAATTCAGATGACAAAGGGGCTCTACCCTTTTTAAAACAAGTTTATACTAAAATGGTGTACCTGATAAATAGCACTGATAACTATGTCTTTACCTTTGGGCAGAACAAGCAGACATTAAGCTAGCACAAAATAATTGTGTGATTTTTGGCTCATCTTTCTTCTCATTGGTCCCACCTGTTTTCCTGTAAGGCATGTGATTCAGCTGTTCCTCCCCCCATCATATGACAAAATTTATTAAGCAACACTCAAATCACTTATCCTGATGCAGAGAAAATCATCTTTGCCTTTGCTTTACTGTATGGCTAGAATCACAGTTCACACCATGAGATGCTTGAAGAGCTAAGAGGTATGGACAGGACCCTCTAGAAGCACTTTGCAAGAAGAATTGCTGGTGAGCCTGAGAACACAAGAGAAGATTATTTATATACAGAGATAACCGTAAAAAGACTGAGAAATGCTCTACTGATAATATGGCTGAATCAAAATTAATTAGTAAATCACATGACATCCTTATCTCCAAATTGAAGAGATAGAGGTTTGAAGGGTGGACAAATTGGTGGATAAGGAATTGGCTGGATGGATGCAACCAGAGAGTTGTGGTCAATGGCTCTATGTCCACACAGGGTGAGCAAAGTGCCACTGTACTCTCCTCCCTTTCACCTTTTCTCCCCCATCAGTCTAGTACTTAAATTACTTTACCTTCAATGTAAGTTTGCCCATTAGATACTGGTATTATAGGTCACTGAGCCTCACTGCAAGAAACTGGAATTTCTTTAACCATCTGCACACAGTTACTTGTTCTCCAGCTTTCCAAACCATCAGCTTCTTCCTTGATTTTTTTTCCTCTCTCTAAAGAATCTTTTGATTAACTGAAGTCAATTTTGCTAAGTGCTAGTGGCTCTAAGAAGCTTGTTTTGTCAATGATCCCCAGGGCTCCATTATGTTTTTCAGGACTACAAAACAGGAATTGCTCAGTCTTTCTGTAGAAATGTGAGATTAGCAGCTAATTCTTCCAGCCTCAAACTCTTTGGATTTCACACCCATCATTTCAAATCAGAATATGTGCACCTGTTACGATAGTTCTAGCAGAAATCAGCTAAGAGATTTCCCATCTTTTTTTCTCAATTTCAATCCATTCTTGTGCAAAAAATTTAATGCACAAGGAATTCAGTTCCACAAATACACTACACAACCAATTGTTATTCTACTCCCAACTGGGAGCTGCAGTGGTATCACAACAGAAGCTCTGTTGTGCACTGAACACTTAATTCTCAATATGCAAATACAAATCACAGTGTAAATGAAACTAATACAACACTACAGATCACAGTGAAAGTGCCAGTTTTATATACATCTTCAACACAGAAAGGCCCTGAGAGAAAGATTATGATTTGCCAGGAAGCAATTCACTAAAATATTTGGAATAGTATCTGAGCTGTTTTATTCATACTATGTAGGACATAATAGTCCCTCTACAAGTTTGAAATGCTAACACTAAGAGATCAAGGTTGGCCTCTCTTCTCAAGCATCACTGAGTTACATCTTCCATCTGGTAAACCAGGCACAATAAAATGGTAATGAAATGGAAAAGATGATGACTTGATAAACTTAGTAGACTATTTTTCATTTGTTTTTGATTGATTTCAGTTAGCAGATGTCACCAGGAGTCTTGCTATTACTCATGATAGCATAGTATTGCTCAGGTATCCACCCGAGCCTGTATTTTAATTCAGATTTTCTAGCATGAACTTTTCAATTCAGATTCCAGTTGCCTATGTTAAGGTATTTCCAAGACTGAGTCTAATGCCCTGTTTTAATTTTTCTTCTTCAGATGTCTCTAGTGGTTTAGTTCTGATCATATTTTCAATTAGCAATGCCACACTGACACAAGTGAAAATGTTCTGCACACTTGCTAACTTCATAATTCATTTCTGCTTTTGGTTAAAAGTTTGTATAATCTTACACGTTGCAAAAAAATACAAACATAACTTTTCAAACTAAAGGTCAATCTTATCACATTCTGCTATCATGGCAGTCAGCTAACTGAGGCACATATCATGTCAAAGATTCCACAACCTACTGCACCAGGGTATGGCAAATCTGCAGTCTTCCTTAAGGACAAACTCCACTTTAGCAGAAGCATCAACTGAAGCACCTATGATGTGTCGACTTTCCGGCATGTCAGGCAACTTCCCCAGCAAAAGCAGCAAAGCTTCCCAAAGGAACAGATCAAAACTCAGTTCCAATAAAACACCTCTCTTCTGTTCTTCTGCTCCCAGCTCTTTAATAAAGCCAGATGCTTGAGAGGGGAATGAAAAGTTCCATTCCTCTGCATATGAATTACAGAGTACTGATTTCTGGAGAAAACACAAAGTGAACTGTGGATTTGCATCAATTACTCTGTGATGTGCTCCTTTCAGGCCATCAGTGTCACCTCTATCCAGTTGTTCTCATCCCCAGCAGAGACTGGGCTTTCTGTCTAACAGGAGACCACAGAAATTCTCCACGAAACTGTCTTTTCCTTGGAACTGCTCAGTGATAACCACTGCAGGATGGCTTCGGCACTAACAGAAACACAAAATCTCTCAGGTTAGAAGGGACCACAGTGGATCATCTAGTCCAACCTCCCCGTTCAAGCAGGATCATCCTAGAGCACATTGCACAGGATTGTGTCCAGACGGGTCTGCAGTATCTCCAGTGAGGGAGACACCATGCCCTCTCTGGTCTCTGTTCCAATGAGCAGTCACTGCACAGTAATGAAGGTCTTCCTCACGTTCAGGTGGAACTTCCTGTGCATCCATTTCTGCCCATCGCCTCTTGTTCTATAGGTTGGCATCACTGAGAAGAGCCTGGCTCCATCCTCCTGTCACCCACCCTTTATACACATTAAGGAGATCTTCTCTTGGTCTCTTCTCTAGGATGAGCAGGCCCAGCTCCCTCAGCCTTTCCTCATAAGAGAGATGCTTCAGTCCCTCCATCATCTTCACAGCCTTTGGCTGGACCCACTCCAGGAGCTCCATGTCTCTCCTGTACGAGGGAGAGCCCACTAGTGGACACAGCATTCCAGATGTGGCCTCACCAGGGCTGCGTAAAAGGGCAGGATCACCTCCCTCGACCTGCTGGCAATGCTCTTTCTAATGCATCCCAGGATTCTATTGGCCTTCTTGGACACCAGGGCACACTGCTGGTTCAGCAACAGCTTATTGTCCACCAGGTCCTTCTCTGAAGCACTGCTCTCCAGCAGGTCATCCCCCAGCCTGTATCAGTGCTCGGGTTTATTCCTCCCCAGGTGCAGGACCCTGCATTTACCCTTGATGAATTTCAGAAGGATTTTTTCTGCCCATCTCTGCAAGCATCAGGGTCCCTCTGAAGGGCTCCACTACTGTCTTGAGGTACTGGTCACTCCTCCTCTCAGTTTTGTATCATCAGTGAATTTGCTGAGGAGGCAACTACCCCCCTCACCTAAGTCACTGATGAACCAGTTAAACAACACTGGGCCCAGTACACTCCCTTGGGGAACACCACTAGTGACAGACTTCCAGCTAGACCCTGTGCCACTGATCACGATCCTCTAGGACCTGCCACTCCATCCCACTGCCCATTCATCCCGTCCACACTTCGTGACTTTGCCTACGAGGATGATGAGAGAGACAGTTTTGAAAGCCTTGCTGAAGTCAAGGTAGACAGTATCTATTGCTCTCCCCTCATCCACCCAAGTAGTTGTCTCATCACAGAAGGTAATCAGGTTGGTCAAATGTGACTTACCTTTAGTGAACCCATGCTGACTGCTCCTGATCACGTTCTTGTCTTACATATGGGTAGAGATGGCCTCCAGAATGTTTTACATATGGGTAGAAACAGGTTCCACTTCATCACCTTTCCAGGAACTGAGGTGGTGCTGACTGGCTGGTAGTGCCCTAGGTTCTCCTTCTTGCCCTTTTTGAAAACTGGAGTGACATTTGCTTTCTTCCAGGCCTCAGACACCCATCCTGATCTTCATGACCTCTCAAAAATGATCATGAGAGGCCTGGCTATGATGTCTGCCAGATGTCTCAGGACTCATGGCTGCATCCCATCAGGGCCTGTGGACTTGTGAATGTTGAGTTTGCTTAGCTGTTCTCTGACCCAATCCTCCTTGACCAAGGGAAGGTCTTCCTCCCAGCATTCATTTACCCTGGTCTTTTAGGTCAGAGATCCCTGAAGGCTGGTCTTATTGGTGAAGACTGATGCAAAGAAGGCATTCAAAAACTCTTCCTTCTCTGCATCCTCTGTTACCAGGGTCCACCCTCCATTTACTAATGGCACTCAGGACTCTTCGAAGTAACAGTATATAGAGAGTGGGGTGTGTATGTATATACACACAGCCCCACCCCCAATAAGGCTGCATTCCTAACAACATGCCCATCAGGCAAGAAAAGGAAAATGCTGCAAATCCATTCCAGATTATGTATGTGCTGTCCATTAAGTGACATAAGCACATGCTGACTGAAGAAGCTGGCAGCTGCTACCTGAGTTCTGTCAGATCTTTCCCTCTCAGCACCTATTTTTATTTCTCCTTATAACTGCTAGCTTCAGAAGTGCACAGAGTTATTAGCTGTCGAGTTAGGCGAAAGAGATACCAAATGAGCACTGGAAATGCGATCATACACCCCCCTATTTCTTAGGAGATGCTCTAACCCCTCAAACAACATCAGAAAATGAGCAGCTCAAATAGCATTCAATGAAAAAGCCCAGCATTATTTCAAACACACAGCAAGAGAAAGCAGCTTCCCGCAGCACCTGTCACTGGGTTTGAAGCTTCTACAAAGGTAAAAATGTGAGAGAATCCTGACTTCACATAATTTTTCCTGAGACTCCCAACCCTCTCCTAAAGAAAATGGGCAAACACATACGTGGCAACAGCACACATAATGAACCCAAACAGCTTCTCATGATGAACTTCTGCAAACTAGTGTCTTTAATGTATTAAGTGATGTAAAAAAACATGTATTTTACTTTTTTCATATGCTGACATCAAAATTTCCCAAACTGAGAACTGGTGGTTTGTAATTTTGGCAACATGGCTTCATAAGCAGATTGCCTATTCCAATTTAGCAATGTTTTTTAGCTTGATTTTAGCCCCTTACATCTCATAGTTGTTTCATAGCCTAAACCATACAAAATAACCCACTATCCTCAGGTCTTCATAGCCCATCTTTATCTCAATCTACACCTTTCTTGGCAGCCTCAAATCAGTCAAAAGAGCTAATAGTCCATGGGGAAGGAAGGTTTAGAAAAGCACCCAGTCAGTGAACCAGCTCTGGACAAGCTTCACAGAAACATAAGTCCTGGAAAAACAGGCAGAAATGGAGACAGAAAGATAAACTTGCTTTACAAGGTATTTAAAAGGAAAGCAAATCCTTTAGATGGTCTATTTTGCATAGACTGAGCTAATCTGGGCAAAATATAACATAACAGAAGGACACATTTCATAACACAAACAAGCGGACAGCTTCAAGCAGGGGGCTCTTTTTCAGCCTAATGCAGATGTCAGTTAATTAGAGTAGAAGGTTATATCATTAGTAGCCAAATCAATATAAAAGAAATTTAGAGCCTGAATAGCAAGCTTCCCTGCTTTCCAGCACGGCACCCGGGGCTGTATTTAGCTAAAATTCAATACACATTAGCAGACAATCAGTGTAGTCTTGTATGGGGATGTCTTCTTGAAATACTTTAATTGGACTCTCTAGTGTTATCAGTGCTAAACAAGATGTCAGATTAACGTAGATGCCTTCCCAAATGGGACCAGTAGCCCACAGGCTGGAGAAGCTACATTTACTTCTATTAAAACCTCACTGGTTTTCCAACATGTATTAATAGTATTATTTTCACAGTTACCTTAAGAGTGGCTGAAAAGCATCTTTACATACAGCTGCTCCATCCTGTAAAACTCAGCAGCCCCCACGCTGGCAACAGCAGAGCCACCCTTTTTGCCATTTCAGTCCCAGGCTTCATTACTCAAGAGCCCATCAGTCATACCAGACCGACAGTTTTTACCCTGTATTTATTCTGCAGAGAATACAAATCTAAATTGAAATCAGCAAATGTAAAATACTCAACTGAGAACTCCTGTAACTGGTATGAGATTTGACACAGCAACATTACAAGTTGCAGCATACATTTCTCATGACAAAAATTGAAACCCCTTCCCATTCCGTATGTTCCCTAAGTAAAACTGCAACACTGTGTTGGTCCCCTAACCAGGAAGTTATTTTTACTGTGTTGAACTTTATCTTTGTTTTCAAGGCAGCATACAGCAGCTACACCACAAATTTTCTGCACAGTAGAGTGGACGTTGCAAAACAAAGTCAAATCTTTCCTCTGAAATGTTTTATCTAACAAGATCAGAAACAAGTAGATCTACAGAAGGACAGTACTGAAAGAAACAAGAATCATGTTCACATTACAGAGATGTGTGCAACCTAGGGCTTTGACGTTTCAAGCAGAATAGAAGCTAATATTAACCATATCTAAGATGCCACAGAATATTTAGTTTAAATATTTTCTGACAAAAATTTAAATTCCATAACTGACTAGGAACAGGCAGTACTGCAGCTAGTACTGACTGGCACTATGATCTGACAAGAACAGTTACAACGTCCATGTGCTAAGGGAAACTGGTATCTGTAACACAAACAACAGCAGTGACATGGAATTTTCATTATTCTTGTCCAGATGGGTAAGAAGAACAGCATGAACACTATAGCAGTCAGAGAAACATGTTATCGGAGATACTACAGAATACAAAAATCAGAAATAAAAGTGAACTCAGGAATTCTAACTACACATGAGAAACAGCACATGCATTTGGAGCAGAAGTGCCCAATGTCCTCGTTAACTTTTGATTATCTTGGAAGCAGAGATTCCTTCTGATTATAAGAGATTTCACTGGGGCAGCCCACCTATACACTAACATTTTGTCAAAAGAAGTAACCAAAAATATCTTCTGATGCTCTAGAACAAAGTAATAATCTGTACCCTTGAGCGAAATTTTCGTCCTGTCTGGATAAAAGTTTCTTTGCTCAATTTTGTATACCTTGAGAAGCTTGAGTGTCACAAAAGAAATGGATTCTTAAGAGCAGACAGTCCTGCAAAGGACTTAGGCATAAATGTAAGTGAATATGATAGATGATTTGAATATGATGTCTTTTCCAAAAATAATGCATGGTACAGTATTAAAAAAACCCAAACAGCCTGACTAAAGAAAAGTCTTTATATCCTCCCCCCTCAAATGCCCTCCTCCTAAAAGCTCTCTAAGTATTAATGCTTTGGTTAACTTTTTACTGTTTAAAGCATGTTTCAAGACCTATATTCTTAAAATACATGCATCTCCACCTCTCCTATAACACCCCCATTCCCAGAAGTTAATTGTAGGACCTTATTACATAGTTTAAATTCTCACATTTCACTTATGCATAAAAAGGAGGGTGATAATTGATAACTTTTCTCTCCCCTTTTCTCATACCGAGTCTCCATTCTTTCAAGCTTAAGACACAAAGTTTGCCTCTATATTTCAGTGTCTTTAACCAAAAGCCTTCTTGAAACTGGTAACTGCTTGTGCAAAAGTGTTTACATGACAGCACAAATTACAATGCTGGATTACAAATACTACTACACACTTTCAGCTGGTTTAATACACTGCACACAAAATTTTTTGATACTGAAGTCTATCCAAATTTTACCAAAATCTGTCCTTTTGTCCCACCCAATACAATACTTATTTCTAAAAGACTGTCATCTCAAAATACATGCTCTTTCACATAGTATCCTTCACCAGCCTTAATTTTATTTGTGGGGCTAACTCAGTAAATGAAAAGAGTGACTTTGTGGTCAAACCATCAGAAAGGTTTCACATGGAAAGCTACATACTGGGAGCAGAAAACATGAAGCATCATTGAAGGTCTGGAGAGAATATATTAATTACTAGCTCATATAAAGTAGAAAGAGCTGTTTTCCACTGGACTTTTTAAAGTCAGGGTACAGAACAGAATCTCTAAATAAGCAAAATGTTTCAAAAGTAAAGGATCAGCAGTGCTCATTGCACAATGTGATTGTCAGAAGAAGATTTCACCTGGAAAAAATTTTAGCCTAGTCTAGCAAGAAAACTGACATTCACTCACTGCAAGGCACCTTGTTGCTGAAGGCATTGCTCAATTAACCCCCAGCTATACTGGGGTATACTACTAGTTTTTAAAACTATGCCCCTGAAAAATGCATTGCAGAGATCCAGCTTCCCCTTACGCAATTTCTAGAGAATACAAAATACCTAACTGCCCAGCAACGTAAACATGCAGCGTTGTCAATCTCCAGTTGACCTGCAGCACATTCACCCAAGTTTTCTCCATTCCAAAACACCCAAAATCACAGGGGGGAAAAAAAAGAAAAGAAGAAAAAAGAATGACAAGTTTTTCTAGGGAATCACAGAAGCATTTTAACAGAGAAAGTACTATTAGACAATAAATTATATCAAGGAAGTGCCATGCCTACCAATAACTATCAATTCACAAAATACACCAGCACAAGGAACTGAATTACAGCCTATGGTTCCATTACTGACTTTTGTACTGCTTGTCAAAAGTACTTTTTAAACAACAATACCCGAAACTTTTCACACGGGCTATCAGAATTTATTGCTTCTGCATGTACAATCAAAAAACCAACTCCGCTTAGTGAAAATTCTTAAGTTTATATCAATGTAATCTGTGTAGCTTTAAAATGTCGTATCACTTTCATTCTGTGTCTTGGAAAAAACACGAAGCCATTATTTCTCCCCAGTAATAAAGCATCTAAGCAATCTAGTACTTTCTGTAATGGAAGAGCTATACACTGTATCTTCCATTACCTTCCAGTTTAATTAAATATTCCTTGAATAAATCTTGTGCTTACACTCTCGTAACATGCTACCAGTGCTGACTTCTCCATTTGTAAACTGGCTGGACTCCGTCCAATCATCCCTGCTTATTGTACCTGTCATTCACTGAAAACCCTGGACTCTCAGACTCAGTCCTCCTTGGACCCTTCTTTGCTAGTTACTGATTTGATATGGGTGTAGAACTGAATTAATCATACAGGCTGGGTACCGACATCCCTCTTGTAGCTTGCTTCTCTGGAGCGGCCAAGAGGTTGAAGGAGGACAGGACACCAACATTTCTTGAAGTGAAACTACTAGAAGAAATTCCATTTACTAAGCAGCAACACAGGCACTTGATTTAGGTTCAGTTTTCAGTTAGGCAGAAAGCACTGATTCAGTGAGCATGAGAAGTCTCCTCTTTGCCTTTGAATACAGAATCTTCTTACTCATCTCCCTTAACAGTGCAACAGCAGTGTGGGAAGATGACTTCAGACAAATACTGAGCAATTTTAAAATATGAGTATCCTTCAAATGGCTATACATTTCTAGCCCACTGAAACACCATGCTGATTTAAGCTAACCTGCTTTGCTTTTAGTGATAACAGACAAGAGGAGAATGTATGTTTAGCTGTCTTCCTTCAGCAGACGAAGGGATATCTTTCACAAAGGATGCTGTAGTAGAGTAAATCACTATTAACTTAATGATTTCAGACATCTGACCAAATGACACTATGCAACCTTGGAAGAGATGGCCTCAAGTACCATAAAAGTTATTCCAGATCATGTCAACACAGAGTGAGGATAAGCAGTAAATCATGTGCCACTGTGAGCAAACCTACATAAAGTGGTATTTTTCTTTCCTGAACCAAGGCAGTTACCAGGAATTCCTGTAATGTTGTATTTTGATATGCACTTATGGTTACTGGGATTCATCCTAACTTTTCATGGTGAAAAGTAATGGTAAAAAAGTAATCCTAACTTTTCACGGTAAAAAAGTAATCTACTTTTATAAAAAACACCCCTACAAATTCCCTTATAGTGCATCTCCATTATTGAGATGCAATCTTGTAGGCTTTGTGGGGATTTTATATTTCCTGCTCTTAAAAGAGAGGAAAAAAGACACAATCTATATGCATGATTAAAATACTTTAACAACCTGGGCATCTAGACAAAAGTCACAAAACTCTCTCAGAAACAGTTTAAAAGCATGAATTACAGAAAAGAAACACTTCAATGGCTAGAGGTAGCACCGAACATATCAGTGCCAGAGTTAAACTGGAAGTCCTTATTACCTCGATTTATGTAGACCTGTGGAAAATTCATAGGAAACAAGCTGTCACCAAAGTGACTATTGGGTTTTTTGGACTTTCTAATCCATCATAATGCAGCTAGCACCAGACAATTTAGATATACTAAATTCTGTTTCAGAACAGCATCACTCTCAAATAAAGAAAATAAAGTCAATTATGCGCAGAACATACTTTAGTAATACTTAACGTAATTTTCCTCAGGATGTCTAATACGATACACTGATACACCAAGGAAATAAATTTTGCATTTGTATCAGATCCAGTGACAATAGAAAACACGTTTGCAGCAACTCATCAACACGGTAGAAGTCTACACATGCGCTACTTTATCTTCCATCCCAATCAGTACACCTCAGTTAACAAGCTAGAAATTTTAATCCAATTAGCACAGGTTGAAAAAGCCTTGTAACTCACAATGTCCTCAGAAATTCTTCACTTGAGGAAGGCTTACAAATCATTACGTTCCAAAAGAACCGTTGAAATTTCAGGAGTCACAACAATTATACTAAAAAGTTTATTAAAATTCATTTTATCACCACAACAGTAGAAAATAACCTGCTAAAAACCATTTTAAACTTCATTCTAACAACAGACATATGAAGCAGAAAGAAAATTACTTTCTTAATACATGCACCAATATATGCTGGGGGCCACCCAGCTAGGAAGCTGCTCTGCAGGAAAGGACCTTGATCCTGGAGGCACCAGGCTGCACAGAAGCCAGGAGTGTGATCTTCCTGCAGATGGAGTGGGATGCATTAGGAAGAGCATTGTCAGCAGGTCGAGGGAGGTGATCCCGCCCCTTTACTCAGCACTGATGAAGCCATACCTGGAGTGCTGTGTCCAGTTTTGGTCTCCCCAGTACAGGAGAGACACAGACATACTGCAGAGTGTCCCACAAAGGCCACAAAGATGATGAACCAGAAATATTTCAGAAATGAAGGTTTTTGTAGTAGTCCAAAAAACCTTCTAAAGTACCATGTTTTATGGAAGTTTCTTCCTGTCACATTCTAGTTTTTTCCCATAGGAGTAAAGGACAACACACAACCCAAGAGTTCTGCTTCATAAACTCTTCAACTATCCTTCATTTACTTACCTGCTGAACTTTTACCTACTCCGGCTATTAAAACATCCCTCAAACAAACAAAACCAAAAGCAACCAACTAAAGAAAAAAGCAAAACCAAAACCAAATCCAAACCAAACCTAGATGACTCTCTTTACTTTATCATCTTGCTCAGACATTAGTTAGGATTTCTGCTCTTGAGCAGTGATGATGATGCTCATCAACTCTCATAAGCTGTTCATAGCTGCCAAGACAAGCTATTTTTCAAGGTAAATTCTACAAGGGTATCCAGAGTACCAACATTTTCAGCATATTCCTGAAGATGTTAGCCACACCCTTTCGACAACTATCCGCCTCTGATTTGTTTTTGTTCTTCAGCTCTACTTTGCACTATGCCTTCATTTGCCTCTCAGGAACTGTTACGCAGAAAACAGTCAGGACTTTCTTTTCCGGAGATTCACTGGTTTTATAGCAGGTATTTAAATAATTGCTTTTTCACTGATGCAGTATGCAGAAAATACTAAACACTAAGGTTCAAAAGAACATCAAAGAAATATGGTGTTTTATTTGAAAAAATCAAGTTGATGATGACATCCTTCCTATTAAATATATCCTCTCAGTAACACTTTTGCAAAATGGAAATGCCACCAAGCATTCTGATTTTGTGATGCACTGAGCAACCATAAGTCCCCCTCTTACAATCAGGAGCAGCTGTGGGTATCAGACATTTAGTTATTTTGCAAGGCCAAAGTTGTATAAAATGCTACTGCCTTAAAACACAGTAATGGACTGCTGGTCACCATAAAACATCCTCCTCTTTTCTCAAATGGAGAGCAAGCATAACGAAAAAGGGGGAAAAAGTGCCTGGACAGACCAAATATAAATAAGGATTTGCAGAAAGAACTTCTAAGTTTCCTGACATTAGAAATCTGTTCTGACTTGCTCAGTAACAAAGCTCACACATAAAGAAACCACCAGTGGCTTGTTAACTTTTTTTTTTTTTTTTTACCAACAGCACTATTTACTTCCCTCCTAGAAGGAGGGTAAAGAAAAAAAAAAAAATCACTGCATATCAACAACTTCTATTTATTCCGGCATCAGCTTTCACCAATAACAGAAGGGGAAGTTCTGCCTTCCCAAATTCACTTGCCTCACTCTTGACTTCAGCGGCCCCAAGGAAGAACAGCAATGGGTTTGAAACCAAATTAGTTTTCCATTACTGCCTAGGTACACAGTCGTTGTTAGCACTGAAGGGAGGATGACAGGTGTAAGACTAACCTTCTTGGCACACACCACACACTTGTGTCAGACAGCAGTGCTAGTGGAACCACAGGCTGCAGGGCCTTAGCACCGCCCAGGCTGCTCATCGATTGCAGATTCCAGCTGCACACATGGCAAAATGATCACTACTCCTTGTATTGTCTCCAGACTCCCTTCTCCTCCATGACTTCTACGATGCACAGCAGCACACTAAATGTGACCCAATCAAACAAATCTAGTTCCTAACATTCAACCTAAGCATAATTTTGACCACTGGTTAAAACAAATTTCTTGGTCTCCTGAAAAGGGAGCAAGTCCATGCTCCGTTAAATCGGGAACTGCAGTTTAGCAACAATATGAAGGTTCTTGAATAACAGCATCCTAAGCATCTGCATGATTCTTTACAATCTCACTGTGATATCCAGAGGTCTTAGTGGGCAATATTCTAAGCAAATGGTGCATGCTGGTTTTCTCAGAGCATATGGGCTAGTTGTGCACGCCTAATTGCTACTACTTTCAAGCTCATCAAAAGCTGCAATTAAATAAAATCTCTCAAAACTACAAAATATATGGCATGAGTCAATGAATTTTTCAGATATGGAGAAGTGATTCAGGCACAGTAAACACTTTTGCTGCATTAGTCCATGGCCCTCAGAGGCATTTTATGTCACTTCATCTCAATTAACCTCCCAAGAAAACAACTGAGATCTGAACAAGAGAGAGGGGAAAACGACATTACTGACTACACAGTAGCCTACTCTGATGTCATAATGCTGTATTAATTGAGTCATAAGCAGATTTCCTGGAATTCAGGTTTGAAGCAGAAAAGCAGGAGATATAGACAGAAGAACAGCTGCATGCTGAATCACAGGAGAAGTTATTTCAGATGTCAATGAAGTTATTACTGCTGAAAGTTAAGATTTCCCAACTGTACCTCAACGCATTATTCAGCTTCAAAATGTTCCCCATCTCAATTTTGTAAACACTGTAAATTAATAATTCTATCTTTCTCACAGTAACTTTTATGTCACAATATGGCTTTCTGCCTCCTTGCTTCCAGAAAAGACAGTTTACTTTATACTTATACCTGCCACTACCTGTTCTGACATTTTTGCTCCAGCACCACCTTTTCACAGCAGCACTGACAGAAATAAGCATCAGTACTCTGCTACATTATTTTAATACACTTTTTTCATTATGCTACATTGCATTCCACAGAAGAAAATTCAGCGCTTCCTTTGGAGCAGAAAATCTCAGGGATTGTTGTAGCTACATGCAAAGGCCTGTGGGGTTCTAGTAGCACTGCAAAATTCTCTATCTGAAATTTACTATCTGCAAACTTTGAGTTATTCAAACATTTCTGTACCTTCTGTACCTCTCACTCCCCTTCTGCATTTTAACATTCATAACAATCATAACAATCATAACAATCTGAAGAAAAGATTGGTGTGGCAAGAAGAGGTGCAAAGAGGTTATTGAAATCATAAATGCTCTAGAAGTATTCAACCAGGACAAGTGTATCAGCAGCACTGGCCCACCCTCTCCCCTATAGCACTAGCACACTCTCTGTGCTGCTCCCTCCATTACAGGGACCATCTACTGGGATCCAAGAGATCCCACTCCTATCTGTTAGTGCTGCTCTATTAGCCTTTTCATATATCCTCCCAATTCCCTATCAGCCTTCATCTCATTGCCCATCTTCCCTTTCACATTCCAAGAATGGCTCTGCCACTTTTCTCCAGTACTGTACTCTCTCTAAGCACTACACCAGTAGTTCAAGGATTAGCAGTACCTACCAGAGAAACTAGACACAGGCTAACGCTTCCACTGTCTATTGATAACTACTGATAACTTCTAGCCTATGCCAGGTCACTTAAAGAGTGCATACTAACATAGCATACTCATACAGTCTAGGCAGAAATAAAACTCTTATTTCTATTAGAAATAACTCACTAACTGCTAGAAAGAAGAAATATAAAGGATACTGGAAAAAAAACCTTGTCTGTGTGGGATTAGAAGTTTGACAGGAGTCCCATTAAACAAATAAAAGTAACCCCACGCTACTGAACTCAGTAACCGTGTCAGTAACAGAGCTGACACAAATCTCTGGGTAACCTTTTTCATTTGGGACAAGCAATCTCCTACCGTTTTAAACTATCTCCAGCTGGTGCGAATTTATTCTTTGTATAAGAAGAAATCAAGTATAAATGGTTTCCCTCCTAGTTTAGGGTCACATGGTTTCCAAGTTTTAACATTAATGATGTCCCAGCAGACTACAAAAAGCAAAAGTGGAGTTGCATTAACTATGCTAAATGGAGAATACAACCAATAGTAGAAAAGAAGTTCTTACCACATCAAACTTCTCAGGGTAAAACTATACAGGAAACTGTAATCATAGCTGATCTTCCAAAAAGGTAAAAAGCACAGTTTTACAGCATCATAATAAGTAAGTTCAATTCAGATAATGCAGAATTTTCTCTAACTGTCAACAGATGAAACTCACTGTATTGGCAAGACACTTCACTCGGTAAAGGCCACTTACATAGGATTTCATCGAGCATCAGCTCTATACTTGAAGATTTTAACTTTGAAAAAAAATTCCTTTAAAAGCACCTACGCAACCCATGGGTATGATGGACACAATTCCACCATTCCATCACCGACCTTCCTTGGTTTTGTCAACATGTTTCTGTGAGAGACTAGAGACAATCTCATCCAGATAGCTGTGCAATATCACGGGGCACAAATTCCTCTCTTCCTAGAGCACCCAGTTAGAACTGCTCAGTTAATCTGTATTTCCCTAAGATACTACCTGTTTTCACGCACAGAGGATTTAATTAGTCTCCTGGCTCTAAAAGCCAGCCTCGGGTGTCACTTCAGACCCATCTATTACAGAATAGAATGACAGGAAGAATTACGAGTTCTCATTATGAAGCAAGTCTTGAGCGATTGAATTACTGAACTCAGCCAATACGAACTTTCCTTTCACCCTCTTGTTGCTGCTTCGAAAGCCCAAAGCGCCATCTCCTGCTGAGCAGCTGGAACCGCAAATAGTGATTCCGGTAGCTGATGAACTGCTCCAGGGACTCAAATCCGTCTGGGCAGGTACCAACAATTAAATACGTTTTCTCACTCAACAGCTCAGTATGTCACAGCTGCCAGAAACGCTGTTCTTCGAGAGGAGCAGTCATACGAACAGCCGGATCAAAGCTGCCCAGGGCTCACACACCAGGAACATGACATAAAGGGTATTTTGCCTAGATTTCTGCAAGAAGACAAGTATCACTTGGTGCATTTTTGCAGCAGGTTCCGTATTTCGTATTGAAATCTCACTTCAAACATATTGTCACAGTTTCCAGCAGGAAAACGGCACATGATACCCAGTGGGCTCAAAACTGAAGATAAACAGACCTTAATAAAATTACTTCATGGACCTCACACACACACATACAAACTTCTTTAAATATCACTCTTTGTATTCATGTAAGAACCGAACATCCTTAAATTAAAACATGCAGAGAATCACAGAATCATTGAGGTTGGATAAGAGTTCTAAGATCATTGAGTCCAACTAATGGACCAATGTAATTATCAAACAAATATCGAATACAAAATTTAGGAGCATAGAACACTAGCAGCTGATCCCTACATATGGAGAACATAAAAGAAGTGGTAAGTACAAAAATTTATCATCAGAAAAAAATTCTGAGGCTCTTTTCATATGCGTTTTGGGATGGGGCAAAGAGAGAGAGAGAATGAGGTATGAGTCAGGCATTGTGTTGACTAGACCCATCCGTGTAGCAACAACAATAACAAAGAAGTTTTTATTTACATTTTGGATATATGGGCTGGCAGGGTAAGAGAAGTATTTTCTGTCAAAGCTACAACTGAACTTGCAACACATTTGGCTAAAATTAAGAGAGGGAAAAACCCACGTAATGCTAAAATTATACTTCTAATAACGAACTAATTTGATTTGTCTGTTTGAAAGACCATGGAAGACTATAAATAACTCATCATTTCCCACTTTAACAACAAACTGGGCTTTTCTTATCTCTGAAAACCTTTGTAGAACAACCTTACTTTCAGCAGGTGGCTCCAGATGAAACGGTTCCAGATCAACACAGTCACAACCTCGGAATTTTCGTAGTAATCATCAATAAAGTGAAAGCCAGTGGTAGCCTTAGACTCCATACTGGAGTCAGTGTAAGAATTAGTGACATTCACAACTCATCAAAAAACCAAAAACCTTTTCTTACGGTAATAACAAATCAAGTACGATGACATCTTTCATCACCAGTGAACTTGCTGCCAGTTCAAACACTGGGTCCTCTCGTTCAAGTCACTTCTGCAAAAAAAGTGATTATGAAGGACACTTTCATGCTACAAAATATTTATTGCCCTTACCGTCAGAAAAAGAAAAAAATCAAAAAGTGTAACTTGCAAATGACATAAAAAATGAATTTTCACACTATTCTTTCTTCACTTCTGTTTTAAAAGTGATAATTAAAGTTGACGTTCTGATCCTAGGATGAGCACATAGGTATATCGTTACTCTTCCGGAAAAGCTTAAAAAGTTGTGGAGCACAATCATCCCTAAACAAGTACTCCAATTTCTGTACTGTTTATCAGACACCGATTGAGTCTACTTAATGTTTTTAAATTATGATTTTTAGCACAGGAAGTAGCAGTATGCCAGTAAAAATTTTGAAATGATACTAAGCGAGGAGGTGTTATCAATACAGACGCAAATTAAAATACTTCCTTAAGAAACAATCAGCTGATCTTGAAGACTAGAACCTGAGGGCAGGGTGGCACATAATGAGTATTTCCCCTATCAGCTAAGAGCTAGACGAGAAATAAAAGCCTGGCGTTTCTCGGTCTCGAAATGCCCTAATGGCCCAACGCCACCGGCCCTGTCTCCCCGCACCGGGAGCAGGGCACCGACCCCGCCGCGCGGGGAGAGCGCCTGCTCGCCACGACTGGCCAATCAGACAGCAAGGCTCCGGCGCGCGCCTGTGATTAGCCACGAAACGCCTCGCACTCGCCCAAGGAGAAGGGTCCGTATAGGGGCGGGAGAGCGCGTTGCGCGGGGCTATGATTGGCCGGGCCGACGGGAGGGGCTGTGATTGGCCGGGCCGGCGGGCGGGCGCGCAGTGTGCGGGGCTGTGACTGGCCGGGCCGACGGGAGGGGCTGTGATTGGCCGGGCCGGCGGGCGGGCGCGCAGTGTGCGGGGCTGTGACTGGCCGGGCCGACGGGAGGGGCTGTGATTGGCCGGGCTGGCGCGATGGCGGCGGCGGCAATGGTGGCGGCGGCGGGCGGCGGCGACTTCTCGGATCTGCGGGAGATCAAGAAGCAGCTGCTGAGCGTGGCGGAGCGGAGCCGCGAACGCGGGCTGCAGCACAGCGGGAAGTGGTGAGCGGGGCTGGGCACAGCGGGCCGGGCCCCAGCGCGGCGGGGCCCGGG
>VZTD01004413.1:60729-107214 GCA_013397725.1 Rhagologus leucostigma
TTCATTGTCCGCCCGATGCGGGCGGGGCGCGCTGGGTGCGGCGGCTGGGGCAGGGAAAGGAAGGGATGCTCCGGGGCTGGGGGCGATCGGCGGAGCCAGGGCTGGGCCTCGGCGCGGCGGAGCCCGAGCGGAGCGAGGCCAGCGCGGCCCTGCAGGCGCTCCCTGCGCTCGTTTCCACTCGTGGTGCGTCTATGCCCGCTCCACCGCTCCCACAGCGGTACAGAAGGCTTCCTGCCCAGCAGAATGTTCAGAATTGCATGCACCTGTACGTGTCCTGGGTTGTCAGGGCTAGCGTGTCTACGTGCGAGAAGACATTCCGTCTTGCGAACCCAGACCCCGCAGAATGCATCTCTTTGTACATGCAGTGCATGCCTTTTTCACAGCCGCTGATCGAGGAAACCTGCCTCTTGGACTGGTGTGCAATTTATGGTTAAATTACCGGTTTGTCATCCGTCAGTTTCATTTTAGCCACTTATGACAGATCTAGATGCTACATTTGAGCTACCTTATGGCACTGAATACTCATTTGTAGCCTGTTTTTGGTTTTTGCTGCGAATGCAAATATTTAAAAGATGCTGCTCATACCTTACAGGTTGGGAACATAGTAACTTATATATTTTAAAAATTTAATTTGACCTCTCGTAAGGAAGAAAAAATAATGAGATGCATTTTTAAAAGCATTTGCATTCTGATGCTGTCCTGTGCATCACTGTAAGGTGACATGTTGGACTCCCATTCTCAACGTCTCTGATTTGCTGGGTCAGATTCTGCCGTGGTGCGGGTATCGTGCTTGGTCTAAACATCAGGGAAGTCCATCAGGAGAATGTTTTGTTCCTTTTCAGGCAATAATCTGAGGTTTATTGCTTCTGCTCTGACTCAGGTTTTGTTTCTATTGATCTGGCCTGCTGCTCTGCATAGGAATTTCAAACCCAGGCCTGCTGTGCTGTAAATGCTGCTTCTGCTGGCACTCAACCTGGCTCAGATAGGTACTTTAGTGAAGTAAACACCTGGTGATTTAAAAAGGTTTTCTAGGAGTAGGTACGATTTTGGTGAAAACTGGGAGTGGTGAGATGGTCATTGTTGAAGAAGGCACAAAACTCAAGTACTCTATCAGTAGTTTTGTGTCAATCAAAAGGTGCCACAGGCGCCTCGATACAAGAAGGACATCAAACTATGAGAGTGTGTCCAGAGCAGGGTGACCAAGATGGTGAAAGGCCTTGAGGACAAGGCTTAGGAGGAGCAGCTGATGACATTTCCTATGTTCAGCATGGAGAAGAGAAGGCTGAGTGGTGACCCCATCACAGTCTGCAGCTTCCTCAAGGAGGTCAGTAGAGGAGGAGATGCTGATCTCCTCTCTCTGCTGACCAGCAGTAGAACACAAGGAAATGGAATGAAGCTTCATCAGGGGAGGTCCAGACTGGACAGTAGGAAAAGTTGCTTCACTGGGAGGGCGGTTGGGTACTGGAACAGACTTTCCAGGGAAGTGTTCAGGGCACTAAACCTGTCAGCGTTCAAGGACCACCTGAATGATGCTCATAGTCGTGTGGTTTAGTATTAAGTGGTCCTGTGAGAAACAGGGAGTTGGACTCAGTGGTTCTTATGGGTCCTTTCCAACTTGAAATATTCTGTGATTCTAATCAAGTTGTGTGGTTGGAGCTAGTTCCACCCTTGCTTCCACAGGAAGCAAAATCCCAAGGAGAAGCCTCAGGGAGGAAAGGCTAGAAAGTTTTTGCTGGGGTTTCCATAGGAGTTACCCACTGGAGGTGGCTGCCAGGAACTGCAGATGGATTGCCCCTTTCGCTTTGTCTGTTTCCCAGAACTGTGGCAACTTGGTGGTCTGCTGGAATTCCCTGCTTGTCAGTAGAACTCCTAGCAGAAAGGAGTAGGCTGTCAGTGACAGATGCTTCAACCTTTCCAACTTCCTGCTCTCTGACTGACTGTTCTGGTAGTGCCTAGGTAGAGAAATTTGGCTCTCACCTTGGAGATGATTTTGAGCCAGATATTTCCAGTGTCCTTCCCAAGCATAATTTCAGGCTCTGTGATATTACTAATGCATTGACTCAGCCTCCCCTCTGAGAACCTTGCCCTTGTCACCTTTCAGTGGCTTCTGATAAACCCTCTGCTTTCAGAGGCCATTCCCAGCTAAATAATCTTCTGAATAAGAACTTCGGTATCCTGCACATTAAGAATTGAACATAAGGTGGAGCTTATGTATGTATGATTATGTATGGTTGTGTTTTAAGGAGGTGATTGGCTATTTTAATTTGTAAATGTATGCTGGGTTCTGGTAGACTTTTTACTGTCAAGACTTCAATGTAGCTGGAAAGATGCTGCATAAATTTTCTGTCATTACAAAGGATAAGCGACCTCAGGGTATTCAAGTCAGGAAAATGCTGTGAAATGTAACCGTAGAACGATGCCCAGAATAATTTTCAATTTTGATCTCCATTCATTCATTTAATAGTTGATATTGTGGTTTAGAAAGTTACAAAAGTAGTCCTCCAGCTGTAACAAAGGTGTGATGATGGATTCTATTGTTGTAAGGCTGATATAACTCAGATGTAGCTTGAGCAGTTAAAATCCAAGTTGTTTGTTGATGATAACTTCCAGGGTTTTCCCCTGTTCTTTTTAACCAAACTGTGCGAGCCTGAAGATGCTTTCACTACTCAGTCATGGTATTTTTTAATAGTGGTAAATATTTTGCTTTCTATTGGCTTTGTGAAGTCATGAGGCAGCAAAATAGTCCTTAGCAGATGCCTGAATTTTGAGTCACTTTCCAGTGATGTCATATCTTCTAGGTTCTATCAGATTTCTCTTTAATCTTAGGGCATGGCAATGCAATATTTGTACTACAAGACTGCAAACCAAATGTTTTTGTTTTAAAAACCAATTTTTAAAATATTTATGTTAATATTATTTACTTGAATTTATAATTACATGTTTGCATTATGTGTTTCTAAATCAATAGCTTACTTAAATTCCAAGGAGGTAACATCTTCAAAGTTCCTCTATAAATCTGTATCTCTTCAAGGTTGGGTCTTTATCAGATGATAACAAATTTGTCTTCCCATCTTCAGAGATGGATTCTCCGCTGCCTTCTCTTTATAGGTCTGTGCAAGGCGTCTGTGCAGTTCTGTCATCAGCTCTCAAAATCCAGAATTCATGAGGGTAAAAAAATGTGATTTTGGTAGTACTTCTAGTTTCTGTATCTTTAAGGTCTATTTCAATTTCTTCTTTAAGATATAAGGACTAGAAATCTTTGCTCCAGGAGGTAGGGCTCTAAATAGAAAATTCAACAGCATGCTGCAAAAAACCATGAGAAAGCTCTGTGATGTGGCCACACTTAATGCTGTCAGGTCAAATGAGCATAAACACAGCTTCTTTGGAAATGGCAGAACAGTGTGGATCACAGTCTGCAGTTTGGACTCCAAAACATCCAAAAAGGAACTTGAAAGGAAAAATAATACATGCAAGTATTTTCAGGAACACTGGCTTTCAGTTCTTCTTGCCAGAACTGATGATGCTGTATGCTTTGCTTGCCGTGCATTTGGATCACTGGTGAGTTGCTGAGAAACCGTCACACATCCTGGAAACTTTAGGATCTGCGCTTTCTCTGGAAGGTCATATTGGACATCACATTTCCCTATGTTGAACAGTCTGCATCAGCAGTGGTCAGAAGAGAAGCAAAGTGAACTGATATATGTGACCATCCACCCAACAGCATTACACGAGAAAGAGGCACACAAGTGCAGCACTCACTTTAGTACACAGCTGCGCAATGAAACCTTATTAGTTAACAGTTTAACAAATACCAACAAATAAGAATGCAAATGAAGACTGGATAGACTACAGTTCCATTTCTAACTTTGGATGAAATGTCCTCTAATGAATAATAAAGCAGACTGATGTACCTGAGAAAACTGTTAGGATAGAAAAGCTGGTATGGTATGCCAGATCGTCTTTTATGTTGAAAATGATAATGCGAAGTATAACAGCATCTCAGATTATTTTATAAAAAATAATGAACTATTTGAATTAATTGCGAACAGCTGATGCTAAAATGCATGTTGTCTCACATTTTCATTTTATGCATTCCTTACGTCTCCATCCAGGTAATATCTTCACCCCTGTACTCCATTTCTCAAGCTATTAGTTGAATTTTTTGAAATTGTATGTTATAATAGTCCTTAAAGTATTTAAGGGAAAGACTTGTTAAACCTTACATTGCATGGGCTGTTAATAGAAGGCCTAAATAATGTGGAAATTAAAACTGAAAAGAAGAAGAAACAGGTGTTGAAAATTGTGTTGATGTCCCAGGTGGTTTAGGGTAACCAGTAATGAGTGAGCAAATAAAGTTGGGAGAAATGGTGGAGTCGGGGCTTCTGGATTTTTTTTTCACTGTATGTGCACTGGGTTGCTAATATTCACTAAGCTGATTTTTTTAATGGGTGCAGAAATGCTTGTAATTTTTCATTTCTGTAGTGTAAGCAAAATCCTAAGAACTCTTAATGTTACAAGTGATACAAATTAATTAGAATCAGTGCTGTACTGCTTGGTGTGTATTTGGGGTAGGCTTGGTGTACAAAAATTTTACAAAGGCTTAAAATTGTGTTAATACATAATATACACTTAGATTTCCATGAACATGAATGTGATATTTGTTTTAAGTCCTGTGATTTGTAGATAAGTCCTTGGGGTTTTTTTTCCACTGTATTTATTGGTACTTAATATTTAAGGTTCTGTAAGCTGCTCTATTCCATCTCTGTGTGTTGGTGAGGAACAAAAGGAAATGCAGTCATTTTTTGAGAATCTGCTTTATTTAATACAGCCCTTAATAACGTCCCCTTTTCATGTCCCCTCTCTGACAGGAAATTGTGGTCCATTACAATCAGTCTTAGGTGAACAAAGAGTACGTGGGGACTGTTGCAGTGGAAAAAGATTGGATTATTTACATCTGAAAGAGCAATTGTGCTGGTTACTATTTGGTAGCTTATAACTAAGGAAAGACTGCATAATTAATTTGGAAGCACTTTCAAGAACAAACCTGTAAATTTAGCGTGCGTCCTGTACATGTTTCAGAGGCACAGTGGATAGCTGACAAACATCTGTGCCTTCACTGTGGTTGGATCACTGCCCCAGCGATGTCCAGCAAGGCTGCGTGCTTGCAGATCCCTTCTGCATTATGTCACGGATTTTTGTGGGTCGCAACATGACCTACATGTTGCTGTTTTCTTGGAATACGCAGTGGGTGTCCGTGACCTGCATGGTAGCCTGTGTTAGGTGAACTCAGTGAGGATTTAAGCATTGTCCTTGGAAATTTATTTGAAATTATGTACAGTAGCTTAATGCCTATTCAAATCTCTCTGAAATTACCATAAAATATTTTTCTGGTTTCAGCCTTAATGAAAATCTGCATGTTCAAGACAGTATCCTGAATGTCTTATAAGTGAAATCTCCTAATTTTTCTTGTGCTTTGTCACATCCTGTATGAACCATCATCTCACCTGGATCTAATGGGTGGTGTTTCATGCTTACACCTTTTCCAGGTGAGAATCCAGCTCATCACCTCCTTAAATGGGAGGAGAATACTGCTGCCCTGGTCATTATCATACAAATGGAAGCTGGTGCTTCCATTTTTAAAGCGGCACAGTTCAGCTAAATATCATCCTGTAAGTTTTCAGGGGTACTTTTTAAATAGTAAACTGTAAGGATAAAGTCTACATTTAACATGAGTTTCACTTTATTCTAGTTGTTTGTTTGTCAAGTTCTGTTCTTCCCATTATGAGCAGAGCTACTTGAGTCAGCATGTGTGGTGTCACATGGTACGTTTTCATTTGGTTTGTTTGGTTGGAAAACATGGGCAAAGCATGACGGTACTTGTTTCTCAGCTGAGCAATGCCACTGGTGGAAAAAATTTCTGTTCTTTCAGACCATTCTTAAAGAGTTCACAGACTCTAGGGATGACAAAGAAATCTATCTTTCCCCATGTGATAGAAGGGTAAGGTTCACAACAATTCACAAATGAGGAAAAAGCATTGCTTGTAATGTTTTTATTTTTGGAGGTATTTTGACTCTAAAAGATGTAAAGAAATGACTAATGTAAAATATGTGTTTTCATTTCTGCTGGAAAGCTAGTGTGAAGACACAAACTGCTTAGTTTGTGCTGAACTTCCCTGGTAATGGCAGCATTCATATTCTTTTCACAGAAAATGGAAGGAAAAGGAAAGAGGGATACAGGATATGGGAAATTAGAGCGATGTGTACATGAGATTCTTTAAGGCATTAATAGCAATAGAGTGGGAGAAGAAAATACATTTTTTGAAACTGTATTGAACTGCAAGCTGGTAAGAAGCTGCAAGAAAGTAGTGATCTGGTTGGAAGTAAGGTATTCAAAAAAGAAAACAGTTAATTGTAGAGATCTCTGTTGTTAAAAGTTAATGTGAGAGGCCAGAGTGCTGATCTTTTTCTGATGTGTTCTGAAACCAGTGTCTCCGTTTATTGGATGTATCAAGAGCTGAGCTAAAAGTGGCAAAAACTTCCAAAGTTAACCTTATTGGTTTAAGTAGAGAAGTTACTTTAATATCTGATGATTTTTAGTAGTGAATATAAGATAGCTTCCTCTGGTATCTGTAAGACAAGAGGTGATCATTCATATGGCCTTAGAAGGAAAAAGAAGGTTTTCAGTAGAAGGATCTGGGGCATGAACTTTCCCTTACTGTTGTTTTCTTGTCTATATGCATTTCAGTTAAATAAAAGAGGGTTTTGTTGGGTTGTTAAAATCAGATAAAGGAGAGCCTGATACTATAAACTCCATGAATTGCAGTGTTTCTCTTCCAGATGGTGCGTGTTGTCTGGTGGTTGTGTGTGATCTACTTGCATAAACTAATGTGCAACATACAAAACCACTGAAACGTTTTGTTAGGCCCCCATCTTACAGTGAGCTGGGCAGGTTGATAGAGCTTGTCCTTGTTCTGACAATCCTGCCATTCTTAAGTAGAGTCTCCAGCCAGTATCCATTTGCATCTTATGCTGAAAAGTACTGATTCTGGAAAATGTCCGTTTCCTTTTGGGATAGGGCAGGATTTTCTTTCTCAGTGATAGTGTTCTCAGTGTGCATTGTGTTATGCCAACTTCAGGAAAATAACTGTATGAGAAAGAGACAGATGGTATTTTAGCCACAGAATACTAGAATATTGTTTTAACAAATCTGCTTAGCTTTGCAGCGGGTAACAATAATGCTTCTGTCCCCTTTTTACTGTTTCCATGGAGTCGCCAGCTACTTGGATAGGGTTTTTTTGGTTCATGTTTTAGAGCAAGGGCCAATGGTAATTTTAGCATGAGCAGCCTAGCAGCACCAGATTCATCCTGTATTCTTTGTGTAGAGCCCCATATCCAAGGGATATTGTGAGCTCAGTTCAGAAGGTATTTTAATATTCCTGAAAATTATTATGGTATTGATTAGAAATCTAACTATAGTTAGATATTGTGATTTTTGTGATTCAGTGATTTTTGTGCAGTCAAAATCAGAGAATGGTTAGGATTTGTCCTGAAGAGCTGTTTATCAAGTCTGAGCTGAGTTTTTGGGTTGATGTTGGCATGCTGAATTATGATGTAATACTAAAATAATGTAAGTAATGCTTTTAATAACAGTTTTCATTAATTATGTATTTTGTTACATGGCGTAACACACACAGGATAGTAGACAATAATTAGAGCTTGAATTTTATTCTGAAAAAATGCAAAATGTAGATGAAACCTGGTAAATAAGAGCCAAGGCAAATGGCTTAATTTAATTTAGGATTCATTCAAATCCCACTAGGCAAATGAGACAGGTTTTGGAGACATAGGAAGTTGTGTATGGCCAGTGTTCGCCTTGTAGCTATCAGAGTTGATGCAGTGATGGGAGTTAGCTTATGTGGAAATACTGTTTCCTTAAAGTATTGCTTAAGACTGGATCAATGAACAAGCATGAATCCAGTCTGGCTACTGGGATGAAATTTCCAGCATGTAAGCACTGGAACTGCTCCTCTAGTTCCAAGGGATTTTCAACATTTTGTGGGAGTAGAAAATGCCTCTCTCAAAATTGTTGCAGATTGTTGGCAGAGATGGTAAAGCACAGAAAGGTCATGAGGATTTGCCAAGGATGAAAAAGCTTCACATGATACTTGCATCATGCTTGCCATGTTCTGAAGTTCTGGTTCTAGAGTCAGGATTGGGATCTAGACCCAGGGTGCTTGGATCAGCAGTCATGATTTCGAACCCCTCCTCATGTTAGGGTTACCTAACCTGAATCACAGCAGCCTTTTCTGATGGAGAGTTGGGTCAGTGGGGTTCCAAATTAGCATATTAATCGTTATCTTGGCAAGAGCTGACATGCTGGCTCTGGACCCAGAGAAGAACAGGTTTAGATCAGAGTTTTTGCTTTTTCACGTAGCTAAATCCACTTCACAGTGGAGCCACTCCTTGAGCAGAACCAAGGGTCTGAGAGCAAGGTGTTGGGAGAAATACACGTATAAGTTAGGGTTTCTATCTGCTCTTGCCCTAAGAAAGCAGAAAGTTATGACTGAAATTAAAGTATGACTCTTGGTGTGAGCTCACATGGAGGCAGAGCTTTCCTATGGGCAAGGAAAATAAAAGCCCCTTTCTTTTAATTGCAATTTTAGCCATACACACCCTGTTCATTGGCAATAAAATTATTTGCCCATATGGCGAGTTCCTGTTTAGTAGAACATAAATGATCACACAAATGAAACAATTCAAAAATTTCTGCTAATCCCTCCCTAATACTTTAGGTGCTGTGTTATTCCCAGAAACTTCCTCCTGAGACTGCAGATTTTGGAGGAGTCAGTAAGAGAAGCTCTGGTAGATGTGATCAGTTGATCCTTGAAATTAGCATACAGATGAGCTGGTGCTTGTACTAACATCCTACTAAAAGTATGTTCTTCCTTGTAATAGGGACTTCTGCGGAAGAGAACTATCAAATACTGGCAGTAAGTAAGCAAACTTGGTATGTGCCCTGTTTCTCATTGTTGATAGAACAGATTATATATATTAGTTCACTGAACTGTTAACTTCTACACACTGGTAAGAAGTGATTGTCACTTGGGCTGAACTGCACAGTTTGCTCAGTTTTATGTTGTCTGAAACTGCCCACCTGCTCTGGAAGACCTGAGACCGTTGATGTTTCTTCTTTTCTGATAAGTCTCACAGAATCAAGTGTACTAGTATGAACAGTGAGCAGACTTACTTTGAGTACCTTACTCTGTTGCTACAAGGGGAACATCAGCACTTACAGAAAGGCCAGTGAGGTTCGGAACCCCAGCTGCGGTTCAGTCAGGTCACAAAATCCAAACCTGGCAAGGGACTGGACAGACAATAACTTACAGAGGCAGAGTCATTTCCAGAGTTAGCATGCAGTGATTATGTGGTTATAAATGTATGTTTGGCAATACTGCCCAGCAGAATCCAATCTGACAAGGGTTTGCAGCTTCTTTAGGCTGCTTTCCTTTATCATGAGAGCAGCAAGTTTGGCTTGAAATTGTGTAGGTCAGCTTGAGAATGGAAGCTGGGGAAGAGTGGCTGCTATTGATTATGATCTTTTCTTTATGCTGTAAAAGCTGTTCTGCCAGACAACCAGTTGATGTCAGTTTTGGTAAATAAATCTTGGCAAAACTTACAGGTGATGTGAACTGAAGCAACACTTTTGCTACCATTTTCAACAGTGTTTAATTAATGTATGGTTCGAAGGAGTTGCCTGGTTTTGACACAGCTATTTCATTTTTAAGTGTGATGGTATATAAATAAAAATAATATTCTCAGCAATGATGCATTGATTTCACAATAGCAGGGCATTTTAATAAGACACTTTAAATATTTCTGAAAGAAAAATATCAAGGTTTCAGTTTATTTTCTGTTAGGCAGGGAAATTCTCAACTTCCAAGATTTTTCACACTACGCTAATTATGACTTTTTTTAAACCAGCTCTAGATTTGGAGACTGTATTGAAATCTACCTAGATTCAACCTCTTTTCTTCCCTCTCCCTATCCTGTGGCACTTTCTAATTTTTTAATGCTGAGAAAGGAAGAGATTTGGAAATTACACAGAGCAGATTTGTCTTACAGTCTTAATTGTGATCTGGTGTAGGATATGATGCCTTCAGACTCAATAGGGCCAGTACAATTTTAGGGAGAGATGCAACCCTCTGGTTAGTAGGGTGATATTGTGAACTTATGGGGCTCTGTGAAAACCTTGATGTGTTGTGCAGATAACTGTGTTTTCTATATTGATGACACCAAGGTCTTTGGGAGGACAAAGAAGTAAATAATATTGATAATAAAGCATAGCGTTGTTTGATTTGGAAATAAAAATACAAGCCTAATCTTTCTCCTTACTTTTTGCAGTATGACAAAATATTGTATTTATTCTACTGCATGTCAGTAAATATTCTTATGACAGTGGACTTCTGTGTGGCTTTTTAATGCTTTAATATATGCTTGTCTCTTGGTCATTGTTTTCTGTTCCTAATTCTAGCCTGATCTAAGCTTAGCATGGTTTGTCTTTTTGTTTATTGTGTCTCTGCCATTGCCCTTCTCTAAACTATTGCTTCCAAAAGTGATTAAGAATACACTTAAATAAAGTGTATAAGAATATAAGTGTATAAGAATATAAAGTGTATAAGATAAAAGAAGCTATCACTCATTGAAGAACTGCTCCATTTTTTGACACGTGCAAAGGTACAGAAATGTCTAATCCTGTGTTGCCGTCATGGTAGCTGGGTGTACTTTCTTGTTAGTCAGGAATATATTTCTACCTGCCATGGACACATGTAGGAGAAGGCTGTTTGCCATCAGGTCATTTAAGTCATGCTCGTGTTTGAGATACATTAACCATTGAGAGATGCCAAGGAAGCGCAATAAGTGGCTGCTGAAGCTACTTACTTTTTATTTCTATACAAGTAGGCTTTTAAAAATACTGTATGTGCTTAGACTTCCTGGATGACATAGCCTGCCAAAAGGCAATTTATTTTCCTTTGAGTATCCTTTTACAAGAGGCTACTGGCACATGGAGTCTATCCATTTATTTCACACCACTACAAACAATACATATGAGATGTCCAGTAAGTCTGCTAGGTGGCTAATAAGGAAAGTTTCCTCCATGAAGTATAGTGATATATTTTTTTAGTGAGGATTTTGGTAACCAAAAAAGAACTTCAAACTTTGCTATGCCAGAATAACTTGTTAGGGATGTGCATAGGCTAGAGGTGGAGATGACATCTGGAAAAAAAAAATCTTCTGTGACCTCCTTTGCAAGTGAGAGAGGCAGAAAAGAAAATAATATTTTTTAATGTGCTCATTATTAAAATAACTGTTTTCAAGGACTTGGAAGAAAGGAGGTATGGATGGCAGGGAATAGTCGAGGTGTTAGCAACTGAAACATCTGATCCAGTCCAAGTAAAACACTGTCCTCTCTCACTTAAAATTTGTCGGAAATAACCTGTGTGGCGTTAAAGAAAACAGCATCGAATCCCCTATGTGTGTATATATATATATATGGGAAGTGCCAAGCAACTGCCCGAATGAGAAGTCTACAAACTTGGTGATTCTACTAGTGAAAGCTGCAGCACTACCAAAGCGTGTTCTAGGAAACGTGAAAACTTCACGGAATCGTTTAATATCTAGCCAGGAAAAGGCCGTGGTATTCAGGTCATAGAATCATAGAAGGTTTGAGTTCAAAGCCCATCTCGTTCCACCCCACTGCCATGGGCAGGGACACCTTCCACTAGACCAGGTTGCTCCCAGTCCCGTCCAGCCTGGCCTTGGGGATGGGGCAGCCACAGCTTCTCCAGGCAACTTCTGCTAGGCCCTCACCACCCTCACAAGTAAGAATTTCTTTCTTATGTCCAGTCTAACCCTGCCCTATGTCTGGTTGAAACCATATGCTTTTCCCAGCTTATTACTGCACTTGCATCTTAGCATTGTGGAATATGATAAAATTACATGGGGCACATCCCTGTAGAGGGCTCAAAGTCTGTGAATAACACTTCCTCACAATCATGTATACAATTTATTTTATCCTAACTCAGAGCAAGTATGATGGTTGGCAATATGGCTGACACATCACAACCTCGCTGAACACTTTATTTTATTACAGAAGTGGTAAATAGTTGGCATAATTTACCTCCTGCATTGGAAAGGCAGAAAATGTTTTAAGTATTTGAAATTTCATCATGTGGAATGAGATCAGAAAAAAAGGCCTGAGCAGAATTTATTCTATTATGCTGCATCTTGATCTGCTGTTTCTTGATAAAGTGAAGTGTTGTGCATATCATGTTTAACTCCACGATCAGTACAATGTGTCTAAAGTAGCTTGGCGTGCCTATAAAACAGAAACCTGGGGTGATACAATTATCCAGAATACTTCACTATATATTTTATAGGTAGATACATGCTTTTATTTAAAAAAAATACTTTTAAAATGTAAATTATAATCATGATTGGTTGTCATTTTTCCCCCCTTGGTAGACTTTCATCCCACAAACAAACATTTCTCAAATACGAACGTCGGCCACAGTGTAGCAGCTACACCAACTATTTAGGCAAGTTACACTTCACTTAGTGTGGGCAGCATTTGTTTCCCTTCCTTTGCTTTGAATTGAAAGGTACTCCATAAATCTCTTAGCTCAGATACGTTCTTCCTGTTTGGAAAAAGAAAGACTGCTGAGTCTGTTCTTGATTTTCACAATAACCCAAAGTCTTCTAGAGTCCTATGCTTGGGTCTGATAAATCACTTTGAGCTGTGGTGCAATTATATTCATCATGCAACACCTGTCAGTGAGTATTTTCTATTCTTCTCTCCAGCTTCACAGTCTTGTCTACTGTATTCCAAGTTATTTTCATTTGAATCCCAGTCTAGTATGCCACACACCTATGATTACCATATATGTCTTTTAGCATTCAAGGCTGTGGTAAAGAGAGCCCAAGCATCCAAACCAGAGAGGTTACTCAGCAGAGATGAGAGCTGGGTACTTGTGCCTATCTTCAACAAACACCTAGAGCAGATAGCACCTATGCAACAGAGGGAAATGTTCAGTTATGTTTTACTTTAAGATTTAATTGGGCTAAATGGTGCTTCTCTGGATCTCTCCTGGGAAAGAAAATGAAGATATGTTATTATGAATAGTCTGGATACTGCTTAACACTGTTGAAGTGTTCTTAGTCAGATCAGAGGTATGCATTCTCAGCCCATCCTTACCCACCCATCACTGCAGCATTCTGTTACATATGTGGCATTGTTCAAAGAGCAAAAAGGAAACCGGAGTGCATTAATTTATTCATTCATCAAGATGAAAGGCAGTATGGCTGATTAAGATTCTAACAGTTAATAGAATTCTGTTTCCTTCTTTTTTCTAAGTCCCTTTTTCCCCCCTTTTTTCCAAGGCTCATCTCTAAGTACATTTTATGGATTTAGTTACCATGGGAGACATATTGGTCTCCTGTTTCTACTCCTGTTCCAGTCAATGGCAAAGTTCCCTTTTACTTTAGCACTGTACAGACTGGTAAAGTGGTTTTCAACTGCAGGCATTTTTTCATATTTCAAGTATAATTTTTTTTTTAGCTGTGCTTGCGTAGGCAATTGGATATCTATTCCTTTGGATCTTCTTATTATGGGGCTGGAACCAGTTTTGCAGTGGTTCTCCTGTAAAGTTATTTCACACAAGTGTCTCTATGAGTTTTGCTATTTCAGATGACTCTTGGATTTGGTGGTTCTCATATTGGGCAGCTGTTGCATAGTTAGCAGTTTTTCTACTTGCTATAAATGTACAGCTATATGCATATTCTTCTGTAATGAGGCCTGCTGGGAGATGCATTAAGATAAGGGGCTGTGATGGCTGTGGTACAGAAGCATGCTATGCAGTCAAAATGGACAGCAACCTCTGGTGTTAGAAAAGGGACAGGTTTTTCTGTGTTTTGGAAAGTACTTGGTTCACAGTAATTGAATTGGATATTTGAGCAAGTTGTAAGATCGTTGGGGCAGAGACTACATCTAAAATTTTTGCTCTTGCCTTTACGGTAGGTAATAACTAACTGGGACAACCTTAATTTTGAGAACTTATTAGTGTGTGAGATTGCTCCTCTGACTTTGAATGAAAATATTATTGCTGAAACAGGACCTTTTGTTCTGAAATGCAAGTCAGAATCCCTAGGTCATCTCAGTTTCCATACTGACTGTATCACCATACGTAACAGGAGATTTGTTACTGTACTTTGCCTGCATTGCTTTGTGATACTGGTGGCAAGTCCCGTATGATTTTCTGGCTAAACGAGGTTTGTGGATGCTCTCAGTTGTACAAACAGCACTCCACAGCTGGAACATGACAGGGCAAGTGGCCTACAGCTTTCAAGTGATCTTTCTCTATCAGCCTTAGTATTAAGCTGCTGTCAAAATATCCTGATGCTGTCATTGTAGCACTCTAGAGAAGAACAAGGGTGAGTAAAGTGCCGCAGGAAATGCCTTCATATGACTGTTTGGTTGGACTTACTGGAACAGCCTCAAAATTCCCTCTTGAAACACAGGGAAATTAAGTTCTTTTCTTGTCCTTCCTTCTACTGATGCATGCAAGTTTTTGTTGAGTTAAACAGGCTTTCATATTTGGAGGTCTCTTTACTTCTGTACACAGGAGATTATGATTCTATTTATATTTTGTACCTGAAGCAAATAAAATATAAAAATTAATGTGCAACCTGACAATAATGCAGGAAAGCTTGCCTGGAATCTAGCATTGGAGCACTGATCATTGTTGCTGGAAAGTTTTACCACTACGCTACGCTCTGTCCCCTTCTTTGCAGTCTTGACGTTTCAGTGCTTTGCTCATCTCCAAACTGATATACCAGATCTCCAAACATTCTCTCAGCTAGCGGCCACAAATGGGAATAATAATGTTATCAAATTAAAATGAATACAGGGATAATGATGATGTTTGTCTAATGTCCAGAATTTTGTTTTATACTGTTAATGACCAGATGTTAAAACCCCAGTTTCTAGATTACGGTGTGATACTGTCATTTCTTGCTTCATTTGTAAATTAGGATCTTAATCCTCCAGAAGGCGTAGGCACTCATTTCTCACTCCATGGGGACAATTTCTGGTCTGAACAGGCCCTTGCATGTTACTAGTTTTCTGCTTCTACAGAGACCTGGAATGCTGACGAGGACTTCACTTGCCCTTTCCTCCTGTGACAGATGGTAGGAGTGTTGTGGAGAGTCCTTGAGTTTGGCACAGGATCTTGCAGGGGATCAGGGGTTGGGAAGGGGATGAGAATGATATTGTTGGTAGATCCTTGAGACTAAAGCATCTGCTTTGTGGTTACCTCAGACTGCAAGGACTGGATTAAATAACCTGTCCCTTCTAGTCCTGTACTCTCAACAGCACTAATCTTTATGGTAAATGAACTCCAGTCTTCAATGCGTGGTGCCCCTTTCTGAGAACAGAAGAAGGGCAAACATGGAATTCCCACAAGTGTGCCAGGCTGGTGCTCAGAAGCATGATTGTGCTGGGATCTCTCTTGCAGGTTTTCAGACAAAGATTGCAGTGTTTGGAGATGGGAGGTCTCTGTTATGTTCTGTAAGCATGTGAGCTGTCCAGCTGCAGTGTCCACTGACAAATAGTCGTATGTCTTATTTCCCACAGGGCTTCCAAAGCAGCTGAGTCCAGGACCTTAAGGAATGTCACGCAGTAGTTGCTGAACTAACTGGCACTGAAAGGAACAGAAAAAGATGGCAGTCCATATTTGAAATAAACACGTGGACTTTCGCTGATAAGAAACCATGTCAAAAAAAGGACGGAGCAAGGGCGAAAAGCCTGAGGCACTGATTGTTGCCCTACAGGCTGCCAATGAGGAACTCAGGACTAAACTAACAGACATTCAAATTGAGCTGCATCAGGAGAAATCTAAGGTGAGTGAGAGTTTGGTTTTAAATAAAAGTGTCTGCTGAAGAAGACAAACACGTGGAAAAAGTGGTATCACAGAATTCAACAGAGGCCACACAACTCTTTCCTAAAACAGTGGTCTGATTCTTTCCCAACTTAGAACATTTACTGTGGATGTCCTGTGGCTTCCCTGGCAAAGACTCCGTTTTACTGAGCTGCAAGTTGGAGAAACCTCTGGCCCTCAAATGGAGCAGTATGTGAAAGCTGTAGGAATGTTGCTATTTCCGAGCCCTCCAATTTTCTGGTTAATTTGACTGCTAGGTTAAAAAGCTTTTAGACAAATGCACACATATACACGGAGTCTTATTTCCTAAGGAAATACTAGAAGTACATGTAGCATCATTGTGTGAGGCAGGACACCTGGAGAATACAGGGTTTTTTGTTTGAGTAAAGACAATGTTATCTACATGAATGCCTCAGGAGCTGGCCTATATTTTGTTTTAGAAGTGTGGAGGATTGTCTGGGGTTTCAGCCGGGTCTTTCTCACTTTGCCATGGATGTGTCTGGGTGGGCTTGTTTTGATAATGTTACATTGGTATCAGATGACTTTCATTTTATCTCAATGTAGGTTGCTAAACTCGAAAGAGAGAAGACTCAAGAAACAAAGCGTATCCGCGAAGTGGAGCAACGCAAGCAGACCGTGCAGATCACAGAACTAAAAGCCAAACTCCATGAGGAGAAAATGAAGGAGCTGCAGGCTGTGAGAGAGAACCTCATCAAACAGCACGAGCAGGAGATGACGAGAATGGTGAAAGTACGAGACAGTGAAATCCAGCGCCTCAAGTCAGCTCTGTGCGCGCTGCGGGATGGGAGCAGTGATAAAGTACGGACAGCGCTGACTATTGAGGCTCGTGAAGAGGCCAGAAAACAATTTGACTCCGAGCGCCTTAAGCTTCTGCAGGAAATTACTGAACTGAAGTCTGCCAAAAAGCAGGTAGATGAGGCCCTTAACAATATGATCCAGGCTGATAAGATCAAGGCGGGCGATCTTCGGAGTGAGCATCAGTCCCACCAGGAAGCCATTTCCAAGATCAAATGGGAGAGTGAAAGGGATATTCGACGCCTGGTCAGTAATCAGAACAGTTCATGTGTTCTCTTAGGCTGCACTGAGTTTGCCTTTTGTGTCTCTTAGCTTTTTCTGTGTAACAGAACTCTGCAATGCAACTCACTTTGAAAAAGTATTACAAATTTCTCACTGTCACTTGTCAGGAACAAATAGATCACAGTGAGTCAGCTGTAGCACTGTGATGGCAGTTAACATCTTAAATTAGGAGAGTGGTTGGCCTAATCCATGAGGATTTGGCTCCTTGATTTGCTGGTACATGCAAGATGCAAAGGGTTAGAGAAAGCATTTGCATCTGCACTTGCAGTTTTTTGGTTTCTCCAGCCTGTGTTATGGTATCCTAAACATAATAAACCATGGCAGGAGAGGAGATATCTTTTGGGTTGGCCGTGGTGTAGCCGTCAGTAATTACTGTGGAAAATGAACAAAAAGAGGCCCACACCAGCAAAGGTGCAGGTTGCATTGTTTCCCTGTGTCGTGGTTTAGGAATGGTACTCCCCAATTTGTGCTCCCACTTAGACTTTCCAAACCATACTGATGCTTGCTCACTCCCCCTCTCCATCCCCTGCGGTGGGCTGGAGAGGAGAATTGGAGGCACAGAAGGTAAAGATGAGATCATGAATTGAAGTAAGACCAGTTTACCTAAAACAGCAATGAAATAAGAAAACAAACAGTAACAGCTGCAATATTAATAACAAAAATGTACAAGAGAGAGGAGAATGACTTACATGCAAAATGCTCACCACACAGCCTGTGACCTGACCACAGCCATGCTACCCTCATCCAGAAGGGAGCCCTTCCCCCATCTCCAGAAAATTACATGAGATAGTATAGAAAAACCTCTGGGTCCATGCCCCTCCTGGCTACTGCAGGAATTAACCTTGTCCTGGGCAGAACCAGGACACACTGTCATGTGGAGAGCTGGACCTGCTTGTAACGGTAGAAAGTTTAGCTTGAAAATTGGAATTCAAGAATTGACAATTAAGTAAAAAATGGTAATTTAAACTGTCAAGAATGATACAAACCCCCCAGTTCACAGTCTGCATCCTGGAGGTGTATTCTTGTGTTGCTAAAATGCTCAGTGAATGTGCTCCTGTGCCAAATTATGGGTATGGCTCAGACTGTGTTGTTTTATAAGCCTGGTGCAGTATGGTAGAGCAGATTTGAGGGATGATCACTGTTCTTAATCGTACAATATAAATTAGAGAAATGCTGTTGCCTTCACATAGTAATATTGTTCTGGTGTTTCTTTCAGATGGATGAGATCAAGGCTAAAGACAGGATCATATTTTCATTGGAGAAAGAACTGGAGACACAGACAGGCTATGTGCAGAAGCTGCAGCTGCAAAAGGAAGCTCTGGATGAACAGCTCTTTTTGGTGAAGGAGGCAGAGTGTAACATGAGCAGTCCCAAGAGAGAGATCCCTGGAAGGGCCGGAGATGGTTCGGAGCACTGCAGCAGCCCTGTATGCAGGTTTTACTGGTCCCTGCAAAACAGAAGCATGGATGTGTGTTTCTTGGTGACATACCTTCTCAGGTTCTGGGAAAACATTCCCACTCATTCACTACAGACAGGTTAATGTTTATAAAGTCTTCAGAGGGCGTGCTAGTTGGACAAAGCTTTGTGCTGTTGGTTTTCATCAGTTGTTCTATTCAGAAATATAACACATCTTAAATAATCAGTGCCCCTTTGAAAGAATCATTGATGAACGTAACTACCTGGATAACATGCATTCTCAAAACCAGATAGAATTAGGAGGATGAGCACAGAGGGGCAAGGAGAAGGCTGGAGGTGGGGAATCTGTGAGACTCTTAGGAGATCCTCCGCTTTGTCTGTCTTCCCACAGACAGCCCTCAGGTGTCATTTACAAAGCATGCAAGTCACCCATTTTGTGACTAAACTGAAGATGTTTATACAACCAGTGTATATATAAAAGCATACTTACATATATACAAATGAGGAATAAAAAAGTAAATGTGATTGATGCTGAAAGCATTGTCCTGACTTTATCACCTGATGCAGTGGCTCAGCAAATAGAAGCAATCTATAGGAAAAGGCAATAAAAAATTAGAATCTTTTAGCTTTTCCATCTCTTTCATAAAAAATTATCATCTGTTTGTTTTCTCTTAATTTTTTAAACTGCTTAAAATTTCAATTAAAGTATCCCCCAAACCAGATACTTCCTCTTAAATATATATATATATATATATATATATATTTGCCAACATATTCGGTACTGTAAAAGTCCCTAAAGATAATTTGTTGATGATGACAGCTTAAGTTGACTGGTGTGTGTTTTTTAAGGATTCTTTTCCCAAGCATGTATTTTGAAGAGAATCAGTAACTGTGTGACATTGTTGCCCATGTACAGGACTTGCGCAGAAACCAGAAGAGGATAGCAGAGCTGAATGCCACGATACGGAAGCTGGAAGACCGGAACACGTTGCTTGTTGACGAACGAAATGAACTGGTATGTGAGCTTTTGCACTGGCAAAAGGAGGTTGGGAGCCGTGGGGAAAGGCATAGAGTGGGAGGATCCAAGGATAAAGCTGGTGATGAGTATGCCTCGTCCATCCATCAGGCCCATCACTCAGGAGGCTGAGGAGGACTTTTTATCCTAGAATTAAACAATAATTTCATTGAAGTTATGTGAGTACAAAATCACAGTGGAGGTCGAGGCAGCAAGGCTTATAGGATTCTGAGTGAATGCTTCTGTTCCCTCCTTTTGAGCACACAACAGTGTATGGTAAGACTTACCTTGTAAATGAAATAATGTCTATAAAGTCTGTAGTCCAGTATTTGACCAGGTTGACAGTAGTTAAGTACTGAGTCTAGGAAGAATTGACACCAGTGAATTGATCCCTTTATCTGATTTTCTACTCTGTGGTGATATCTGTGTGTTGAATCAGGACCTTGGCTATTAAACCTGTTTATATTCCTACTTCTCTGCTTAAGGATGAGGGTAAGTTCAACTCTTGATGGTTTATTTTATTCCTGAGCTAGAAATCTTAATGCACTCCTTTCGTATCAGTTTAGCCGGCCTGAATGTTCTTTATGTCATAGTTGCAAAATAATGTCAGGATTGCAAATTAAAAGTATATTCATGTATCTCTCATGACAATTATTAATTGCTATTATCAATCCAGTTGAAGCGTGTCCGAGAAGCTGAGAAACAATGTAAACCTCTTCTGGAAAAGAACAAGTGCCTCACAAAGAGAAATGATGAACTTATGCAGTCTTTGCAGCGCATGGAAGATAAACTCAAAGCAGTCACTAAAGAAAATATAGAGATGGTTGGTACTGAAGAGCAAATGAGGATTACTGTATGATCTATGTGTTGGTGGCCACATCTGCATAGTGCATATAAATAGAGAATATGTGTTTTATATAAATACTGTATATAAATACAACTGTGTATAAATAGAGAATATGTGTTGTATATGATGTGTAATACTATTGTTAAGATACAGCCATGGTTAGGTCTGGATTATTATGGATTTACATACCATAACATTGTGTATTCATACATGGGCAATATATTTACATGAATGCATAATCACAGTCTTTAATTCTATTCGCAAGGTTAGAATATTGAGTTTCAATTGTTTCAAAAAAAAGAGAAAAAAATAGTTATATCATTGAGGCATGTCCTACTGTGCTATTTTCATCTGGAACTCAAAAAAGAAGTTGTTAAGAGTGATGTTTTCAGCCAGCATGGTGTTCTTGCATCATGCACACATTCTTTTTAGAGCTGATGATGACAAGGTAAACCTCTGGTGTGGCACTAAGCACATAGAATCTTTCCATAAAACATACACATGGTAGATGGATATGGGAAAGGGAGAATGGTGGTGTTTAAATTTGGTTAGGGCTATACATTTCCCATGTCAGGGTATATGAAGTGGGGTCAAAGCAGTTATGTCTGCATATCCTTCAGATGGGATTGCTTCTCAGTCTTCTTCCAGGCCCTATATTCCTACACATGCACTGATGTTGCTTTGGCATTAATGAAAAAGGAGGTGGTTGTTCTGGGTTGCCAGATGTAAGCTGGCAGACTGAGACAACTTGCCCTGCTAAGGGTGTTCATGGACCTTACCCTGAGTTGTAGTAGCCACTGTCCTGAGCAGGCTAAGTGCCCTGCAATGGGAGCAGCTTTCCTTGTGATTGGGTGGAGATGATCAGATTCACTTTCTCGTCTTGCAGAAAAAAGACTTGAGTGTTACACAGTTAATCCACTTTAAGACTCTGCAATTTACCCGTGCCTAGAAGACAGATAAACTTATTGCAGGTGTCATGGGTCAGAATTACTCTTCCACAGCTGTGGTAGTGCAGATCACAGTCCCTTGGGGTCTCCCACAGCAAAGAGAAAGGATTTGGAAATCTGCATGCATTAGGCATCACTGGGCAGCACCACTGGTGCGTATGTGTGGACAGCATATATGTGCTAAGTTAGCTCCCTGACATTTGCTCTTCACACTATGGATGCCAAAATCATGAAAGTTAACAAGCTAGAGTGGGTGGCTAGAGTAATTCTCACAGGTTTTAGCCATCTCTTTTCCCACATAAGCTCAGGAGCAGGCAGGATATTGACCTGTGGTTAAAATATATCTGTTACCACAGTTTTTGCCTTTCCTCCTTGTCCGACTGGATGAATGTCTTTCACATGAGTAAAGCATGTCCATTGCCTCACTGTGTGTGGTCCTACATTGAATATCAGTAAGGACATGGGGTCATGAGAGTAGATCCTATTTGCCTACCCCCTGGACAGGTTCAACTCTATTTGCCCCATGTGGGGGCATCTTGATGCATGGCCAAGGAAGAGCTATGGTATGTGACCTTTAAGGGCTGCAGAGGCTGTACTGCCACATGGTAACTAAATAGATAAAGCTTTGTTGTTCTGGTTGAAGAACTCAGCCTTGCTGTGCTACTTTATTGTTATGAAGCGCTGATGGGCAATAATTAAAAAACAGTGTAGCTGAAGCATATTTAAAGGTCTATATAGCTTAAATGAAAGATAATGTTTAGTTTTTAACTGAAAGGTGGTCTTTTAGTTGCTGAATCTTATTTTATCTCTTTTACCTTTTCTTCTTACCACAGAGAGAAAAAATAACATCACATCCTCCTCTAAAGAAATTAAGATCTCTCAATGACCTGGATCAGGCTAATGAGGAACAAGAAACTGAATTTTTAAAGCTTCAGGTCATAGAACAGCAGAACATAATTGATGAGTTAACAAGGGTATGTCTAGAGCACTAGGAAATTAGGAATGATTGCTGTGTACAGTTTACCACTGATAGTATTTCTTCTTAAAACTAGAGGTCTTTTAACATCTGCGGATGTTTAGCTGTAAGTGTGCATGTTTACTGAATTTGTAGTGGAGCATCAACCCCTACAACTCAAAGCATAACACTGTGAATTGAGCTCCAGAAAGGAATGCAAACTAAGAACTGTGGAGTTTGGGAAGGTACCTACATGTTCACAAGGCAGGCTGTGCCGAGGTGTTTTACCATTATAACTAAGTCATGCTTTAAAAGTTTCCTTAGCAAGAGGCTGGCCCACAGTGTCTTATCATGTGCTGGAAAAGCATGTGCAGCTACAGTGGGTTTCCAGTTCTTCTGTCATTTAATGCTGACAATTCCTTTGTCAGCTGACTTTTCATTATGATACTGAGGAGAAAGAGAAAGATTCCAAAGCAGGCTGTTGTCTCTTCTGAGACGTCATTGCTAGGAGTGGTGAGATCAACACTCCCATCGTTTAATGACTTTGAGACAGAGGCAGCATCTCCTCATCAGGGAAGGCAGACAGCCTCTTGTACAATGCCCAAACCCATGCACCAGGCCTCCCAGTGATTTTAGAGGGCAATCCATCAGTTCCTGTTGTTTGACAGCTGCTCAAGGCAAATGCACAAGGGCTTTTTTCAGGGAGTTTTCAGCTGACGCACATACAGATTTGGATATGAATCCTCCCTTCTACCTGAAATTAGATTCCTATTTGAACATATGGAGAGAGTCACTGGAAGTTCTGTTATTTATTTCCTCTGTATATTTGGCCTTCTAACAGCTGCAAAGAAGAGAAGAGAGAGTAACTTTTTAATCTTATTTTCCAGGACAGGGAGAAACTCATTCGTCGGAGAAAGCATAAAAGGAGCTCAAAACCAATTAAGGTAAGATGAAAAATTGTTTCTCATTTACAAAGTTCAAGTAGGCTCTGTAGGAAAACACACTTTAGCAATCTGATTAAAGAGAGCTTTGTGGATTATAACAATCTGCTTTAGTCATCAGGTTTATAAATTCCTTAGTTACTTTGGGAGAGCTTTTTAAATCCACTTTGAAATCCAGTTAAGGGTGTGCAGCTATTTTATTTTCAGCAAAATGGGGCTTCCCATCCCATCCATCGTCCTCCCCCACCCTAGTAATAATTGTCCTTCCATTTGATTTCTGTAAGTACTGGTCTCAGGGTCTGTTGTGCTGAGAGGTATTTACATTTCCAGAGACCTTCTCATCTTTTTTCTGTGATCTATTTTTTACAGCATGTATGGGCTAAAGCCAAATCCTTGTGCACCTCTATTCTTCAAGTGGAAATTTCTGCCTGAGATACTGTGTCATTCTCTCCTGCTCAGTTCCACATACCTTTGACTAACCTTTGTATCACCCTGGATTGGGTTAAGTCCAAAACTGGTATAATTTACAACAATTTTAGAGCTGAGTAGTCAGGAGTGGTTCACATAGCTCCTTTATCAGCTAGATGTGAAGCATGACTTTGCAACATTCATGTCCCACCTCCAAAAAGTGAAAATACTGGTTGCTTCGTTGCTCTCAGTCCTCCAAGGACATCCCTTAGTGCATCAGCCATGTTCTGTGAAAGTAATGCAGCACTATCTACACACTGGGAATTTCAGACCAATAAATCCTAGCTGTGTCATCGCATTGTTTCTGTGTGGGTTGTGAAGCAGTATACAGCAGACACAACAAGGACCAAATAGTATTTCCATCGGTAAATTTTATTTCTAAACCAGAGATTATAACATTGGAGAATATGGTAATTGTCTTCACTTGACAACACAATGAGCAAAAATTACAATATATGCAAAAGCTAATTGACATCTTTGGTACATGTTTTTTGTGTGATTCAAACTCCAGGTTTAGAAGGTTTTAACTGGTCAGCAAAATGAAAAATGTTGCAAAGAAGAAGTGCATCTTAATTGCTTGTCGATCAGTTTGTCTTCAGAGTTATCCATAAGCCACGTATTTAAATGCTCAAATCTGTACCCTGAAACCAAGCCTGCAGGGTCAAGCATCTTCACAGGACACGTCTCACAGTTTTAATTTGATTTAATTTGGCTACAGAGATTGGTGGTAACGAGGTGTCAGGCATACAACCAAACTGTGGAGTGTGAGCAGTTGTTTATAACATGTGCCAATTTACTGTAGTCCTGGAAAGATGAATAAAAGTTCCTTCATGTTAGTTTTGTATTAGCATAGCTTTCACTCACATGGTCCAACAGCAATATCAGCAAGAGAAGCACCTAGACATTAAAAGTATCAGCAGTGTCTGTGAGAGAAGAAGGAGGGCTTCCTATTCTATGTTTTCAGCTCCTTATGGTGTTACCTTTGCACACTAATCTGCACTTTGATAGACGTCTTCTGAAGAGCTTTTTGGTTAACAAACAATTCTCCTGCCTACCTGCAAGGGCAGAGACTTTTCCTCTGGCATGTTGCTGCTCACATTATGTTTTCCAATTAGGCTGAGACAGACCCTCAGAAAAATTATTCAGCAAACTTACTCTCCACCAGCACAAGACCTGATCTTCAGTGGGTTTCCACTGAGTTTGTTTGAAGATGGTGATTGCAGGGGTAGCCCACTGTTCATTTTTCACACCTTGTCTTTTAAGTAACCATCAATTCCCCCCTCTTCCCCTGATGAAAATGCATTCTCCAAGTTTGCATGAAAGTTCAGAAATCATGCCTTTCCTTCTACAGAGACATGTTGTCGATACAGTTTTTGGATATGATGATGATTCTATGGACTCTGAAACATCCTCTGTGGCCTCATATAGAACAGACAGGACACCAGCAACCCCAGATGATGATCTGGATGAGGTAAGATCTGACTCTTCCCACAGACAAGTTACAGGTTTTCAAGAGACGATGACTTTCAAAACAAGTGGTCAGGCTCTCAAGAACACGTAGGTTTTTATAGTGCATACCGAGTGATAAATACTTCTTAAGTTTGACCTTAATTTTGGGTACTCATATACTGAAATGCTAAGAGTTTCTTCCACAATCTAGTCCGTAGAGTCTATAGCTATGACTACCCTGCAGTTTGATGTGATTTTTTTTCTTCTCCTCTTTCAAGGAAACAAACCTGTCACATTTCTTTTAGCTTGAAGACATATCAAAGGGTTACAGTGAATGGGATGACATCATACTGGTGACCTGTCACTAGTGGGGTTTTGCAGGGCTCCGTCTTAGGCCCTGTGCTCTTCAGTTTCATCATAAATTACTTGGATACTGGACTGGAAGGGATGCTGAGCAAGTTCTGAGATGATACAAAACGGGGAGGAGCTGTTGACTCCCTCAAAGGCAGGGAGGACCTGCAGAGAGACTTCGACAAATCAGAGGGCTGGGCCGTCACCAACCAGATGAAGTTCAACAAGGCAAAAGTGCCAGATTCTGCACCTGGAATGGGGTAGCCTGGATCTACAGACTTGCTGGGGAATGAGATGCTGGAAAGCAACACCTGGAAGGGGACCTGGTGGTTGACAGAAAGTTGAATATGAGTCAGCAGTGCCCCGACAGCCAGGGGGGCCACCCATGTCCTGGGGAGCATCAGGCCCAGCACTGCCAGCCAGTCAAGGGAGGGAATTGTCCTGTTCTGCTCTGCTCTGCACTGCGGTGGCCTCACCTTGAATATTGTGTGCAGTTTTGGGTGCCACAATATAAGAAAAATATTAAATTGTTAGAGGGTATTCAAAGGAGGGCAACAAAGATGGTGAAGGGCTTTGAGGGGAAGCTGTATGAGGAGCAGCTGAGGTCACTTGGTCTATTCAGCCTGGAGAAGAGACTGAGAGGAGACCTCATTGCAGTCTACAACTTCCTCATGAGGGGAGGAGGGATAGACAATGATGTCTTCTCTGTGGTGACCAGTGACAGGGCTTGAGGGAATGGCCTGAAGTTGTGTCAGGGGAGATTTAGGTTGGATAGTAGAAAAAGATTTTTCACCCAAAGGGTAGCTGGGCACTGGAATGGTCTCCCCAGGGAAGTGGTCACAGTACCAAGCCTGACAGAGTTCAAGAAGTGTTTGGACAACACTCTCAGTGACTCTTGGGGATGGTGCTTTGCAGGGCCAGGAGTTGGACTCAATGATCCTTGTAAGTCCCTTCCAACTCAGCTGATTCGGTGATGTAAATGCTGTATAATTTCCCCATTTTTAAAATTTCAGATCACAGCAAGCTCACTGTGATCCAAAAAGTTGTTTGAATCGAGACCTGTAAACCAACTACTGTGCTTAACAAATCACATTTGCATTCTTTGCTTTGACAGTGCTTTGCTCTCCGTGGCTTAGACATATTCCTTCTTACTCTTCAGGGTCTAGCAGCAGAAGAGTCAGAGCTGCGGTTTCGACAGCTGACAAAGGAGTACCAGGCCCTGCAGAGAGCGTATGCACTGCTGCAGGAACAGACAGGAGGGGTCATAGATGCTGAAAGAGAAGCCAGGGTCAGTATTCGTTTTGAGAGTAACAGTATTTCATTTCTGTCAGGACAAGAAACCCCTCAAAGGGACATACAATGGAATGGAGCTACATACAGCATCCATAACACCGAGAAATGTCTATTCACTCATTTGCTAAGTGCATTTTTAAAGAGAGTGACAATTAAGAATGGGCACAATCACTCTGATTACAAGAAACTGTCCTCCACCTGAACCTGAAAACTCTGCAGTCAGGCAGGCATGCCAAAGCAGACAGCTCTGTAGCCTGACACAGAATCACAAGGGTTTTCTCATCATTTGCCTAGGTGTGATGGGATTGGGTTTTAAAGGCAAATGACGGCCTGTGGGTTTTCACAAAGGCCACACGTTGCACCAACTTTAGGAACATCTGAATGTTTCTAACAGAGAAATGCAAATTACATTCAAATTTTAATGTGATGCAGGCTACGGTAAACCTTCCAAGACTAAAAATGTCCCTCTAATAAAATTATAGAATCATTCAGGCTGGAAGGCACCTCAGGCAGTCTCCAGCCCAAATTGCTGCTCACAGCAGTCAGCTGTGAGATCGTGTCAGTTTGTTTAGTACTTTGTTGAGTCAGCTCTTGAAGACCCCCCGGCAGTTAAATTGCCTCTTCCCATTATCTTTTGCCACTCTGATCTGCTAAGTACTTTTTTTGTAATTTAGGGATAGCCCCTTATCAAGGTCTTTGAGCAGAGCACCCCCAATACCTGAGCTTGTGTTTTGCTGCTCTGATGCAATCCATGGTGGAACAGGCTTAGTTGGGGAGTTGGGGCTGATCCACTGCTCTGTTCCCTTGTGTCATCTGTGTGCCAGTCTAAGGGGTGGTACAAAATATCACAGAGTCAGAATCTTTCTAATGGTTGCTCACTCAGTGGAACTGACAGCATGAACCCAGGCTCTGCTGGTTTTGATTTCCTTTTAATACCAGTCACATTGTTGGTTTTGTTACTCTTTAATGCGGTGCCTGACTTCAACAGGCTCAGGAGCAACTTCAAGCTGAAGTCCAGAGGTATAAAGCAAAAATAGAAGATCTGGAGAAAACTTTGGCTCAGAAAGGGCAGGTAAGTAATTCTTGTGTGGTTTTTTTTCCCATTTCGTATGTTACCTGCTCTGCTTACAAAATACCTAGCACAATTTCAGTGTAAACCTCCCTGAGATGTAATGTTGCCAGTCAGTAAACAGGCAGATCCAGCAAGTTCAGAAGCCTTGCTACAGCTTGGTAAACTTAAAATGTTGTTGTTCTGTAAAAGACAGCTTGTTCCTGTAGGATTTTAAAGCCTGAATATTGTGGCTTCAATTTTCAATAAATAAATAAATCAATTCCTCATGGAATTTGATTATTCTGTAATGCTACTGCTTCGTCCAACAGGACTCACACTGGGTGGAAGACAAGCAGCTTTTCATTAAGAGGAACCAAGAGCTTTTAGACAAGGTATGTTCAAAAGGCTTGCATGTTCGCTCTGAAGGGTTATCTGGATCCTGTGAAACATCTTTAGGGGTTAGATTTTGCACAGCCTATGCTACCTCAACTACCACTCACCAAATACTTCATGGTTCTTGTAACAGTCACACAGATCATGATTTAACGTATTTCTGTTAGATAGAGAAAATGGAAGCGGAAAACAACCGTCTGCAACAGGAGCTGCAGGATGCGCGAGACCAGAACGAGCTGCTGGAGTTCCGCAACCTTGAGCTGGAGGTGACGGATGCGCTTCTTACAGTAGAGCTGGTAGAAAATTAAATGAGTGCACTTGCACTGGAAACCAACTTTAATCAAGGGTTTACACAAGTGCTGTAGCAATAAAACAGAGTAACAAATCAGGCCCAGCATTTTTAGTTTTGAGCTGAAGTATGTCAGCTCTAATATCCTGGAAATAGTAAGCTCCATACCCAGCTGGTTCACTTCACCCTGAGCCAGCTGCCCAGTGCGCACAGGTAAGCTTAGCTGATTAACATGAGTGTGCCTCTTAGTTACCACACCTGTGGGCATGATTTTTCTAATACTTGGAGAAGCCTGTCTGCCCATGTGCAAGTGCTGTTCCTTTTGCGGGCACTGGACACATTCCCTGTTGAGCAGCTCTCCCATGACCTGCAGTGGGTACAAACAGTCTCTCAGGTGACACTGGACATTGATGTAGGAGCTCCAGAAGCCTCTGCAGGACCTCAAGCTCCCTCTTTCCAGACTGCCTCTAGTTACAGACTCTTCTTGCAAGCACTAGCCAACCAAAACTTCACCTGCTCTCTTCCCCAGTATAAGCTGCTTTATTTTGCAGTTGTTCTTTTCAGTTGCTGTCCAAGGTCAAATACACTTGCCACACAGAGCCTTTCCTGGGTCTCGTAAATTAATGCTGTGTCAGACTTGACCCTTATTTATAGAACTGTCCCACAGTTTTACCTGGTAGCTGTGTTTCCACACAGCAGGGAGCTGAACTGATCAAGTGAATTACACGGTCATAAACCAAAAATGTGTGTGAAAGTGAAGTTTTATCTTCACTTCTGTGCTTGCCTGAATACCTGAAAGGAATGAGAAATAACATAGCATCTTCAAATTTTTATTTTTGTCTTTGGTCCTTTAAAACTGGACAAATATTTGTAAATTTTAAACAATAAAGGTGTATAAATAGCTAAGTTGATCGGTTTTTTTGAACACATTGTTTTCTGCAGATGTTAGAATGTACAACATACCAGGATGAGGAAAATGTTTAATCTAAGTCGCCCAATAGTCTGAAGTCAAACAACTGTTTCTAAAGGGAGTATTTACAACAATGTATAGTTGTTCAACACTTCATAAAGCAAATCACTTGAATCTTAGCTAGGTGACAGCCTGTCCACAGCCGATTTGCAAATTGACATAATTTATCAAATAATTGCCTGTTAAACAGTTACCTTGGGTTTAGGATCCTGTCCCACTTGGCTCACTTTTTCAGACTAGGTCTAGATATTTCTTTCCTTGGCTTGTAAAATGAAGCATGCAAGTCAAGCATGATATAAACAGTAGCTATGGCATTTTCTGTGTGCATCTCCTTCATTGTAATACATTCTCTAGCATCTTTTCAATTTATTTGCAGGAAAGAGAGAGACGGTCCCCACCGTTTAATCTCCAGATTCACCCATTCTCAGATGGTGTGAGTGCTCTACAGATCTACTGCATGAAGGAAGGGGTTAAGGTAGGTCAGTTTTGTAAAGCAGTACTTCTCCCTACAGGAGTGGTGGGTGCTGCCCATATAACCCATTACTCGTAACTCCACTAAACTTCAGGCATTTCAACTCAGTCTAATGTAAGAGTGTGGTGACAGGCACAGTTCAATTAGACTCGAAATTCTCACCATAACGATAAAATCTGGTTCTGATTTTCGGGCAACTGAAATCAATGTATGGTGCATTTCTGTAGGATAAAACAAAATGGCTGACTTCCATGTGGTTCATAGGATAGATGGATATTGCAGCTATGATAAAAGGTGCATGCCATGCCTTTACCTTATTCTCTCTCTTTGCAGGATGTCAGCATCCCAGACCTCATAAAGCAGTTAGACATCCTAGGTGATAATGGGGTAAGTTGAAATGGGAGATATTTTCTCTTTACTAGCTGCATTTTGTACAGTGCAGTAAGTGATATGTAGAATTATGACTGTTTTCTAAGATACTTGTTAAATTATGCATCTTTTTATGTATGGTTTAGCAAACTGGAAAGAATGTCCAAAGACCACCGATATTTGGAACTGGGCCCATCTGCATCCCATTCACTCAGGAAGACACATGAATTAGTTTGGCAGCCTATGTAAACCACTCTTCATCAGGACTAGGATTCTTTCAAACAGTTTCATGAATAGGCAAGAATTATCAAATTCCCTGTGGCTTTCTAAGAGGGCATAGCCGCCCACATAAAAGAGATCCTGTATCTCTGGCCAACATTAGATATGTCTTTAAAAAGTTTATAAGAAATAAAAACAAAGAATCATTATTGTCTATTCATGTGCTGATGTAAATCAGCACTATTTTTACAAAAACTTTGATGGAAATTCAGCTTTGTAAAACTAGTGTGAAGACAAACAAATGGGTCTAATTTTGGTTTAAATTTCTCTTAAGATGTAATGGAATGAATGGTACAGTTAATCCATATCATGTAGAAAGGCGAAAGTAGTGGTCTTTTTAATATGTTAACAGACTCTGAATGTTTCATTGGAAACCGAATGCTCAGTACTACAGGGATCCTCTGAAAACTGTGGACCTGGTCTGTAGGCTGGATTGTCTTTATTCATGTGGGAAACTGCTGCCAGTTTTCCTCTTTCCTCTCTTTCTCTTCACAGAATTTAAGGAATGAAGAACAAGTGGCAATAATTCAGGCTTCCACGGTATTGTCCTTGGCAGAAAAGGTAAATTGTGTGCTTGCTTTTCTCACGTGTTATCTAAAGCCTCATCTAACACATTTTCTGCCCTGTTGTTGTCATCAATATTGTTAAACTTTCCAGTATTGGAAGTGATTCCCCAAATAAAATAAACTGTGCCAGCACAGTCCCAAACACCTTGCTAAAGCAGCAAAAATATCGAACTGAGCTGGCCCAAGACATGCCATAGAAAATACTACAAATACAAAAATAATATGAAACAAAACTTGCAATTGAAAACTGAATGGGAAACCATCAGAAATTTAAGCCATAATTAGATAAAGTTTGGGATTTACAGTCCTGATTTTTCTACAGCTTCCAAAGGGATCTGTATGCCAAAATTTCACTGAAAGTATGTGTCTACATTCCTTGTTTCAAAAATTAAGGAGAAAGTGGGGGTTGGTTAAAATTGCTTTCTAAGGCTCAAATGCAGCACACAGTTTTTTCAACATGACAGCTTCCAAGGACTCTGCTCAACAGTGCCTCCTTTGCAAACAGAACTGCCATAAAGCCAGCTAGGCTATTTTTGAGGTGCTATAGCCCCACTGTGGGCCTTTATCCATGGGAAATGGCTTCCTTGTCCATCCAAGGGCATGTGCTTCTCCATCTTCTGGTGACGCAGCAGTGGTAATCCTCTTGCTGCTTCCCTGCCAAGTATTACCTGCAGACATCATGGCTGCCTCTGTCACAAACAGCCTCAAGATGAGCCCAGCACTAGCAATAGGCTGCTAAAAACAGACTAACAAGATGCTGTAGATATCCCACTTGCCATTGCTTGTGTGCTAGAAAACACAGCAGGTTACAGCTCTCGTTGTCTTCTCTCCAGTGGATCCAGCAGATTGAGGGAGCTGAAGCTGCTCTGCATCAGAAGATGATGGAACTGGAAAGTGATATGGTAAGAAAACTTTCCTTACTACACATTTTAGGGACACTGATTGTTTCACGCTTACTTGATGTGCCAAAAAATAACTAGGAAAGTCTACTGGCAAATGAACTACGCAGCCTTTCTCTGATTATTGGTGAATCCATAAAATTGTTCCTGGTCCAGTTCACATGCAACAGCAGAATAACAGAAACAGAAATAGTTAAAAGTTTAAAAACTTCCTCTCTCTTTCTATGAGGATGACTGTTAATAAGTACAGAGGGTTCAAAGGTTTCTCAGTAATTTTCAGAGATGCATGCGTAATTTGTCTCATAAGATTCGCAGTCTAAACATCAGCTGTTGTATTGCATTTTATTCAGGACCATCATGTGAGAAATTATTGAATTATAACACTGTTGGCTTTTATTACATACTAAGTAAAGTTAGTACCTTACCTGTTCTTATTCTAGTTAATGGCAGTAGCCTACAAGATGAACAAGCATAACTACAAGAATTAGACAGCTGTAGTGGCTTGCGTTCTGTTCCTGTGGTATGTCTGTACTTAAGTCTTTTCAGCTTAAGGTGGACCGATAAGTTAAAGCACAGCAGCTGCCCCCAAGTAATGTGAATGTGAATGACTGGTTAGTTCCTGTTTAGTTTAGTGCACTTTTGCACCTCTTCCAAAATAAGAGAAAGCACAAAAAGAGTAATTCCTGATGCCAGAGGAGGTATCTTTAGAAAAATCACACAGAACACCCTAAATTTCACTACTGAAATGCCAAGTGATACCACTGAAGCCAGCAGAGAGGATGGATTTAGTTCCGGGTAGATCAGATGTATTCACGTACAAGAGCAATCTACAGCTATTTGCCCTTCCTTCTTTTCTAGCTGAGTGAGATGTTAATAACTCTGCCAAGCATCAGTTGAAAACCAGTCTCCTCATCCTGCTGAATTAGATGTCTGTAAACGATTTGATAAAACTTCCTGAAGTATTTGGAGTAACTAATTTGTTTTTCTGTCCAAATGATCCTTCATTGTAGGAGCAATTCTGCAAAATAAAAGGTTATTTGGAGGAAGAATTAGACTACAGGAAGCAAGCTCTTGACCAAGCATACATGGTATGTACAAAGGAAATTCTGTAGCACATACTGGCCAACTCTGCAATAGCACACAGACTCTTGTTGAATCAGGAAGAGAGATTTTTGTTAGAATTTGTTAATATTGGGGGTTTTTTAATTTGTTTTTTCCTCATTCTTCTGATGAATTAGAATGCAATCTGTACAGCTTCAACACAGTATCTTGCCTTTTCATGTCGTAAAAAGGCACATCCCCTGAGGTCTGAAACGCTTGTCAGTTTAAGGCAGATATTGCTCATTAATGTCAGCTTGTCCATTTTTTAGCCCAATAGGTTGAAATTTTAGAATTGGTGAAATAATTTACACTTCAGATATGAAAATTCTATCCAACTCTATGTCTGTAACTCCATAGAAAAGAGTAAAAGTGAAGGATTTCAGTGAAAATTAATGTTAAAATATTTTTAAAATAAAACTTCATATGCTTTTTTCAGAGCATGGGACCATTTTCTGAGTTCAATTTTTCATATTTTTGCACACTTGAGCACAGGGACTGCCTCTCGTGCAGGGGCCTGAATCTGCCAGCAACCCCCCAGTTCCCAATGTGGTTTTAACCATGTTTCATCTCTAACTGACTTTTGGTATTGCATCAACCAGAGGATCCAGGAGCTTGAAGCCACCTTGTACAATGCTTTGCAGCAAGAAACAGTGATAAAGTTTGGGGAACTACTCACTGAAAAACAGCAGGAAGAGCTGAGGACAGCAGTAGAAAAGCTAAGACGTCAGATGCTGAGGAAAAGCAGAGAATATGATTGCCAGATTCTTCAGGAGAGGATGGAGCTGCTCCAGCAGGCTCATCAGGTAAAAAGAAGGAACCACACACATGTGGTATCTACTCAGCCTTTCTGTGTAAGAACACAATCTGATGTCAAATTTAGGCAAGCTCCAGGCCATGAGGGAGCCTGGCATCTAGCTTTTTGAATTGTCTCATACTTTGTGTCTTTTCTGTGCGTGCAAGCACACACGTGATATTAGCTTGTGCAAGATTGTTTCGGCATATTTTGAGTTTTAAAATTCTAGCCTAAAGTTTTCATCCAGAATTCTGTCTACATGGATCTAGCTTTGTAATAAAAATGGTCATCCCTAGTTACTGGACTGGGCACAAGAGAAATGGGCTAAATGCTGCTGGCTCGTATGGCACAGGAAAGCTGTCTGTTTTTCCAGATACTACTTGTCCCTCCCAAGTGGCCATTTATACTCTTCACTGCCGAGATAGGGTACTGCATTTCACCTTCAAAGACCGATGTTTGCTGCTCTGCAAGCTGTGAGGTCCCAGAGCAAAAAGGCAAACTGTCACAGCTTGTTGAATAATGTGAGAGCTGCACCATGAAACAGATCTGATTCAGATGTCTATGGGAGTAAGAGAAGGAGCACATCCCCAGTGGTTAGGGGGTTTTGGTTCACAGGAAGGCTCAGTTCTCACACTCGTCTGATCCTGAGTTGGGCGCTTGAGACCGGGCCCATCCTTACTTTTTCTTGCCAGGCCTTTGCCGCAGAAGAAGCTTCATGATTTCAGACATGACAGCTGCCCTGAGGGACACTGCCCTGAGGGACACTGCCACAGCAGTTCTGGCTGCTCAGAACACCTCTGAGCCAGCCTCAGTTGCAGGAAGGGTTGGAAGTGGCTGAGAGGCAAAGGAAGGAGTAGGTAGCCAAGCAATAGGACGGGAGGCTGTGGGCCGAAACTGTTCTACGGGAGGTTCCACCTGAACATGAGAAAGAATTTCTTCATTGTGCAAGTGACCAAGCACTGAACAGATTACCCAGAGAGGGTGTGGAGTCTCCCTCACTGGAGATATTCCAAGCCCATCTGGATGTAATCCTGTGCCATATGCTCTAGGATGACAGTGCTTGAGCAGGGAGGTGGGACCAGGTGAACTGCTGTGGTCCCTTCCAACCTGACTCATTCTGTGATTTTGTGGTTCCATAGAATTTGAAAGCCGCCATAAGCTAGTCATCTTGTCTCTAGACAGTGAGGAAGACAGTCACAGGTGCCATCTGTTCTCCAGGTGCCGGGGCCTTCAGGCGTCTCCTGGTTTGCCTCTTTGGATTTCTGCTATTTGCTGGGCAGCTCTGTTAAGACCTGACGTAATTAAGAAAACATACTGAGATTCAAGGCCTCATTTTTTGTACTTAGGAGTTCTGTTCTGGGGGATCTCTCCTCCCAAGCAGGCAAAAGTTTAAGTCATGCTACATAATTTTTCTTAAAGTACCTAGCTCTGCTAAAAATACACACACCTTGTCTGTAAGTTACATATATGTCGTTCACCACAGAATCAATACGTTCATAGTATTGTATACATTTATCATTTTGGATCTAATAATAACACTTTAATCCTCTTTCAACACATCAAACTGTGAGAAATCTTAATGAATCATGATAGAATTCTAAAGATTATAACCGTGATCTTACACTTTTCATCTATTAATAAATAGATTAACAGGATTAATAAATAGATAATGCAAAACAGATCAATCATTGATACTAATTTCCAGCATTTAAGGATCCAGTTACATATATGCAGGGTCATATTTTGAGCAGTTGCATACATGGTAAAGCTGTGGTGTGGCGGGATGAGTGGATGGAGTCGTGGTACGACACAAGATTATCCCTGCCACAGAAATGGATTTGTTTATTTCTAGGCTTTTGGCACTTGGAACATTAAGTTACTTGTTCAGTGCAACAGATTTACTGAGAATTTAGTGTAGATGCTTTCTTTTCTGATTTCCAGAGGATCCGAGATTTAGAAGATAAAACTGACATCCAAAAGAGACAAATTAAGGATCTGGAGGAAAAGGTTAGTTCTGTTATGCTTCTGAAGCACACTGATGAACTTTGTTTTGAAAGTAGCGCTCCAGTTCTCTTGAGCTATACAACCTTTCTGTTCCGCTCAGTCATCTGCACCTGTTGGTGGTGGTCCACTGTCCTTCCTTTTCAGTTTGTGTCAGTACCTACAAACTTTAATCTTAAAATACTACATTACATTATTAAACATGTAATGGTGAGTGTTTGATATGTGTGTGTGTGTGTATGTACCTATAAACATATATACATGTGCACATATATATTTATATATATCTATATATAGTTATATATTTGTATATCCAGGCTATTTCTAGCATGGATTGCAGACACTGTTTTTTAACACACTTAAAAATATTACGCGTGCTATTTTTGATATCCAGCTTTATGACTTGTCAACCCATGGGGGTATCATGATGTGACAGTTACACCTCAGGCTTTCAATATGGTGCCAATTGTAATCCATCAACAAAATTATTGGGATCTGTTTTCTAAGCCTGGGAGGTGGTGTGGTACTTACAGAAGTAACTAGGGAAATAACAGTGTTTTCTGAATAAATAATTATTCTAACTGTTCTACAGAGTGCAAAAATAATTCTGATGCTTACAATGCAATTACTTTGAATTTTTACACAATCTTATTTTTCTTCTGCAGTTTCTATTTCTATTCTTGTTCTTCTCTCTTGCCTTTATTCTTTGGCCTTGATGTCAATGTGCCTCTTGGAAAGGTAAGACTGTTTTATTTATTTCCTCAAAGCTAGCACTTCTTGCACAGAGCGGAGGATCATCCTTGTGTGTTCTTGTGGATGTTTGGAGTCAGCGAATTCAGCAGGTTGTTGTCAATTTGTAATAGTTCACAGTAGGGGGTTGTCGTACTGCTGAGTTGCTGGTGATATTGTGCTATTCATAATTGTAAAAATAAAAGCTAACAAGGAATTTCACAGTATCAAATAGCCAAGAGAATTGCAGGGGAAATTCAATGTTGATGTTTGCAAAAGGATACAGATGGAAAACAGTTAAAATAACCTCAACTGTAAACACACTATGATGGGCTCTGAACTAACACTCAGGAAGTACATCAGGATGTTAAAACAGGTAGAGCTCTGTGTCCAGCAGCAGGAAAAATACAAAGAAGGGCAAGGAAGAATGATCAGCTGCTGAGAGATAGGAAGGGAGAGACAGAGAGATGGAAGGACTTTTCTGGCTCAGGAAGTGACACTGCTAAAAGGAGGTATTGGAAAGGTCTAAAAAATTTGTCATAGAATGGACGGACGGACAGAGAGCTTGCTATTGTTCACTGTCTAATACAAACAATTATCATGTGATAAGCTTAAAGTAAACAAAAATTGATAGTTCAGGATACAGGTTGTAAAGAAGTCTGTCACAGTATGCTTAGCAGCTGAAAGTTCAGAATTCAAAAAGTAGTGTGAAGATGAGGAAATAAATCAGAGAACTGTAATGGTCCCCTTTTTCCCTCTGTGGCTAGCCACTTCCAGAACAAGGATGCTGGGCTAGGACAATTTTTCTTTTGATCCAGGATAACAGAAGTAGAACATAGCCTAGAAAACATAATGTTAAAGTCTCAAGAACATGTAATGATGGAGCAGAATTTTCTGATTTGGGGACAGACCCACACCATTAAATTTTTCACTGTCTCTCTTGGCTCTGGCTTCAGCTGTGTCAGTGAATAATTCCTCTGCTCTGCACTTGAGACAAGCTGAGATACAGTTGTGTGAAAGATGTTCTGCCATGCCCTTCCACCATTTGTACCAGCTCAGTCTTTGTTTCCAGGTACAATTCAAGATATTGATTACAATTAAGTGGCATGGGTCCAGTTTGGTGCGTTTTCCTTTTCCCTTTAAGGAGAAGCCCCTACTTTGTGCTTCATTTCAGCTAGATCAAAGCTTTCATTTGCAGTTCTGTGCTGATGCAGAGACAACTCTCAGAATTATTCACATCACCTGGAATCCACTGTGTCCTTGTTCGGCCAGACCTCAAAATGAATGTTTCCACGGGCTGAGGCAGAAGTATACATGGAGGTTGGCTTGAATGGGGAACAACCCATAGAAAAGAATTAAGAGAAACGTGGACAGATCAGTGGTCACAGCTCTTGTAAACAACAGTCAATATCATTATCAAGTTGCTGCTATTTAAAACATACTGCCTTGATCCAGTGATCATTAGTCACATTAGGTTACGACTGCATACTTAATTGTGTTCCCACTGCAGGATTTCTGAGAACCGTGGTACAGCACGGTATGGCTGCGAGATGTTTTAAGTGGCTGTGACTGGTGAAAGTTTGACTTTACAGTTTCTTGCTTATTCATAATGGAGAAAAAATCAGAAGTTCTTCTGAAACAACCAAATTATGGACAGAATAATTTTAAGGAGCCAAGATTTTCACAGTACACAGTGGTAGCAAATAACTTTATATGACTGTGTCTCTTGCTGTACCGCAGAATCATGAGTCCAGAACAAGCAGTCAACCTAGAGGGAGATTCCAAATAAAAAAAATTATTGGATTTAAGGTGCACCTTGAAAAATCACAGGAACTGATAGTGACATTTGCAAGAACCTGTCTGCATGAATTTTTTCCATTTGCCTGTACTGTGGTCCTTTTTCAGTTCCTGTTGCAACTGGAATAATGTCCTTGTGCAGCATATGAGAAAAACTTGGGCAATAAGAGGTTCACAGTTTTCTGTATATACAGTTTGCACCTACATTTTCCACCAGTGTGGCTATGGAGTTGGTTCTCTAGTGCGTATTTGCCTCTTCTATTACAGCTTCAGAATTGGTAAGAAGCTTATACGTCCTAGTTTTACCAATACTGGTACTGGCTGTGGTAGAAGAAAAACGAGAAACCAGAGGGTGCTTCAAAAGACATCCCTTGCTCAGTTTACTTCACTTTTATAAAAAATGTATTCATGACATTCAGCTACTGAACAGTTTTTCCTAATCCTGTTTCTTTTAAGATGAAGCATACAGTAAAGTCTTTGCAGTAGAGCATGCATCCCAAGAAGTACAAATTAAAGTTTTCATTAATATTAGAACTCATAAGGAGATGTTGTCTTCCTGATTTTTAAATGGTCTTTTATTTTGAAAATAATTTTTCCCTGAAGTTTAAAAAAGCTCTCAGCAGTAGATGCAAATGATGAAAATATTCACAAAAATGCTTAAAAAATAATTTCTGTTTATAGTTGGGACATATTTTGCATTAGAAAATAAAAGGATGATTCCTATGAAAAATTTTAATTGAGCTGTAATTAAACTTAGAATAGGAAATCCCTAGTCCTGGGAAAAAAATGCCAGTGTGTGCCTCCTGAGACTGTCTGTGTGGTTTGATATGCCAGCACAGAAGAGAGAGGAAGGCAAACATAGAATTACAGACCTTGCAGACAAGAAATTTGGCTTTTCAGGAATTGCAAGTATGTAGCAGTATCTTTTGAAATAAGCATCTCCCAAAACAGAAAAAAAAATCGCCTATTATTCTGGCATTGGAATTCCAGTAATGTTGATTAACCCTTTGTCTTGGAGCCTATGAAAGTATCTCCAGTGCCTTGTAACATTTCATTGTCTGCATGCAAAGAAAAAATGTGTTTGAGTAGCCTCACAGTGAGGTCTGCAGTGTATTGAAAGGCAGACTATTCTTTGTTGCAGAGCAGCCATTCCTTCTCAAAATAGGAAAGGGAGAACTACACACTGAAAAGGAGAAGAGTCATGACTATCTAAAATAAAACAGGAATTTTTGCTAAAAACACTTATGTCCTTTTGGTCTAATTTGAGGGCAGATATTGGCTGGTTAGAAAAGCTAATGATGCTTAAGGTCAGAACTCCATATTTTTCCTAAAATTCTAGCAGATTTGCTGTTTTTCACTTGCAGTCATCCTGCCTCCATGGGCTGCTGGGTCCTGTTCAGCTCTTGCTCTCCACTGAGCTGATGCACACCTTGCTGTCGTGTTCCTTGAGCAGGACTAATAGTCAAAAACAACATAAACATTTCTGTGCTGTCTTTAGGGCTGACACGACTGTCCCAGCTGCGCAATTGACTGAGGTCATTGCAGGGGAATTTACATGGATCCCTTAGAGACTGTGTCAAGACTTTACTTCCCTCCCCAAGCCCTTTCTCCCCCCACCCTCCGCCCCCCCATTCTGGCCCAATCTCCTTCAACAGGTTTTTGTCTTGTTTTACATAACATCTAAGGTTTAGTGGGTGTAAATCCCTTTGGGGTCACTTCCTTGAGCCCAGGAAGGCTGTTCTAACTACAGTGCCAAGATGAGTTTCACTCATTGAATTCACTGTTGCTCCAAAATGGCTGATCCCTGGAGCACACGGGTCCAGTTCCCCACAGAGAGGATGAGAAGCATCAGCAGGAGCTGAAATGTGGTTTACAGCCCCAGAAAGCCTGCTAAGGGGTTGTGGCACTCCTAGGACCACCCAGGAGATGAAAGATTCTTTTGCCTTTCCCATCCTGCTTTTGCATATTTGGCTTTATGAACATCAGGTAGGGATCAACAAGACAGATTACGGTGAGCTGAGTGACAGAGGAAGGAGCCATGACAGTGGTGGAGATACAGTGATTTAGAGAATGGGACATTGACTATGAAAGTGGAAAAATCTTACGGGTGAGGTGTGTGTGGGGGATATATAAATTCAATGCTTTTCCAGAGGATCTGCACTGCTGTGAACTCCCTTGAACTGTAAAGACAGCTGCAGCAGGCCCAGCATCACAGCACGCATGATACCTGTAGAGTGTTTTACCAAGGCCAGTCACTCCACAGGTGCAAAGCATCAAGTCTTGTAGCAGTTCCTCAAAAACAAGGTAATGGTAAGCTCCTCACCCCTGCCTTCACCCCTGCATTTTCTTTCATGGGATCCTCCCCCCTCAATACCTGAGGGGAAATCTCCAGACAGAAGCAATTCGGGAATGGTGTTGGCAAGATGGAGAGGGATTTTAGCACAGTCGTATTTTCCGAGGCTGGAATACATGGAATTGGAGAGAATAACTAACGTTGATTTGTGTTGCCCATTTGCATTAAAAACCACCTGCCTACCCAGGTGATTTAACTCAGCAAAAGTGAGCATGGCATGGGGAGTGTGCCATCAGCATTTCTTATTCTTAGAACTATTGAGCTATATATTGTCAGGGGAATCTTTGCAAAATTGCTTTACTTCCACTGGATGCAAATGAACTGTCTTAACCTTATCATAAGGGACTTCAAACAGATCCTTGATAAAGCAAACAAAAAGCACAGCTCATCCTAGGGAGTCACTTGATGGTGAGAAGTCTTTGGTTTTGTTCATGCCTTGGTGCAGTTTATCCTTTACCGACCTTTTAACCAGCAGAGAGAAACCCACAGTGTGGTCACAGATGATACTTTCTGGTTTCCTTCTTATCCAGAGTGAACACAGGACTCACTGCTGTACTGAAATAACAAAGGACAAGAATGTGCAAATAAAGGAAACCATGTGCAGCAGTATACAGTATCCAGACCAGAAGCTCTCTAATTCCTGTTTATGTGGGATTTTCCTACCTGCATTTTCTCTGTGCTTGTGAACATACATATTCACTCATTTATGATCACATAAGGAAGTGTGGTCTGTGTGGATTTTGCACCCAATGAATTTTACTATGTAGGCTTGAATGCTGAGATAACAAAGACAACATATGCCCTTTTTTTCCTGGTCTCAAACCTGAGAACCAAAGTTCTTTTCCATAGGCAGGGTAGGCTTTCTCAGAACAGCAGCAGTTTGTGTGTGCCTCAGTGCTGCATTAGCCAAAATTCTAGGCTTGCTCTGACACCCCAAAGATATTGCCTGGTGCCATGGCTCTTGTTATGGGTGAATTTTAAGCAGCTTTGGTTCAAGAGTCATTGAAACTTATGCATACTACTCACGTGAAGATGCCCATGGGGACTTTTATGCACCACAGGGTTGCACTTTGTGGGGTTTAAATGGACACGCTTAGCAAAATACAGAGAATTTTCACAAATGCTTTTCATAGAGACAAAACCAGTTTCATACTAATAGCTCTAAGAACTGACCTTTTCAGCTTCCTGATTGATAGATTGTATCTTGGCAAAGCTGGGATAAGTAGGTAGAGGAACTTACACCTTATCTGATACAGATGTTCTTTTTTTTTTTTTTAACTTTTAGAGCGCCCGACCACACAGATAAGTCTTTATAAAGGCAAATGCTTCCATCCCTTGATGAAGAGAATATTGTTTACACCTATTTTCAGAAGTATAAAAATGAACAACCTGTAGCCAAGACTGCAACCACCTTGTATTTTAAAGCCATCACTCAAAATTTGTTACCTGACAGTTCCTGTCTAAAGCTATGATATATGCTGCATCTAATGAAATCCTGTATGTTGAAATTACAAAAGGGAAAGAAAAATAAACTGACAACCTACATCACCTAGGAAGAACTGAAAGGGAAGGAACCACCTTCAGCTGATCAAGTCAGTGTATCTTGGGCATGGAACCAAAGTCACAATAGAAAAATCTATTCCTGCTGTGCAGGGCAATCATTTAAATGTCACCCTGTCATCTGACAAATGGATCAAAAATGAACAGATCAGAGTAGGAGAAACTCAAGAGATGCTGACAAGAAAGCGCTCGATTTGAACTGTGTGACTTTCTCACTGCAGGGACTCCTGCTTTCCATCTTTGGTTTTAACCTCAGGAACAAGTGACAGCTGCAGTGTGGAAGGAAGAGAGGCAAGAAACCAGTCTGGGTTATTGCAGGATGGGCAGGACGGGTCACTGTGTTTTGTGCTTGAGATCGTAACACAGCACCACCTGCCTTGGCCAAGGAATGGGAGAAGAGGGTGTCGTCTGGCATAAGGAGGGTGTCTAGTGGAGTTGAAGCCTTATGTCTCTTCACCATCCCTCCTTGAAGAACAGCCTATCTATTATCAGATACTTTTCATACTCTTTAGAGACTGCCATTGAGATAATAATGACTATACTTGGTTTCACTATAGAATAACCACTGAGGATCACTGAATTGGACCTACAGAGTAGCTTCTGAGAAAGAAAAGAAATGTTGGAGGACAGGGCAGGGAGGAAAGCTAATCCCCTTATCCACGTGACATGATTCACAAAGCATCAGCGTCCAACTGTTTTGTCCCAGCTTGGAAAAAAATGTTTTGGTTCAGCTTGTCAACTGATTTTGTTAGTTGGCTTCCTGATCAATGATACATAAACCAAAAATGGGGAAAAACTTTGTGAACACAACCTTATTACAAATAAGAAATATTGCTAGTCTGTTTAGATTTTTCCACAGTTAAAAGTAACTAAAAGTAGTTTTCATTTCAAAGCATTTCTTACCTCTTTAATCACAAAGCCTGGAACCCAGCCCTGGTGCCTCCCTGAGGTCATAGGTCCATACACCCAGGACTCTGTCAGAAACTTCCCTGAAGAGCATAATGCCTGCAGCAATCACTGTGAGGGTCCTGTGCCGAGGGAAGCAGTGCAGCCAGCTGCACCCACCCTCCCTTTCTCACTGATGAGCTGACAGTGCACTTCTCAGTGCCTCTGGTTTCATTTCCCTGGGAATGGAGTCCTGCCTGTTCAGACTTTGGGTTCCTGTGGCAAGGCTGTGTCTTCTGCCATGGAGCCTTAATTTTAACTGGAAGAAATGGATTTCTGAACTACAAACTAGAAAATTAAGGGCCAGAATACAGCTTGTGTGTTACTTACACCTTCAAAGCAGGGATCACATGTACCAACACCTTAGGCACATCAGAAGCTTTTAAAGTGTTTTTCAAAGAGCTTCTCATTTGGATGCCTGTTTACTTTTACAGGCGAAGCAGCTGAGGCACAAAGCAGTGAGGTCACTTGCTAGAGCAACTCAGCACACCAAAAGCAATTCCTTAGCCATAGGAGGGAGGAAGTTCCTCTAGTATCAAGGATGCCTGCCTCTCACAGATACCTTTTTTTTTGCCAGAATAGCTTTTAATCAGTAGTGTCCGTTTACCCAACTGCATTGCAATTCTGGGCTCAGTTTCCCCACAAAGACTGCTAACATCCTTATTTCTTGAGTGCCAGGAGATAGTGTTAAGCCTTCCATTGAAGATTAGAAGTTATTAGCAAGTGATTTTTTTTTCCTGCTCCTTTAAATTAATTTAAATTATAGAATGACCATATCTTCTTGAAGCACTCTGGTTCAGCCAAGGGGTTTACTGAGTTCTGGCACCAAGCTGTATGTTTCCTGGTTCATTTTTTTAAGAAATATGCTTGTAGGCAGATACGTTACATGACTGCAGGCACACTGCATGCTTTTTGTTCAAATTGCTTTTCCATAGCAGAAGACTGTGTGGATAAGGTTGACCCAAATGTACACGTGCTTTCCATGAGCTAGCAGTTCAGTCCTGAAGCTCTGGAGTCAGGCCCTGGAAGAGTTGTCCCACTCCTGTGATAGCTGGAGATCACTGAGAAGCTTAGCAACAGCTTGTTAGCTACAAAAAGGAGGGTTTCTCTCTGGTTATTCCTTCTTCCCACCTCACTCTTTTCTCCTCTGTTGCAGCATCAGGTAATTTCACACCTTTAGGCTGCTTTCCCCAGTGTTAGGGCTGGCAGTTAAAGCACTGAGTTCTTGCAGAAGAATGAGCAGCACTTGGTTTCACTGATGGTGCAATAACTTCCACCACTGGTTTGGTTTTAAAAAAAGAACTAGAAACAATTATTTCAGGCAATCATACAGAAGGTTTATGGCACAGATAGAAATACACAGTTTCACAACATACCTGACTGGTCTTGTGGCAGGCTTCATCATTTAGACTCCCTGAGCCATGTTATCTTATTTAATTTCTCTTTTTAGTCTAATCTGCCCTCCCTTACTCCTGTGTGTATACATATGCGTGCAGGTATTGCATTCCCAAGGGCTCAGGGTGGGATGGGGGCTGGTAGTCTGACCGCAGCGTACCTGGGTCTGCAAACTTTTCAAAAATTGTTCTTTGCTCCAGGGAGCTGAACCACCACTGCTTTACTTTCCTTGCAGCGTTAACACATGCCATGCCTAAAACACACTTGCTGATATGAGTTAATACAAACTTCCTGCTATCAGCTAGATCAAAATGAGTTTGATGTCTGTATATATATATATATATATATATACGTATCTATATGTATATGTACATATATCCACATATATATGCATATACTTACCTACTCCTTATTGTATATAGAATTTGTTGCTATAGCTTACGAAAGTATACTTCAATCTAGGCATGGGGAACTGAATCAAGATTGTTTAGCTGCCGAAGCTGGTACACTCCTCCAGGTTTAGTTTCATAGCTCATGGGCAACGAGTTTTTTGATTCTTTTTTCTGGACCCTTCTCTGTCCTTGGACTGTTAATCCTGGGCTTTCTGCTGTTCCTGATGTTCATTGAAGCAAAGGATTGAGAATCCTCCCTCATTAGGTTAGTCACTGCAGCCAACCTCCCCTCCCCAAAACCAAATGGAAAAGTAAAAATCAATTTACTGCAGCCTTTGAGGACAGCAGATACAGCCCTAGATACCTCTCATGCATCCCTTCGAGGCTGTTCAGGAGTAGCAGCACTCTGGGCTATCCATCTCGCCAAAGCAGGAGGTGAGCCACAGAAGGTAGTACAAATCAGCTTGACCACCATTTGACTTGCTGCTTTTTTTCCAATGACCAAGTTGAGAGATTTTGAAGACTATTTTTTGAATTTAAGCACTTCAGATGAAGGCCTGGTTACGTGAGATGCATTTAGGCAATTGGGGTTGCAGTAGGAAATGGTGCTTCTTGCAGTGTTACCAGCCTGGCTCACAGCTCCATCCTCTCTTACTGATGTGCCTGGAGGACAATGGAGAATTTTTTTTTAGGTGTTGTTCATCTTCCAACCCCCTACCATCATCTCAGTGGAAAACAGCCTCTGAACCCCAAAGCTTTCAGTTCTGTGGCATCCCATGAGGACTGCCCAGGCCAGGCTCTCCTGACATGAGCAGGGCTCAGAGAACAAACACACAGCTGCTGGTGATCCAAAGGGTTTTCTCTTCCCCTGCCCTCTCTCACGTCAGCACCTCTGTGGTTTTATATATACTTTTTTTTCCAGATTTTTTTGGTGTTTATTCCAGAACAAAATTGTAAATGACTTGTCAGAATGACCCTTTGATAAACACTGGACATGTATCTGTACTATATGTATTAACGTGTAGGAGAGAATCCTTATTGTATGTAAAGTTTTATGAATGGTTATTTTTTAATTTATGTATTTAATATAGGATTCAATGACCTCTGGTGTTTTAGTTTGTATAAAAATAAAACAGCAGCATTTTTAAAAAAAAAGCACTTTACATTCACGGAGATACTCAGCATGTCTGTTCAGAGGAATCACATTAAAGCTGAACCACGGAGGCACATGCTGGGGCCCAGCTGGGGGGGGGAGCTGTGACACAGCAAGGGGTGGGGGGTACACTGGGGTGGGGGGTACATCGATTAAAGAGTGAGCGAGGTCCTGGGTGGATCACTAGGAAAAGGGAGGGCAGGTAG
>VZTD01004413.1:107352-120819 GCA_013397725.1 Rhagologus leucostigma
GGGCGGAAACAGCGGCTTGGAAAAGCCTCGGTAGAAGCATAGGGAAGTGACCAGTAACCCCTGGAAGGGACCATAACCCCAGAGCCGTAACGACCGGCTATAGGGCCCCGGCTGGCTCCCGCTTCTGTTTCACTGAGGGGGTCTGCGCCGCACCTTCGGCCCTTGACAGGCTGAGACTCTGGAATCGTCTCCCTCCCCATCAAATCTTTGCAATTTCTCTGCCTAAAATGAATTTTAAATCATAGAATCATTTCATTTTGAGGAGTGGGTCAGCAGTGCACAGCGGCGCTTCATGGCAGAGACAAAATGCTCGGCATCTCCAGTCCGAGGGCACAGGGAGCTGTGTGCGCTGCCACACAGCCCTTTGGGAAGAAAATTGTCAAGAAAAGTCTTAGAAAGTAAATGGAAAGGACATTTGGAAGTGCAAACTTGTAGCCAGGTATTTATACCTATCTCATCCTTTTTACACTCAAGAAATCTAAGCTAAAGAGTATCAGATTGTTACAGAATAGCCCAGAACAGCCCAGTAATGTATTCTTTACTAAAAAAGTCACAAACATTATCTTTCCCAAGAGCCAATTCCCAAGAACTGCAGTTCATATCTTTATAAAGTGCTCTTAGAAGACTGAAACACCTTAAATGGGTCTGAAGCACAAAAATTTGGATCTAGATTTAGTTCTCTACTATTAGAAAGTTCAAACATGTTCATCTCCCTTGCACAATAATCTTCAAATAATGAATGAAGCAAAGAACTTGAGCCAAGCAGTCTTGTTTCCTTTGACTGGACAAAAAAATGGAAGGGGCATTTAATATAAAAAAGCACTAATTTAGAATTAAAGATACTATATGCGCAGTATAAAATAGATGTGTGCTACAGGGCCTGTGGGATGAGCTCAGCTCAGAAGGACTTTGTGGATCCTCCCTGGAGAAGGCTGTGGGGTGCAGCTCATTTGCCTGTACAAACATCCCTCACGCCAAATGATGTGCAACACAGTAGTCGCTCGGTGACCAGACTAGAAGGCATTCACTCTTCTAAAAATCTCTAATAAAATTAGGAATGTATTTCAGGGAAACTGCTGCTAATGGGAGTTGGATCAGTAGGGCTGTAGAAAAGCTCCTGCATGAACTCACAGCCTGAACACCTGCTGGAGTAAACCAGGAGTACTTTGCTGATGGGATGAAGATACAGTGCAAGAAAACCAGCATCCTGTATGGATACAGCTCAGAATGGTAAGCCTAGGTGTTATAACATCTGTTATGTCTGATTTGCCATCTCCTGTGTACGCATGGAAGCATGGCCATCCAAGGGATCATTTTTCTGACAGTAACAAGAACTCTGCATCAGATTCTGGGTCCAGATTGCTCTGGGTGTTTCTCTGGGACTGTTCCAAGGTGTCTTCAGCTACAAAACAATAAAAAGGATGGGACAATGCAAGGGAGTCACATACTGTCCAGTGATAAGCCATGGGCAGGCCCGGTGTGAGTCTGTCCCTGGTACATGACAGCACATCAGCCTGTCCCCAGGCAAGGTATGTGGTAGTCGTATGAGGCACCAGGTTGCAGCTGTGTGGGCCACCCTTGAGGCATCTCCGTTTTGTCTCATATTTTATCCTATAAATACTTTGGCAAGCGAGGGACTAAGCCATGTCCCAGACTGTGCCTCTGCCAGAGCAGGCATGGTGAGTGCTCACGGCTAGAGTGAAGAGAAGCCTGGCTATGCATTAGAAAGTCTCTGGATTGTCTCTGTAGCCCTTTTGGATGGCAACAGTTTTCCACTGTTTGGGATATTGTCTAAACATAATAAAAGCCCTAATAACTGGCAATGTGCCATCTGTTTTGTGTTTTGAGGGGGACTAAGTCTGAACATGACCAAAATATAAATTCCAAAGCCCTGTTCCTGCTTGGGCAGAGGTGCATCCCATAGTTTGTGCTACACTGACAAGAGGCCATTGTGCTACATCTGCTCCAGTGCCTGGACAGCAAGTGACAGCCATGAACAAGCTGCTTTGCACAACAAAGAAAATCCTGTGAAAACCATTTTAGAAACCTGAAACAGGACTGAGACTAGAGATATAATGATTTCAGTGTGTACAACAGATGGAGACTTTAGAGCATGGAGCCACTAATCTATGGATTACAGACTCCCTAATTATAGACTAACATTTACCATTTATGAGAGGCACTTCCGCCGAGGGAGGGATCTTGCAGGTCAGTGCTCGACAACTGAATGTCATTTTAGGGATAACTAGGGAAAGCATGGAGATCGGAAAATGTCACTGTACCATCTTCTTGCTCATTTGTATCCTCAAATGCTGCATGGAGTTCTGGTCCACTGCAGATCTTGAAACTGGGACATGTCAGGTGGGCTTCATGTGCACTCAAAGGCAGGACCCCAGCTGCGCTAAACAGGCTCCTCCACAGCAGGCTCTACCTTGGGGATGGATTGGCTGTCAGTCAGTCACATTTCTCAACATAAAGAGGGAGCCTCCAAGAACCAGTAACAAATCTTCAGCACCTCCAAATACAAACCTCAACACTGACCATAATACTAATCCCAGTATGGTCCCATCTTACTGAGTTCTGGCCTTGGAGTAGATGAAAACACTATTCCCACTCCTTTGTGCCTAGTTTTGTCCCAGTCAGTTATGTAACAAACTAGATACCAAGATGTACAGAGCCCACAAAACTAGCACTACACTTAACTGATACCTTTGAACCCCAGGACACTAGAACTAAAAGCTATCAGCAACCAAGCAGGTGACCTCATTGTCATGGGCCAAACAAGGGTCATCTATGAACTAACAACTCTTTTATTCCAGATCCCTAACCCTAAGAATCCAAATCCACACTGTCAGCCTGTCCCCGTGTCTACTGTTGTTTCCAGATCTAGTTACATGATAATGACTGGGAGAGAAAACAGCTTTGGCTTTGATGAACCTGGAGCGCCTGCCTAGAGCCAGCAGGGCTTTGAGTCCAGAGCCCTAACTGAGACCCTGTCACCAACCCTGCTTCCTGTCATACCTAAATTAATGATAACTCTTTGGTTTACTTCTGGCCTTATACTATACCAACCTACCTTGTAAAATGCAGAAATTAACCTAATGCTGTAAATTGCCCAAATTCCCCAACTACCTCAGACACAGGAAGAACACCCATATTTGAGCCACGTATGGCACAATCAGAGAAACAAACCCACTCAGTAAAGTTCTGAGTCCCCAAGCGAGCGAAACAAACTCTCTCATGTGCTGGGGTATCAGCTGCTGACTCTCAAGTGCTTTAAATGCTCAGGTCTTGAGCAGACCATTTCCTTTAATAACAAGCTGTTATAAAAATGCAGTAAGGATCATCTTCAGTAAGATCCTTCTGCAGTAAAGATCAGTGACTCATTAATTCCGATTTCTTTACAATAGCCATACTTATGTGCATTCAGAGATTTGAATGGGACTGGAAGTCTTTTGTTTGTACAACTTTTGTATGTTTTCAACCATCCCAGAAGTTGTCATGTTAACGTGACACAAAATATACTTTACAAAACAAGATTATTATTCTGCTTTGCATGGTCCAGGGGAAACATAATGAGCTTCACTTCCTGGAGACAGATAAAGGAGGTCTGAGAGCTGGCAGAAGACAACATATTTCAACAACAGTTTCCAAGTTAGGGATCTGAACTCCTGTCCAGGCATGCAGAGAATACAACTGGATGTTTTTTAGGATTAATGGAGAGACTACACTGAAAAAGAAGGTGGGAAAATGGCAGATTTGGAAGTGCTCAGCACACAGGAAAATCAGTCTGTTTTCATAGTCATCTAAAATAGATTTTTATGAATGGAAGCCAAGAAAATTCTACAGGATCATTCTGACAAGTAGCACTGGATGCGGTTATATTTTAGGTCCTGAGTTTGCAAGCTGTGGTGCTCTCTCTAATTTAAATCCAGAGAAATATTCTAAACTACAAAAATATCATTAGTCATCAGTGTAGAATGTGTGAAACAGTTTTTCAGGATAAGAACCTGTCATGGTTTAACCCCAGCCACCAACAAAGTACTGCGCAGCTGCTTGCTCACTCCTCCACCAGCAGGATTGGGAAGAGACTCAGAAAGGTAAAAAGACAGAGAACTCATGGGTTGAGATAAAGACACTTTAATATGTAAAGCAAAAACTGCACATACAAGCAAAACAAAACAAGGAATTAACTCACTGTTTCCCAAGGGCAGGCAGGTGTTCAGCCACCTCCAGGAGAGCAGCGCCCCATCACACGTAACGGTTACTTGGGAAGACAAACATCATCGTTCCAAATGTCCCCCCTTCCTCCTTCTTCCCCCCATGTTAGATACTGAGCATGACATCATCTAGTATGGAATATCCTTTTGGTCAGTTTGGGTCACCTGTCCTGCCTGTGTCTCCTCCCAGCCTTCCATGCACCCCCAACTCCCTTGCCATTGTGGCCACATAAAAAGCAGAAAAGGCTTTGGCTCTGTGTAAGCCCTGCTCAGCAATAACAAAAACGTCCCTATATTATCAACCCTGTGTTCAGCACAAATCCAAAACATAGCCCTGTACTAGCCACTGTGAAGAAAATTAACTCTACCCCAGCTGAAAGCAGCACAGAACCACAGTATCTTAGAACCACAGCAATTCTCTCAGTCAGCATATTTTAGGGCTTTCCTTGCCATGTTCCCAGCAATGCTCCCTCAGTTGCACACCACTCACTGATGCCTGCACTGTCCCCAGCACTCCACTTTGGGTTGTTCCATAGCTGCCCTTGTTGTTAGAGCTCTGCCAGGAAAATCTGAACCTCTCCTCTGCTCCTTTCCTTATTGTTGTGGAAAGTGCTTCGTAATACTCAAAGGAAAAATGTGAATGCATTAGAAACTATTACTATTCAAGTTTCAAACAAAGTAAAGTACAGAAAAATTACAGAAGAGGTACACACTCCTTAACAGGATTAATGCCCACATATTACATGACTATAAGACAAGCCAGAGGACAGCAGTGGGCCATTGTGCGAGCTGGAGTTCAGTCCCCCTGCGGCATTAGGAGTTCCAGAGGTGATGCTGGGAAAGCCCTCTGTGTAAACCTCTTCATCCAGAACCAACACACACTCTCAAACCAGACTCTTGGTTTTGGATACAGATAGAAAGCACTGGTGCTAAACTTTCCCTGTCACTTCCGAGAATTAAGAAGAGATAAGAACAGCGAAATCTACCAAGTATTATAGTAAAAAGACAACAACCTACAGAAGTTTGGACTTCTTTGTATACATAACAGAGAACTTTTAAAGTGGCCAGTTTCCCCAAGATCCTTCTTTAAGCCTCAGGTAAGCCAGCCAGTACAGTTACAATTGCTTAACTGATAGGGGCTGTGAAAAGAATTCAAGCATTCCAGCTTGGCAGGAAAGACAAGCCTCTGTTTTTACATTCTCAGCACAGAAACGTCCAGAGGTTACAGTGGTATCTGTTACTTGGATTTTTATCAGCTAAGCTAGTCACTGAATGAAGGATTTGAATATTCTGATGATGGATGGCCACTTAGTCTAAACCTGTAAAAACAAACCATGGATACGGTATCTAACACTGTTCAGCCTGCACCTAACCTGCACAAATGTGTGGGTGACACACACAGGTTCTCACTTCTGTATCAACGTATACATCAAAAATAATGGAAAGGTAAATCACTAACAGTGAATCAGAAGGGCCACAATGCAAAAGAACCTGCCATGTTCTTAGCCATGTTCTACCAAGAGAAATCTCTTACTCCATAGCAGTGGAACAAGTACAGGGAAAAGGAAAAGGATTTTAGCTTCACAGAATGTGAGTGATTCATTTGGCAGTTATGGCTCTGAAATTCTTAAAATTATGTATGTTTTATGGATGCATAAAAACTGCATTGCAGTTAAGGCATTAACACATCTGGGGTGCAGATTGATTTCAGTCTCAGGCATTCAAAGTTTATCATAACAGATACAACCTTCATATGCTTTTATAGGGAAATGACTAACAAACTGCCTTTCACCATTTCCCAACCCAAAACACCTTACTGTGTTTTGAAAGTTCACAGCAATTGATGCTGATAACTCACCCATGCTCTGGAAAGGGCCAACATCAAAATGCTAAAATTTGACCTTGGGTTCCAGCCTCTCCATCAAGAAAGCATCTGGCTCACTATATGTTCACTGTCTCTCTCTTTGGTCTTTATTTTTTCCTACTTAGTAAAATTCGTAAAGCAGTGACACTCAGCACAATGGAATTTTGTGGTGCACAATCCCCTATTAGACAGCCTGCAGTCTGATGAGTCATCTCAGCTCTTTCCACCATTGTCTGCCCGAGGTGTGGCACTCACAGTCCACTGGTTTAGAAGTAAAAAGCAGCTGAGATGAAAGAACCAAGACAGAAGTTAGGAAAAGCCCCTTCATCCTGAGCAAAGGTGGGTATAAGCATACAGACAAAAACTTGGTTTTAATTTAGTGTCTGTGCAACACAGTAATGCCATAAGGTAAGGAGAGGATTTCCCTGGGAAATAGCGATGAAGGGTGGTCTGAAACTGGCACAACCTGTTCTTCTCAGCCTTTGGGTCTGTCATGGGCTGACACTGACCTTGATGTGCCAGGACTTTTTTGGGATTAAGTCTCCCTTTTTCATGTGACTTCTTCCAGGTGCATTTGATGCAGTTGAGATTGGGTTCTGGCCTTCAGACAGAGTCTTGGTTTTCACATCAGCAGCTGAAAAATGGTTGAGGGAACAACCAATTCCAAGACTGCTTGCAAAAGAGTGGTCTTATAAAAAGGAGTGGAGGGCAGGCTGTATTTCAGTGATGGATTTTGGTAGTACAAAAGCCTTTTTCTACTATTCCCTGAAAAAAGGGGACTGTAAGCTGCGCTTGCTTTTCCCTGGGGTATACTTAGTGAGCAACATAGATAGACATTATCTATTTTTATCTATTTTAACATCTGTGTGGAAGGGATAGCCCACCAGTCCTTAATGGTAGGATAATTTGACAGTGATTTCAAAGGAGAATTTGGAGGGACAGTGAATACAGACTGAACACAATTTCTAACATCACTAGATCAGCTAGAGGTATGAAAATTAAGTGAAAAATTAAGAAGTAGTCCCAGCCATGGCAAACACAGGTTCTAGGTCCTGCATGGCATCAGACACTCCAGTTTACAGGATATGGTTTTTCTCCAAAGCAGCAGCAAATGGACTGACAGGCAAGCAGACCAGGATCTTCAGTCACAGCCTGGTTCCTGCGGTACTTAAGAGAGCTTCTTTCGTGCATTATACCAGGGCGTGCAGGGCCATGACAAAAAAATGCACAAATGGCAGCTCTGTCTCCTTCACCAGCCTGGCCAAAGTATATTTGACTGCTTGCTTCCTCACAGTCACAAGGAACCACATAAACAAACAAGCAAACATAGTACCTTTAAATCCACTGTAATTCTACTCTGCTGACATCTAATTACTCGTTTTAGGCTTGTAATCACTGGCACATAATCACTAATTATCTCTAGATACACCACCTGTTTTTGCATCAGTGTGCTCTCCTGAAGCCACAGGTAGAGAGGTTGAAGGCAAGGACACTTTAGGCCTGCAATGATTGATTAGGTCAAGTGCAACACCGTGGAAACAAGGAAATCTCAGCTTAGTCCTCCAATTCATTTCTGGGAATAAAAGCAGGCAGAGAGGAGAGTAGCTGGTGATCCCTAAAATAAGCTGGAAGGAGAGGGAATCACAACAGCAGATATGCTTGGAAGCAAGTCAGCATTTGCCATCACAACAGAGACCAAACACAGAGTAAGACCAGCCAATCCAGGATTCACAGCTTAGGGAAGACGCTGGGTGATGCCACACAAGAAGCAGGGAACAAACAGGACCAGGTGAAAAGAGACTGATTTTGAGAGGCAGAACATGAACTCAGAAGAAGTGAGCTGACTGCTCTTGAAGTGAATCTGGTGGGGCACATCTGGCAGAATATTCTGGGCTTCAAACTTACACAGAATGTGTTTTCTTACATAAATCCATCTCATCCAGGCCCTTGTGATACACACAACACCAAGCCAGACAGCTGTTACAGTGGCTAAAATCTCACCATTCCTGAAACTGTGATCCTGAAGATACCCACTGACATGCAAACAACAGAAGATGTCTACAAGTTTACTTGGTTGTTCCTTGAAATCTGGAGTTATATCTCTGGGTTGGTCCATCTTAATAGAAGGTGGCTGGAACCCACCTGATGTGCAGAACCTCCAGAGTCATCACCCGTTCCTCCTTGTTAGTTCAGGTGGGCCCAGCGGAATCTAGCCAGGTTGGAATATTTGGGGTTTCATACTGATGCCAGCTCTGTGCTTTTGACCCTCTTGAAAACATTACTTCTGCCTTGTGAGAGCTTTATCTCTGGTGCCTTTTGACCCCAACAACTTTGTAACTGAGTGACTCAGTTTGCATCTGACTGCAAGGCCTGCAGTGCCTCAGGAGTCCTTCAACACTGAGGAGAAAATAGTAGTCTTTCTTTGGAGGACCTGGTGAGGGAAAAGGAGAGTCCAGATTCCCCACAGAAAAACTTTCAGAACTCTTTTTCCATAATTATTATTTCTTAACGTTTTGACTAGCAGCTCATTTCAGGAGGAAAAAATACCCCACATGCTGAAATACTGGAATTTTCCATAGGGTTTTGCTCAGCACTAAACAAATCTGGGAGCAAAAAGCATTACTGCATTTCAGAAATATTCTTGGAATAACTGAGCACAGAAGATTATAACTTCCAGCTGCTTATCAGATTTGTGGTCTCTGTTAGTATGACAGACTGGCAGCGTGCTGAAGTCAGGCTGTGTGTGTTGCCTGAAGTTACTCCCTCCAACAATACAATAGCATTCTGCAGTAGAAATTACCACACTATTAACCCACTCTCCCTGTGGCTTTGACGTGAAATACTGAACAAGCTTTTGACAGAGTCAAATGCTTTGCCTTTCTGACTCTGCAGTGCTTTGGCTTTGGTAAAGGATTTCACCAAGGACAACACCCTGCACACAGCAGTTCCCCAGGGACTGATATGCAGAGCAGCCTGGAGGATCACAAAGGTCTGTCTCATCTTCTAACATGCTGTGTCTGAAAGTTTAGAAACTGGAGTGTGGTGATGAAGGCATCAGCCACTGGCCCTTCCCAGCTGATCAAGACAGCAGGCTCATCAGTCACCTGCCCTTCATAAACATGCCATTTCTTGGGGAACAAAAGAGCCCACCCGTCTCTGACCTCTGCTTCTAAATGTAAGTGGGACAATCAGATTTTCTTGGCTCTTTCACTGTTTCTTCCGCATTTGTACTTAACCTGACTTTCCCTGAGGCACATGAAAGGCAATGCCGGGGGCTGGCCTGACACTGCTGCAAGAATGATAGTAGAACAACCCTGTTTATCTGGCAGCCTCCAAAAACAGTACATGCTTGTAAATCATGACTGCAGAGTATGAGAAGGCAGCTCTAACTTCGCATGAAACAAGACAACTAGGACTTACTTCATCATTGCAACTTATCATGCATGTAATAAAGGGATGCAGTTTTATCAAATCCTGTAGGAATCAAAAGAAATCAGTGTTAACCTGCTACTATCACTGCCCTGCTGCTTCTCCAGCTGAACCCACAGACCTTAGAAGAAAACGAGCTACGAAGGCCGACGTGCATTTATCCAGCTCACAATGTTATGTGGTTGTTACATCGTGCAATCAAAGATCTGCTGCCTTGAGACCCACAGGAAAATCAGTGTAAAACCGTTCTGTATGGATCTGACATCAAGGAAGGAAATGTCCTCACTCAGGACATGGCTCAAGCTTGTCGGCATTGGTGAAGGAAAGGGTCAAATCCCACCTGACATCAAGAGTCTGCTTCCTTCAAATAACACAACATTCTCTGAGTCTAAAGAGCATTGTAGTCACAGCTATGGAGCCTGAGATGCTTCCTGGTGTAATTAGCAACTTCCAGTGACACAGGCAGCATTATTTGAACAAGATGTCACAATCTGGAACATGCTTCATTCTTTTAAACCATTTTCTATTTTTATTACAGATAGAATGATGTTGCACAAAGCATCTGGGAGCTGGGAACCAGCACAGAAGTTTGCCAGCAGAAGATGCAGAGTTTTTCCAATTAAGAAACTGCCCACTGCCCTGACAAATGGAAAATAAATTAGCAAAGTCATCAGAAAATACCCATCGGAGGACAACAGTGCCTTGGCAGTGGCAGGCAAGATGACCTAATTTGACTTCTCTGTCAATACCTTTGCTATTTGAGTGATTCAGTTGGCAATTTAAATTCCTCTTCAAACATTTAAAAGATAACAGTAAGTTTGACTACCTCATGGAGAAAATGCTTGAGAAAGTTACATGACACCTTGTGCCTCTCACTAGATACTCTGTGGCTCGGGTTGTCTGCATTTAGAGCCTGCGATTCCCTGCAGAGGCTCCGATGAGGACCCCAGCCGGTGCTCTGGCAGCAGCCAATGAGGACAAAGAAAACCAGCACTGGGGTTTTGAGAGCACAGAACAAGAAAATGCACACCCCAGACAGGGTGATTATGTCCCATCTTATTAACTAATCCTTTTGCAGAAAGGGATTTGCTTAAAGACCACTTCCCAGAAGGCTGCACGATTCCCCCATTCATAACCAGTGTGGCTCACCTTGTAACATGACTGATTTCCATTTCTCAGTGTGCCTTAAACAGTTCTTACTCAACTAGAAGGACATGAATTAGAAGCTTGCCACTACAGAACTTCCCATAAAATAAATGCTGTTCCCTAGATCAGAAGAGCAGCCTATTTCTGTTCCTTCACGATACAACCGGCAGTGCCCATCTGGTGGGCTCAGCTCAGGTTCCTGACCCACGAGGACCAGCACTCCTGTTCTGGGGTGAGGATGTGAACCCAGACCTTGAGCCACGGAAACCCTTGCAGGACTGACGGTTGGCTCTGGTGGGTCCTGCGGCAGCACAAAGCACATGAGCTCACATGCCTACCATCTCCATCTTCCCTGGGCTCAGGCAGGGTAAGCAGCCTTCCCACTGGATCCCCTCCCTGATCTATATCTTCCATCTACTTTGTACAGAGAAGCGAGAGGAGAGCTGGTTTGCCAGCAGGGTTTGAAGTTGCACCACTCATGACCGTTTGCCTGACAAACATTTTTGTCCATGAGCATATAAACATGTGATTTAAAGAAAAGAAAATTTACTTAACTACAGGCGGAAGACATTTTGTCATTGTATAATTAAAAGCTTCACATCTGATCCAAGACATCCATATACAGAAATATAAATAATGCATTCTGCTGGGCTCAAAAGCAACCAGGCAGTGAACACACACCGAACACAAATTTCAATTTTCATGGTATCCTTGAACTGGTAGCCTTACAACACGTAACAAAAAAGACATTAAAAGTGAACAGCAATTTAAAAAGTAAAAATCAAGAATTGTCTTTTATACAGCGAATGATTTTCATTAAAAGTCAGATTTTAAAGCCTTCACTTCTCAGAAGAGCCTCGTACTCCTTTACTGGTGCAGATAATTCCAGTGCAACCATCTATGCAGGAAGGCACTAGGAAAGATAAACACTGGAATCAGGATTTAAATAAATATTGCTGTTAAAGTACAATGCTGAAACTTTTGCACATTTGCAGAATCAGACAAAGGCCAGGCCCCATTCCAGAGAATTTTAATTCCCCATAAAGTTGCACAGCCATACGGAGACATCCCAACCAAAACAAGGGGTTCACTCTAACTTCACTGTGGTTAGTGCACACAGGCACAAGGCAGCCTGCAGTGCAGGGCATCCTGTTCTTCCCAGGAAAGACTCCCTCACGTGCTATTGCTTGGCCCCGAGGAGGCAGGGGCTCAGCTCGCTGTGTGAAGCATGCCAGCCGCCAGCTCGGAGATCAGCACATCCCGCTCACGGGAGAGGCAGAAGCTGTCTGAGAGCGGGTTTCGTCTTCTACTCAGTGGATCCCACTTGCAGCAGGAGGAGGATAAATTCCCTTACGCTAAGGCAGTCCCTTAGGAAGGTAAAGACCTGGTGGGCAGCCACTTTCTGTGCATTTGCTTGGCCAGTACTGGTGGTCTTGCTGCTAAGCATCCAGTTACAGAGGAAGAGCATTTGCCAGGAGAATAGGAGTAGAAAAAAACTCTAGAACAAACGTGTTCTGGCTATTTGAAGGGATACTTCCTTCCCTAGCTCCCAGCCGCTGCTGCTGCCCCTGCACCTGAAACGTGACAGCGCTCTTCTCCTGGCACATCCTGGTCAGGTGGCAGCGGGGCTCTGGTGCAGGCATGACACTTACAGTGCTGAGCATCACGAAGCCACAATGCCGGGGCAGCTGCATATTAGAGTTCATGTAAGAACCCAAGAACAACCAAATGCAACCCTCTCTGGTGCTGCTTTAGAGAAAGTAAGGGCAGACACTGACCAGCATTTCACCATGCTGTGTAACACAAGGCTTTTAAAGTAACTCTTCCAAGTTTGCAGACACAGTCTGTTTGTATTTAGTGCATCCTTACTTCTCCTAACTCTTTAGACCTGAATAATTAGTCAAAAATTCAAGTTACTGTAGATTATTCCACTTAGATGGAGAAAAAATGGAGCCAGTTAATGATACTGGTACAAGTCCAGTTGCAAAAGCAGACTGCTTCCCAGCGTGCAAAAGGAGGGAAACTATCCCAAACCATTTCCTCCTACACAGCCTCAAGCCTCAGTCAGCCAGTGCCCCCAGACTGTCTCTCCAGGCTTAATCATAGGGTCATTTTTCTCCATGATGGGTCAGGCTCCATGTGGATTTTCCTTAAGAACCACCAGTCCTCCGAGGAATGGCAGAGATAATGGCACTGCTTTGTTCTTGCAGAAAAGGTTGGAAAAAGCATGACTGACAACATCTCATAGTACTTTTGAAATGAAGTTGCAACGGAGCTCTCAAAGCAACACCTTAAACCAGCCAACACGCGAAGCTTGTTTGTGCGGCCGGTCTGGTGTTTTTTGTGACAAGAACACCCGTGCTCGCGCTTGGGAGCAGTGAAGACTTTGTGCAGTGGACACTGCTTGTGTCTGGCTGTAGCGTCCACCTAACCGCAGTGCCTCTGCAGAGACCACGGCCCAAGCAGAATGAGGTACGGCCCTGGGCTTGTGAGCAAACGCTGATCTGTGGGCAGCGCCCACGCACCGGCGGGGGAAAACTGACACGCGGCTATCGGGGCTGCTGTCGGAGCTGCTGCCGGTGCGTCCGGGCACAGCCCATCTGCCGAGCGCCCCGCATGGTCAGCAGCGAGGCGCTCCCGTGTGTCCGCTCCGTGCTCACGGCTGGAGCGTCCCGGGAAGGCGGCCGGTGGCAGCTCCCCGCAGCGAGCCAGACAGCAACGCCCGGCCCGGAGGACGCCGAAACAGCCGACCCCGGGTCCGGCCGAGCGGCACCCACCCTTGCCCCGCCGCCCCTCAGCCTCACGTCG
>VZTD01004413.1:131707-179000 GCA_013397725.1 Rhagologus leucostigma
CAGGGCGCCCCGTGGGGCGGGGGGGAAGCTCGGTGCCGGCGTCCGGCGTTGCGGGTCGAAGCGGGGCGGCGGCGGCGGCGGCGGCGGCGCGCAGACAAAGAGCCACCGCCCGCGCAGGTGCCCCGGCCCCGCCGGTGGACTGAGGTGGGCAGAGCCCGCGCCGGAGCGTCTACGGTGGCCGGTGCCCGGCGGTACCCGATGCCGGTGGGGGCTTCCCCCCGGAGGGGGCGGGCGTCTGCCCCGGCCTCCCGCAGGGCGCTCCCCACGCTCGGTGTCCCCGCCGAGCAGCTCCTCGGTCTCGCCGTATCAGGTGCGGCGGTGCCGCTGCAGCGCTCAGGGACCCGCCTGTCCCGGCCCGCCCAGGAGAGAGGGCGGCTGGTGGGTTGGCCCTGAAGCTGCGGGAGCCCCGGTCCCACCGGTACCCTGCCGTGCCGCTCCCTCTGGGGCTTTCCTGCTCTGATCTCTGCCGTGGCAGCTCTGCTCCAGGGCTCGCCCTGCGGAGGCTGCAAAGGGCTTTTTCTTGGGAAGGCAGTCTGGTCTTTCATCTTGTTGGCTTTTCGCTGGCTTCATGTAGCTCCTGATTTTTCTATAGAGGACAGCTCTGGCCCTCTGAAGAAAAAGGAACAGCAAAGCACTTGACTTCCATTATTCTTTTGCATGTACAAATGTGAACAAAATGCTCCCAAAGAAGCACTAAGATCTCGACCACTGTAAAGAGAAATTCCTTTGTCAGCCGAGATTCAGTTGCTTTCACAAGCAATATTATGGCTTTACACGTCTTGCCTCTTCTGTATCCTTAGACCACCATGAAGACACCCTAACTGCTGCTGCAGATGGGATTTCCCCCATTCTCTGGGGCTTTTTCTTTTTGATATGCTTTATCAATATGCGGGGCTTGTGCCTGCTCCTCTGGTATCCAGTGGGAGCTCTCTCACCGCAATGGTAACAAAATCTCCCAAGCTGCTTGATTTATCCCTATTAAATCCTTTTCTTTTCTGCTGAAGCTGAAAATGCTGCAGGCATATGGTGTGTGTGTCACTGATGTTACAGGTAGCTCTCTCCTCCGACTGCTACAGCTTGAGGATGACCCTCCTGACTCAGTGGCCCTGCTCTGCAGCGTTACTGTATTCTGGCTGGACTGGAAGACATGGCTGTGGAATTCTGGTCAAATGGCCAGGGGCCTCAGGGGAGGCAATGAAGTTAAGTCAGGTGGTGGGTGGCCTCCTCTGTTTTAGTATGGAGTGGCAGAAATAAAAGCTCAGCTCCAGTGTCTCCCCTAGAACAAAGTTGGTTCTGTCCTTTTCCACCGATTGTGCCCCCCGGGGCACTGTTGGCATTGTTTATTCCTCCTTTCTAGATTTCTGCCCCAGAATCTTCTTGCGTGTCAGTACAGGTAGCAGCTGATGGGGATGGCAGACTGTCACCTAAGCTATGTTTGTTAGTAGAGAGAGGTTTGAGAGTATGTTGTCCCATTACCTTTAAAGCATCTAAAGCATTGTATTCGAGGTGGGGGGGAGGTCTGCAGCATGAGAGTATACAGAGAATAACAGAAGCCACTTCCCCTGGCAGGTAACTCACCTATAGATCTCAGAGTTGATAGCACTGAAGCAGGGACAGAGCTCACAAACAAGAGGAGCAGTGCCTTCCTCGCTTCTGTCACCCAAGCAATGGGCAGGTTGGGCTTTTGTGAAGGATTTATTGGAAAACTGGGTATTTGTACTTCCCAACAGCTATTGTTTCAACTGCCTAGTGTGTTTCTGGAGATGCAGAAACACTCCCTCCTGGTTCCTCTTGTACTCAACAGTGCTGCAGTCAGTATTTGTAGTTGGTTTCTGCCAGTAACATCTGAAAAACCATAGTTTGCCTATTGTATCTGTTTGCAGCAGTTTCTCACCTTTTCTAGGACAGTCATTTTAGTGGAGAGGCCAGGATAACGAATGAGTGGTGCATGTGTTAGTGTGGGATAAATTTCTGTGCAAATTATTCCCAACATGAGTTGTAAAAGCCTGGTCAAAAGCTGTGTGTGCCAGTGTGACAGGCAAGACTGTAGTCATTGATGGAAGACTGGGAAGTACAGGTGTGTCCGTCAGTTGCGCAGTGGAGAAAACACGGGGAGCAGAGGTTAGCCAAGGCTTTGGCTTTCTCAGTGATGGCTCCATCAGCTTGGTATGGGTGTGTTGCTCTTCACTGTCTCATGTTTTGCACCATGCATCAGAGACCACTAAACGCGGTATTACTTTCCACATGTGCTGATGCTGGGGTGCCCAGCTCAGGAGAATAGTAATTTCAAACCTTGTGTGTCTGTTGAGAGACTTTTTATTGGTTCCTTTTCTTTGGCTATTTGGAAAGGTAATCAAAGTATTTCCCCTCCTGCTGTCCACAGTATGTTTTTCTGCAGAAAGAGAGGTGGAAGAGTAAAATCTTGTCCTGATTTCACAAAATACCTGTTAACAGAACTATTGGTTGAGTCAAAATTACTCAGTCTTTGTGCTTTTGTCATAAAATCCTTTCCTAGGCCAGGTAGACTGGAGATCCCATATTTTTTTCTTGGTGTGAGCCGTGCCCACCCCAATCCCCCTGCAGGAGCCCACACACACCATCTCTGTGATGTCTCTGCCACCTCTAAAAAGAAGGAGGTCTGTATGGATGTGGACAGTATACTGTATCAGGTACAAGTGGGGAGGAAAGCCTCAGTTACTGACTAGACAGATTTTGGTAAACTGGTAGCTATCTGTATGTCATTTCTTAGCCACAGACCACAGGGAATCACGGTGTAGCTGGCAGCTCCCTATCTCTCCCTATGACTCTAGCCAGGGATTCTTCCGTGCTGTTGTGTGGTACATTAGTAACGAGGAAAACACGAGCTTCTGATGAAACACCACTGCAATTAGTGTCTCTTCTTTTACAACGGAAAAAGCAGTAAAACCATACACCTGCTTCTGTGCTCCCCTAATTATGCCCTTGTGCTTTGTTAATAAGGTGAGCACTGTTCTTGGCTGGGTTCAGTAGCCTTCTGGAAGTGCTGCCTGCCTTTCTTTCTGCAGCATCACTCTGAAAAACGCTAAGAGACCACCTCATGCTTTGGGATCTTAAAATGACCAGATGATGCTTAAGGGCACCAGGAGCAGAGTGTGGGCATGAGGGAATGGGTAATGGATTTGAAAGCTTGATCCCACATGCAAACAGGCAGAGAGACAGGGAGAGTTCTGCATGAAGGCTTACCAGCGTGGAGAGGTGTTGCGGGCTGGTGGTGAATCCAGCAGGTTTTGGCAGAGCTGAGCTGGAGGGAAGCTCTAGGCTTGGCCTCATAGGCATCCCTTGTGCCTGCGGAAATGAATCCTCACACAAAGCACCACAACGGTGACAGATGAGCTGTCACTGGCCGCCTGAGTACTTTGGAGGCACTGTCAGCAGTGGAGGTCAGGCCAATGAGCCTGACAGGTCAGTGCCAGCAGTCAGGCAGAGCCGTGTGCAGCCACGGTCTGTGCAGCGTCTCGCACTCACTGCTGCTTCGGTGCCCTTCGCCCAGAGGCTGTGCTGGGCAGTGGCTGGGGCTCGGGTACTGGCTGCTCCATTCCTGGCCATGCCCCCGGGGCTCCTGGTGCAGCAGAGGGCTTTTCCCTCTGTCTGTGATGACACAGCCTGACACTGGCGGGCAGGAGCTGTGGTGGGTGTGCAGAGGCACAGTAAGCCCTAATAGGGGAATAGTGCATTTATTGTGGTCTGGGGCTGCTCTGGTAGCTTGCATTGCAGAAGCCTGGCTATTAAATCAGATTGTTTCCTCATAGCTGTTTCATTCTTTTCCTTTCTTCTTTCCCTGCCTCTTGACACCTGGGCACACTCCTGAAGGATGGCAGAGCCTGTAGGCGTGTCACTTGGATTTTCCTTACTCAACTTTGTTGCATTTTTTCCTTGCAGTCAGTGGGTGGGTGCTGGTGCAGTCACTTCACTGTGGGGTGGGCACGATGGGTTCTAGCAGTGCCTGATCTCCTGAATGGATGCCTTGTTTGTGCTTCAGCCTCTGTGGATCTCTCAGTTTTGTGTACTAAGAGAGTTAGCACTGAGCATCCCTTCACATCTGCCACAGAATGACCACTTGTGAGTGTGGAGCAGGCATATTTCTTGAGCTCATATTAACAGTTTATTCAGTAATTGTCAGTACGACAGTCTCCTGCCCCTGTACTGCCTGTGCCCGACTCCCTTGGCTTCCTCTTGTCCGATGCGCAGGGAAGGGCAGGCCAGCAACAGTATTTGCTGGTGCTCCCATACTCTAGTGAGAACCAGCTCCAGGAATTCGAGAGGGCAAGACAAAAAAAATGGAGGACTGTTAGTGGATCTGGGCAGGGCGACTTTTTTTCTTACCATGTTTGTGCTCAGGGTCCTCAGCCCCAAAGCTGAGCATTGCCCAGCAGGTGCCCCATGGGGAGAGGTGTAGCACAGCCGTGCTCTGGCCCAAGCACCTGGGACTGCCAGGCCAGCGCACACCAGCTGTCCTTGTGGCTCGGCTGCTCATGAGAGGTGGCTGTGGTCCCCCAGGTCGCTGGTCAAGACCAGTATCTCTGTGTGCTCATGGAGGTGCGTCAGGGCAGGATGTTTGAAGGAACTGTGCATGAGCGACCAGCAACGTGCCCTTGCTTCCAGAGCCTACTTAGCACAGTTTGGGCAGACCTCTGCCCGACGTGTTAGCTTGGGTCGGGGAAGAAGAGGGGCTGACCACGGGTCTGCTTGTTGGAGAGGATGGTGAGTGGCAGGAGAACCGGGAACAACTCAGCTGAGCTCTTTTCCTGGTGGAAGACGAGGCTCCTTATGGGCTATGCTGAGCGGGGAAGGTAAATCCCCCTTGCCGGGGCCGGGGTTGCCGGGGCCGAGGTTGCCGGCCGTGTGTAGAGCCGTGGGGCGGCTCTCGCCTGGGCAGCGCCGGGAGCCGACGGCTGCGCCCCCGCGCCGCGCTGAGCTGCGGCAGGGCTGAGCGCGCCGGCATTCCCCTCCTTTCCCCACCCAGTTCCTTTGTCTCGGCTGCGTGTGGAGGAGATTGCTGTAAAAATGCGCGCGGGGCTCTGGGCTTTGGCTGCTGCCGGGACGCAGGAGAGTATTCTTTGCATCCTTCTGTTGACAGAGAGGCAGCTGCAAGTTCCCACCACGGTGGCGATACTTCAGAAATTGCCCCAAGGGTAGCGGATGGAGAGCAAACCCGTTTCCCTGCAGAGCAACTAACCATGCAAGAGCGTCACAGGGTGAGGCTGGCACGTGAGCCTTGCTGAAGGCTCTGGCCGGCCCTTGTCCAAGCTCCGGCTGTGGAAAGGGAGTGTATTTACATGCTAAAACTTGGGCTGTGGGCACCGGGGGTAACAGAGAGGAATGTAAGGCATGATCAAGAGCTGAAGAGTTATTGGAGGTGTTTTAAGCAGTCAGGTAGATAACATGTTCTCTGGCACAGCAGTCAGCCTATGTCACCTGAATCCATGGCAGGCATATGTGAGATAGGTGGTTTGCCCCCTGGTACTGCCTGCAGCTGCTTGTGTGGACTTGTGCAGGTGGAGGTAGGTAGAAGAGCAGGACCTCAGCCATCCCAGTTCCTCTGGACGGGGTCTGTTCCCCACAGGACAGTGTCCGTCCTCTCCCCTCAGTGTATGCTGAGTTGCCTGGTCCAAAAGTGTGAATGCAGGAAGAGCATAAGTACAGTCCTGGTTGGGGTGTCTGGCTATGCTCCTTCAGAGAAGGCTGCTGGCCACTTTGGTCAATAGAAAGGAGGACAGAGGAGGTGGTCAGTCATGAGACTGGAGTGCAGTCCAGTGCCTCCTGGGTTTTGTATGACCTGTGAAATGCCTCAGAAGCTTTACCCCAAGCACAGCAGGAGACAGACAGATGACCAGCTAGTTGCCTGTCCTGTTGGTGGTCTTTGCAAGGTGGTAACAGAGGAGAGAGTAACTTGTCTTCTTTAATGCAACTTACTTTACATGGTATCTGGATAAGGTTTAGGGACATGCCCTTAGTACAGACTTCCCCTAAATGCTGATGTGTGGCTCATGCTGCCTGCAGAGTTATGTGCATAATGTCCTGGCATAGAAGGCTTTTGACTTCTCTCTGTATTTTATGGAAGCATATTTGCTGTGTCCCCAGTGACTCTCCCTTGTGCTCAGTCTGCCTCAGTGGTGTTTCTGGCAGCCCCCTCTCCCATTTAGAAACAGCTTTAGGAGTATGACACTTTCAATCCTTGCTCTTGTACTGTTGTTTGGAATGTTAGCACAGGTCCAGTGACCTTTCTGCAGCATCGGCGGTTGAGGTGAGCAGTGGGAGAGCGCCTGTACAGAGTGCTGAGAATCATAAAATCGTACTATGTTAAGGGGTTGGAATGGACCTTAAAGAACATGTAGTCCCAACCCCCTCTAGTGGGACACCTCTCACTAGACCAGGTTGCTCAAGGACTTAACCAACCTGGCTTTGAATACTGCCAGGGTTGGGGCATCCATAACCTCCTTGGGCAACCTGTTCCGGTGTCTAACTACCCTCACAGTCAAAAGTGAATGAAGCACGTGTGTTACCTGCTACTGACAACTGCTGTGCTCTTCCCTTTTCAGAGCGATCGTCTCCTTATTAAAGGAGGGCGAATAGTCAATGATGACCAGTCATTCTATGCTGACATTTACATGGAGGATGGCCTCATAAAGTAAGTATGGGATTTCTGTTATCTCCATCTCCCCTTAAACCAGCTTCAGGTTGAGTGATTATTGGCTTTTTGTGGATGTAGTCTGTACCCAACTTGCCAGGCAGTAAAGCTTGATAACCCTGTCTGTTCAGAGGCTCAGCTCTCTGCAGTGTGTGTGAGCACAGACGTGATTGTCTGATGTGTTTTCAGAGGAACTCCAGTGACTGAATTGCTGTTGGGCTTGTGGGATTGTGATACTGTGTCCATTGTACAGCAAAATTGTGTCTAATTGCACCAGGAACAAGGTTTATCTTTGACTTCTGTTTTTCCCTGTGTTAGCCGTATTAGCATGAATGACCCCACACAGGATCCTATTTGTTAGCACTAACAAGGACAGTGCTGTGCTGCAAGTCATCTGCATCCTTGAGATTTCCAGGAATTGCAGGAAGACCTCTGGGTTCCCCTAGCTTGTTCGTGTATGTCTCAGAGCTGCAGGAATAGCTCCATTGTTTAAAGGCTGCCGTTCAAACTTGGCAAAGGTATTGTGTTGGGGCCAGCTCCACACTGGGTGAAGTGAAAGAACCATGATGGTTCATTGCAGAGAGACTTGAAAAGGCATTGCTTGCTCTGTGGTGAGAGTTAAATATTCAGCCTTCCCAGGGTGGTATATGTTAAAAATCCAGCAGCAGATAAATACTTCAAGAAATGTGACTGTATTTTTATCTGGTGGACAAGACCATTTGTGACTGACAAGTACTTGTACACAGGCAGGGATCAGAGCCAGCTTCAGGTGTTGCTATGGCACAGGCTTTATGAGTATGCTTGGGCAAATGACTGAGCCTCATCTACAGCCTGGAGGCCACAGAATTTCACTGTCTTGGAAGCTAAATGCTCTTACAAGTGAATTCTGGTAAGAATACAATGAGCAATTAAAAACCTTTAGTGATGGATTCATCTCCATAAAAGCAGTGGGAAGAGCTGCTGGTTTATTGCTGTGAGGACAGTAAAGTGAGCAGTTCTGTCCACAGAGTTTTTGTTACACTAGGGAAGAAAAAACCTGCAAAGTGACTCAGCTTGAATGAAATGCAAAAATGGAATTTGCTTCTCATTTTTACCTCCCCAGTGTGCCAAGGAAATCAGAAGTTTTCCACTAAAACCAACTTATCTTTAATCTGGATTTATCAAGGAAGACTGAGAAAGGCTTGATGAAAGTAGGATTTCTGAAGGAAGAGATTTGAAGGCTGAGTTGCACATAGGGACACATAAAGGGGTTCAGGGGACAGGGGCTGAGAAAGGGAATGCTGAGGTTTGGGTGACTTGGCCTGTGGGAGGGCTGGGTACATCGAGTTGTGCTTGAACAGGACAGGCTCCAGAGCACTATAGCTGTGTATTAGGTTACTAGTGGATTTATACTGGAACTCTCTAGATTTCCTGTTTTCAGAAGACATTTTTAGGTATTTGTGATTTTAGCTGCCTTCACTACAGTGTGGCCCTGCTGATAGCAAAGCTGTCCTTCAGGACCACAGAAGAGACAAGGTGAGAGGGGAGAACTGTGCACTTCTTGGGAAGACAGTGAGCCCAGAGCTTGCAGGCTGTGCCATGAGCCCAGCAGGCTGCAGCCAGTCAGGCTGGGCACTTGCTGAGCTATTTCCCAGCTCCCAGGAGTCCCTTCATTCTTGGGACTTTGTGCTGTGAGCAGCATTGCAAGTCCCTGATGAGCCCCGAGCTGGCCTAGCAGCTGTGGCATTACAGTGGAAATCGTCTTTCTGTGTAAGTAAGCTCAAACTTGAGCCTTACTTAAGGTGGGCAAAAGGACAGGAGACAGGAGAGATTAGGGGTGTAGCTCACTTGGAAGCAGGGCTGGTGTTGGGTTTTGTGAGCACGCACCCTGGCTGAGCAGTTAGGACTGCTACACTGGAAATGCGTGCTGGAGCCCGTTTTGTGAGCCTGTAGGGGATGAGGTGTCACCACACACTGCAGAGACAGCTGGACAGATGGCAGTCACCCCTGGACTAAGCACAGCATAGGTGTAAGCAAGCCAGACAATCCTGTACGTTGCTGCAGAGTGGAGTGATTTTGCTCTGCCGGCTCCGGCAAGTCTGGGTCTGGGAGCAGGACAGAGTGGGGTGTTCCTGCTGGCAGGGAGCTGCCCTGGCAGTCCCTGGCTGAGCTGTTCAGAGGTTATGTTGTGGCTGGTTTTCCTTTGTGTGAGTATCTTGGTGTGATATCATCAGGCAGATCGGAGACAACCTGATTGTTCCTGGAGGGGTCAAAACCATAGAAGCCAATGGGAAGATGGTGATCCCTGGAGGAATTGATGTCCACACTCGCCTGCAGATGCCATACAAGGGAATGACTGCTGTGGATGATTTCTTCCAAGGAACAAAAGCAGCTCTGGCTGGTGGAACCACCATGATCAGTAAGTGCAGCAGGCATGGCCTGTGCGTGACACCACCCAGCATTCCTCCAAGATCACCCAGTTCTTTCTTTTTTCTGTGCTTTTCTCAGTCTTCTTTGTTTTCAAAGTCCATGACAGTGTGTTCGTATTTTCTGTGATCTCTGTCAGTGCAGTCTAGGGAGTAAGGATTGGGATGACTCTTTGGATCCCTAGTGATGATGAAGTGATAGGACAGGAGATGTGTGTAGGACCCTTGCCCTTGCAGATCCTGTGTTCTGCAGTGCTTGTCTGCAGCCACTGTTGCCCCTGGGACCCTCAAAAAGGAACAATGGCATAACTTCTCTTTTAAATAAAAGTAGGGCAGCATGGTGCTCAGATGGCTCTGAGCAGACGCACAGAGCAGTGTGATGGCATCCCACACTGCTTGAAAATAAACAGTGCTAATGAAAAAGGAGAGGGAATTCTGAGGTCCTTCCCTGGGGAATGCTATGGCTGTGCACTGGTTTGAGGTCCAGGTGTTGTCCTGTGCAGTGGTTACAGCTGGGTGCACTGCAGGGTTTCTTGGGATGCAGGAGCAAGTGTTGATCCTTCCAAAAAAAGGCTGGGTTCCTTGTCTTCCCCCCACCATTTTTCCTTCCTCCGTGCCAAAAAAATGTGTTTTGCGAAATAGTCTGTTGGTAAGGTGTGGAGATTCCATGGTGGGCAATAAAAGGTGCATTAGTGTTGCAGTGTAGGAGGAGGCTGTGTGCTAACGGGGGTGGGAGTGGGGATGGGGAAAGACAAGGCTCTTCAGCTTCCAGCCAGTTACTCAGCAGTAGCTTATAAAAACGTCTGGTCCCGTGCCAGAGGCCATTAAGCAAAGGCTCTGTGCACTTCCCTGCCAGTAAATGCACTTGAAGAGCCAAGGTATGTTGTGAAGGTGACAGGTTCCTCTTGGGAGCTGCCCTGAAGCTGTTGAGGAGACCATCCTGGGGTGGTGGAGCTGCCAGGCCATGGTGGAATGGCCCGGCTGGGGAGCCCTTGCCCAGCCCTTCCTCTGCTGTGCCCCTGCAGTGGATCACGTGGTGCCAGAGCCGGAGTCCAGCCTGGCCGAGGCGCTGGAGCGGTGGCGGGAATGGGCTGATGGCAAGGCCTGCTGCGACTATGCGTTGCATGTGGACATCCCACGCTGGAGCGACCATGTCGGACAGGAGCTGCACACCATGGTCCAGGAGAAAGGTTCGTTGCCTGCCGCTCCCTGCCTGGCCTTGGCCAGCTCTGTCCCCTGGCCAGGGAGGGCAAGAGGTGGCTGCGCTGTTGGGTGCCCGCGGGGTCTTGCATGGCTGCCAGCAGGAGCTGTGCCCCACAGGGCAGCTGGTGGGGAGAGTGGCCAGAGCAGGCAGCCTAACCTCCGAAGCTCACCTCTCTCTCCTCTCTGCCCTGCTCCAGGCATTAACTCCTTCATGGTGTACATGGCCTACAAGGATTTGTACCAGATGTCCAACACCGAGGTGAGACTCGTTGCACCGCCATGGTTGTGTTGATTCAAGGAGCAGTGGGGGGTGACAGCCATGGTGAGCATGGGGCAGCTCATAAGGCTGATGGCTGCTGCCCCTGGCCAGGCCTTTCTTCTCCTCTCCTCCACCCTGGCTGCCTGTGCAGGGCTGCCCCAGCTTGTGCTGTGGGCTGGCTGGGCTCCTGCACTGCAGGCAGAGGCACAGGTCTAGTGTGGAAATCACCAAGAGCATCTGCTGGTGATTGCATCCTTCAGAGAGCTGGTCCTGGTGCGGCCAGAGCTCTGCCTGGCATGGCTGCACGGGGTCCTGCTGCTGCCAGGGGCATGGGTGGAAGGGCCATGAGCGGTGTCAGGGCCGTGGACAGCCTGCTCAGTAATCACTTCTTCTTGTCTCTCTTTTAGCTGTATGAGATATTCAGCTGCCTGGCAGAGCTGGGTGCCATAGCTCAAGTTCATGCAGAAAATGGGGACATAGTTGCACAGGTAACTAACTACTTCTGGCCGGCAAGAACTGAAAATCTGTCCCAGGCAGATTTGGTGTGGGGCATTAGCAAAATGGCTCTAAAGCTGGACATCTTGTGCAAGGTGATATCTTTGCTGTTCAGCAGCAATATCTAATTTGGCAAGATTTTTTGTTGTGAATATGTTGTGCATAAGTGAATCTGCAATAGTGAATTAGCAATTACCTAAGTGGAAGTGAGTATCCATCGAGTATGGTATGTTTGCTCCGTCTGCAGCCGTCTTCAGTGTGGAGAGGCAGAGACCTTTGCCTTGCACATAACAAGCCAGGAGAGGTAAAGTCCATTGAGAACTGCCTTGACAAGAGAGATTTTCTCCCCGTAAGCAAACAGGTGGCTAATGAAGCTGGATTTGCAAGGGAAGTGTTCTGAGGGATGTGGTTTAGTGATCAAGTGGGCAGTGTGTATTGGCCCACTGTGTTGTAATTGGTGCTGCATGACAGAAGGTCCAAATGTTTTGATTTTCATTAAGGCACAGAAGACATTGCTCAGTTAGGCTCTGCAACTATTTCTCTTGTTCTTGGGAGCTGAAGGAGCATGAACCAAGAGGTCATTCTTTGAGCATCTTTTCAGACTACAAGAATCAGTTTTTGTTTGGACTTTTTAGGGCTGCAGTGCACAGTTGGATGGCTCCTTCACATGAAAACCGAGAGTGGGCAGAGGAATTGTACTGGCCAGAGCTTATCTCTATTTTAACACCTGCCTAATCATGAAATGCCCCAAAATTACTAGTTGGTAGCACTTCACAGACCTGTGAATTGGAGAGGTTGAGTTTTGTAGCCCTTTTTTGTCTCCACGTTGTGCTTGTTTCATTGAAGAAGTTTTAAGTCAGTGCCTGCCCTCCCATTTCCCCATGTTCCCTCTTTCAAACCCCTTGAGGGTACAGCAGCTTCTCACCATGCCTGATGGTCCCACAGGACATAGGGCGGTGATGGTGCTGAGGGAAGGGCTTGACACAGAAGGGATCTGCTTTTTTGGTTGATACTTTTCAGTCCTGCAATATCCCTCTGTTCTTTTGATGTCCTAGGAACAAGCCAGGATGTTGGAGATGGGAATAACAGGCCCTGAAGGCCACGTGCTGAGCAGACCTGAGGAGGTAAGATGCAGAGGACAGTTCAGCCTAGCTTTACTGAAGAGTTTTCCAGTCGCAGTAGGGCTCAGTGTGTTTAGTGGGGCTAGGCAAGCATCAGGGCAGGGGAGAATGTGTGTACATCCAAGGGTATCTGTTTATACAGGCACTGCTGTCTTTTTCATCATCAGCCCAGGAAAGAGCAAGGTGCATGTTTGTGACAAACCTTTCTCAGTCTTGCTTGAGTTGCCCAGCAGAGATAGAAGCCCTTGTTCTGAGTCTCACAGAGAGGAGTCAATCAACCAAAGTGTCTGTACAGCTGTAGCAGCCTTTGAGGCTGGACTGGAGACATTTGTCGTGTATGGGTGACTCCACAGGTGTGAGAAGCCTAAGAAGAATCTAATGACGAGTTTTAGTTTCTCTGAGAATTCACTGTTCACATTTAAGTGCTGACAGATTCCAGCCTCTTCCTGCTTTACATCTGCTTAGTCTCTAAAGTGTGTTTCAGAGTCAGATGGACAAAGCCATTGGTAGAAGGAGTGGGAGGGAAAGAGAGGGGGAATTCCCTGGTTACAAATCATTGTCAGAACACTAATGAGATTACTTCTAATTTTAGCTTGCGGGGATTTTTCTGTTTGGTCCATTAATATGAGTTGAGTCTAATTTTAGATAGGTTTCCTTCACGTAACTCCCTGCTGAGAGGTGCTTTGACTTCCCACAGCATGTGAAAGAAGAAAACAATAGGAATTTGGTACAATAGCAAAGCTGAGCAGGGAAGCACAGGGGCAGATCTGTACTTCAGGGCCTGCTGAAATAAAATCAGTGGGCTTAAATTAAAAGTGTAAGAAGTTGGCTGTATTAGGGCTAGTAACAACATATATGGCCTAATGTAATAACAGTACTTACTCTCTGTGAAATACAAGAGTGTAAAGCATTTTCCTGTATAGGGAAGAGTCTCAGTGTCAAATACAGTGGCTCAGAGTCCCTCTGTGTGTAAGCTGCCATTTATTTTTGACTCTAACCTGTTGCCAGTTGTTGGCAAGCTAAGGTGCAGTTACAGGATGCTGTGGTTGTGCCCAGATTTGAGAACTGTCCTATTACTATAAGCAGTGCAGATCTCATCCAGAGCCAATAAAACATTGTTCAGTGTTTGATCTTGAAATGCCATTAAAGTATAAGGCAACTCAGAACAGTGCAAGGCTCTAGGTATTATCTGTTCAGCCAAATCCAGATCTCATTGCCTTTGAAAATAAACAGTGTCCTTCTTCCGGAGCGTACTCTACCACAAATGACCCTGCTATCCCATAAAGCCTGCAGGCAGATGGCAAAGCATTAGGAGAGTGGTCTGTGGCTCCGTGGGTCTTCTCTGTCCTGGAGGGACCTCAGTGGGGGTTAAAGACACGTTCTTCTATCAGGTTATGGTGGTGACTTGATAGGGCAGGATGATGCTGCTCCAGATTGTAACCTGCTGTGAGGAGTATTCAGTGATGGCTGCTTGCTCCTGTCCACGTGTTAAACCTCATCAACTACTACAGCCCATGAATGTGGTGATAAAAAATGGCTTCTTGCTTAAATTTCTATTTAAAGAGCCTTTAAGAAGAGAAAAAACTCTTTTCACTGTACAGCAAATATATCTGCAGAAGTATGAGAGGCGTAGGAGTGCATGTGTGTCTCGATGCAGTACTCTGCTTCTCTGCCCTGGGACATTTCAGCTGGCATGGTCCCAGGCATTGCTCTGGGGGCTGGATCACTGTGTCTTTTTAAGGCTTCTGTTTTGAACTTTCTCGAGCCAACACTTAAAGCCAAATTGTAGAGCAAACACTTGGAGAACTCTGGGGTTGAGCTCAGGCTGAGCACAGGCTGATGTAATAGTCCAGAGATATCCCTCCTGGTGGAAATCTACCCTCCACTAACAGCAGGACAGTGAGATGGGGCGGATGTCAGCAGGCTGGGGCAAGCAGCAGCTGCGCTGCAGGATGGCCAGGCCTCAATGACAAGCAGCCTGCCAGTGTGCAGCCCTCTGCCCCCTGCACGGGGGTGGCAGGGGACATCTGGTTAACCCTGCTGCAGCCGTGGGACAGCCTGGAGCAGGGAGTGCTGCGAAAGGGTGGACCGTTCCGCTGCCTGGCATCAGCCTGCAAGCTGTGCTGGCAGGCTGGGCAGCATTCCCTGGGCTCCTTGGGCTGTCGGGAGAGCTGGAACCAGACAGTGGAAAAAACAGCAGATGCAGCTCTGCTGGCCCCCGAGCAGGGTCCAGGCAGTGCTCCTGTGCCAGGCTTTGTGCTACTGTAGCCTGCCATTTGGGCCAGGCCCTGGGGAGACGGAAGCTTCCCCCCTCAGGTCTCCCTGGTTAAACTGCCCTGGGGAAGTCAAGGGTAAAAGCGAGGGCACAGGGTGTCCGCAGCAATCAGTGGCGTGCTGAGAGTAACAGGGGCTCCTCCCTGCCCAGCCAGTGCTCCTCTGCAGATGTGTGCCATCCTCTCTTCCAGCTGGAAGCAGAAGCTGTCTTCCGGGCCATCACTATTGCCAGCCAGACCAACTGTCCTCTCTACGTGACTAAAGTGATGAGCAAAAGTGCAGCTGACCTCATCTCACAAGCCAGAAAAAAAGGTGAGTGGCAGCTGGTGCTGCCCTCAGCCCTGCTGCTGCCACCAGGATCCTGAATTATGTGGTCCCCACGTCCTCGTGGTTGTTTTGCCAAGATCGGCACTGTGCTTCGAGTGCTGTGCAATGCTTCCCCTTCTGCTAGGGAGCAGTTAGCTTAGGAGTTTGCCCGACTTGTAAGGGCAGGGTGACACTGCAGCAGGCTGCGTGGAGCCACCTCCTGTTGTCAGTCACGTAACATCAGTATGTGGGGCACAGGTAGGAGCAACGCTTTAAACACCACAGTTTTTCTGCAGCTGTGAAGGGGTCAATGAGGATACTTTGTTCAATGCATGTGCTAGTGGGTTGAGCTGCTGCGTATAGCTCTGGCCTCCCTTTGAAGTGCTGGCCCCTTGGAGGTGCCTGGGTGCCTTTTCAGGTGGCTGGGAGCTCCATTTGTCAGTGGTGGTAGAGCACAGAGATGCCCCACAAGTGTGGGCATGTCCACAGCTCTGTTCAGTGCTCTCTGTGCCCCTGCCCCAGGAGGTGTGAAGGGGTGTTCTGGTGCACTAGGATCTGTGCCCTTGAGCAGGAGGACCCTATGGTGATGGCATGGGTCTGGATATTCTCGGGACACGGCAGGCTGTTGGTAGTGCTGTGGAGCAGAGAATGCCACCAGGCTCCACTGAAACACTGTTCTTTCTGTGCCCGTCTCCAGGCATTGTGGTGTTTGGTGAGCCTATCACAGCCAGTCTGGGGACTGACGGAACACACTACTGGAGCAAGAACTGGGCCAAGGCTGCGGCATTTGTGGTCTCCCCGCCACTGAGCCCAGACCCAACCACTCCTGACTACATCAACTCCCTCCTGGCCAGGTGAGTGACAGCTCTGCTGGGGATATTGCTAGGGGAAAGTGGACTCTGGATAGGGAAGAAAGAGCTTAGTCCGACCTGAACCACTTCCCTGTAGGTATGTAATGAACTGACCTGTGAAATGGCTCTGACTCCGAGCCGTGTTGGTTTATCCTCGAGAGTGGAGGGAGGACACCGTAAGCTTAACATCACTAATGAGAAAAATACTAGTAGTCATGAACCATTTTAAATGCCCTGAAGAAGGCAAAGAAATGAGGACAAGCTAAAATGGACTTGTCAACGGAACCATTCACTGAGCTGGAGAAGTGGGGAATGGCTGCCTGGGTTGGGATGCTGCAGGGTGATGCAGGGTGCTGCACCAATGTGGAGGGCATGACATGTTTCACAGGCTGGTGGGGACCCCGGTCAAATACAAAGCAGATATATTCACGTGCCTATACAGGTCAGCAATAACAGAGCCTGCAGAGTGCAGGAGACCTTTAGAAGCAGCTCCTGAACATCTGGCTGGGATGGCAGGTTGTTTTTTATCTTGAAGGCAAGGGGGTAGAGAAGGGGTTTGTTGAAAACAAGGACAAACAAGAAAAGCCCTTCAGCAATTTGCTATGACCTTTCACAGTTACACTCCATCCTCTCACTGGCAAGGCCAGCACAGCAGCTGAGGATACTGCGCGTTCCTGGCCCTGTCTACGTGCCGCGTGTCCATCGCACACCACTCTCAGCCTGTGTTCGTGCATCTGATTGTGCACGTGCTGCCTGGTCTGGTAGCCAGGGGATGGCTGACATGAGGGGGTTGTAAATGGAAGTGTCCTTTGAGGTAATGCTGGAAACATCTCTGCCGAGATGAGCAAGGGATGAGCAGTCACTAAAGGTGTCTCTTTGGCAGGGCACGTTAGGATAAACTTGGGTTATGCCAGAGTGGAGATGCTGTGTCTAGGTGTAAGAGAGGTGCCAGTGTGTTTGGGGTCCGAATATGCAGCTCACCCTGCATTTTGCTGTGGTCAATGAACAAGAGGTACCTCAGCTCATACTGGATATATGATGTAGGTGCAGGTCTTAACAACTGGCAAGGAAAAGTGAGCCCAGCTCCTCAACTGGTTTTCTAATCCTTACCTTCCGCTTCCAGTTTACCCCACACCTCAGAGAAGACACAAGCAATTCTTGGTCCCTGCAGCTCATAGGTGTCTGTCCTGACACCTTTGCCATACCATTTCCTGTGAGGCTGCAGTGGGAGGAGAGACTGTAAGGTTCCAGCTGGGCTGGATGGCTTTTCTCCAGCAGGAAGCATGTTGTGTCATCATTCTAGGCCTCTGTCTGTACAGCCCATCAGATATATGACAGAAATTATCAGAGGAAGGTGGAGATTACCAGTGGATTAGGGCAGATGTGCAGCCTTGAGGAGAGTCACTGTGTGTGCACTGTCCGGGTGCTTGAGGCCCCTTGCCTCGTGCAGGCAGTGCTGGGAGCTGGCCTGCCTTGGTCTGCTTCCTTTTGCGTGGCAGCAATGACTTTCCAACTGCTGCCTGTCCAGTGTTCCCTGAGGACCCAGCAGCAGCTGGGTGACTTCCAGGGAGCCATGGACAGCTCCTCTCCCTGCCTTGTCTGTGGGCAGCTCACTGGCTCTTCTTTCCTAGGAGCAGGATGGGTCAGGGCATCTCATCCGTCCAGGTACCCCTTCGGGCAGAGGGTGAAGAGGCCTCACGGAAGCATTTCTGGGCTTCCTGCAGAGAGCTGCTTCTGGGCAGTCCCAACTCCCTCCATCCCACTGCAGCAGGCTTTCATGGGCGGGGGGAAGGACTGTGCTAGCCCTCAGCATGCTGGAGCTGGCAGCGCAGAACACAAGGACTGGCTTGTGGGACTGGGGGACAGTCCTGGAGCAGAGATGCCTCTTCCTCCGTGTGTGGCAGGAGGGCTCTCTCAAGCAGACCTGACAAACTGCCGGAAATGGGTTTTGTGACTTGCACTGGCATTTTTTTTCAGTTCGTACTTGTGCAAATGATGGAGTCCGGTATGAAAGGACATCTTCTGACCTGACACAAAGACCACCCTCTTCCCTAGGAGCTGAGCTGTTGACTTCTCTTTTGTACAGGATGCTGTCCATGCTCAGGCGGGTAGTGCAGCGTGGCAGAGGTCTCTTGCCCCCACGTGACACAGCTGCCCCAGGGGCTGGGTCGGGTGGAAGTCTTCAGGCTGAGGGGCTGTGGAAACGAGGGTGCAGGGTAAAAAAAACCGAACCGGGGGCTGCCCGTGGCCAGAGGAACTCCATATCCCTCGTGTCTCTGTTGCTGTGTGGCTGCAAAATGACTGACAGTGGGTTTGTTCCACCACTCTTCAGTGGTGATCTGCAGGTGTCGGGAAGTGCTCACTGTACCTTCAGCACTGCACAGAAAGCCATTGGAAAAGACAACTTCACAGCGATCCCAGAAGGAACCAATGGCATAGAGGAACGAATGTCTGTCATCTGGGACAAGGCAGTGGTGAGAGTCCCACCAGGGAAGGGGCAGAATGGGCAGAGGTGGTTGCCGTCTCACACACCCACGCTACTGCCCTACAGAGCTGGGCACTCATCTTATTCCCTCTCTGGCTTTGAGAGTCAAATCAAGCTGGAGCAGGAGAGGAGGCTGTTGCAGGCTCAGGGTGAACATCCAGAGGCTGTAACTGTGCCCCCAGTTCTTGGTTTGTCTAGCACCAGTTAGTACGATCAACCTCGGAAGCTTGGGCCCAGCCAGCCAGCACCTTGTATATGGGAGTGAGGATGGTGCTTCCCAGGGCTCTTAACTCACCCTTTCCCCATAGAAGGACTTAGTTCTCTTTGTGTGTGAGCAGGCCACAGGAAAGATGGATGAAAACCAGTTTGTGGCTGTGACGAGCACTAATGCTGCCAAAATCTTCAACCTGTATCCACGAAAAGGGAGAATAGCAGTGGGCTCGGACAGCGATCTGGTTATATGGGATCCTGATGCAGTAAAGATCATCACAGCAAAAACCCATCAATCTGTAAGTCCTCTACTCATCTATGTGAATGCTGGAGGGTGGTGTGCAAGTAGCTTTGTAGAAAGGTTGTCTGGCTGCTGGGAGCTTGGTACTGTCCTGCTTGGCTCTGAGGAGGAGGGACTGAGCCCAGGCTCCAGGTGGTGCCAGTTGTGACTGTGGGTAGAATGTCCACGAGCCCTAGGCTCAGGACATGGGGCTTTTTTCACTCTGCTCAGGTGTTCTTCTCCTGAGCCTGGCCCATGCAGGTGTAAAGACACACATTTCTCCTTACCTTGGTCCGTCTTCCAAGCACAAATATTTTTTCCTGGCCTTGCCACAGTGCTTTGTTCATGCCTTACCTCAAGCCTAGGTCCTGCCTTCGTCTCTTCTTCCTCACACTGAGCTTCAAACCAGCAGGTCCTGGTTTGTGTTGGGAGCTCTGGTGGGTTTTTACTGTGATGGGCTAGTGAGCTGCAGGAGGCCTCTGAGCAGGCAAGGCTGTTAGAGGTGTCTTCTGCCTGCATTGGTGACTCCAGCAGCGAGGTGTGGGGACTGACCCACCCTGAGTGGGCAGGCAGTGCTCCTGTCCCTCCTGACCGTCATCCCGGGGTTGCTGCAGGTGGCTGAATACAACATCTTTGAGGGGATGGAGCTCCGTGGGGCCCCGCTGGTTGTCATATGCCAGGGGAAGATCATGCTGGAGGATGGCAACCTGCATGTGACCCAGGGGACTGGACGATTCCTGCCCAGCAGCCCTTTCCCTGACTATGTCTACAAGCGCATCAAAGCCAGGAGGAAGGTGAGGAGATGGGGATACCAGGAGACCTGCTGGGATACCGTTAGCCCAAATTGCCCTTAATAACTGGTTGGTTTTCCTTTGCTGTTCTTGCTGGACTTTGTAAGCGGTGCTGCAAACTGGTGGTGTATTTTGAATGTACAAAATAGCTGAGGCTTGGATAGGGAGCCCTTTGTGTTAGTGGTGTGCCATGTTGGAGGCAGATGCTCCTCAAGGTTAGCAGTGGTAATGTCTCTCATCCTGCCCTGCTGCAGCAGGAGTCTGGAGGGAAATGCTGAGTTAAAAATTAAAATTTTGAGATTGGCTGAAATCGCCTTCTCCTCCCCCATTTGTGCAGCGTAAACCTCATCTGGGTGATAGCCTGTTGCACTGGCTCTGCACCCCTTACAGGGCAGGGGTGAAGGGTGGGAAGTGGAGCTGTACTAGTCCCCAGTGCTGCAGGACTTGGGGTGCATGGCAACGTGAGTTCCTTCTGCGGGGGGACTGAGGAGCCCGGGGCATGGCTGGAGCATGATGCTCCCTGGGCTTAGAGAAGTGTCACTGTCCTCTTCTCTCTGGTGACAGATGGCAGAGATGCATGCTGTGCCCCGCGGCTTGTATGACGGACCCGTGTTTGACCTGACCACCACCCCCAAGGGGGGCACCCCTGCGGGGTCAACCAGGGGGTCCCCCACGCGTCAGACACCGCCTGTCAGGAATCTCCATCAGTCTGGATTCAGCCTGTCAGGTGAACATAAGTGGTGGCTGGGCTGGGAGGGGACAGAGCCACTGGCTGTGCATCCCTGTCCCTGGCCTGGAGCAGGGGGCAGTTGGAGGTGGCCTGGGGCAAGGTAAGCACAGGAGTGGATCATGGCAGGGCAAGATCTTGTGTGTCCCTTAAAGGACGTGGCTGGAGCTGCACCTTGCAGTAAAAGCAAGGCAGACTGTGGAGGCCACCGTGGCGGTGGAGGCCAGCACAGCATCCGATGCTGTTCCTGCTGTGTGGGTCTGTTCATGAAGCATCCGCAGATATGTTCAAGCCTCTGCTCCTCTAGGGGTTGCTGCTGGAGTTGGAGAGGGAGCAGGTTGCAGTAGATAGCTTCTGGAGGGCCTTGGCGAGACTCCGGGCTGCCTGACTGCTCAGTCCTGTGAAGAAGATGCTCTTAACTTTGCTTTCTCTGTCCCCTTCTTACTTTCTTGTCCTATCCCAGGTACCCAGGTTGATGAAGGCATGCGCTCAGCCAGCAAGCGCATCGTCGCACCCCCGGGAGGCCGCTCCAATATCACCTCCCTGAGCTAAGTGTCCCGGCTGAGGAGGAAACAAAATCCCTGTTGAAGCGAAGGAAGAAAATGGTACATTGGTGTTTAAGAATGAAAAGAAATAAACCTGTTCTGAAGAATCAATAAGCCTCAAGCCTTATGTTTCACAAATGCTACTTGCTACCTAGCTTTAAAGATGTTGCTTCATTTTGTTTTTGCATAGCCTTAAAGTTCTGTTATTGTTACTGTCGTGGGTTTGGTTGGGTTGTGTTTTGCTCTTCCTCTCTGTATGCATGCCGCTCGGACAGGTTGCTCGGTTCAGTGTTATTGGTGTTGAACGTGTGTGGGATGCCGTGGTGTGGGATAGTGGGAATGGCCTGCAGGGCAACCCGGCCAGGCAGGTGAGGGGGCAGGGTCTGGCCGGAGGCAGAATGTTGGATGGGGAGGGCAGGTGCACTGAGCTCGTAGGGACAGGTGGGTCTGTCACGTTCATCTCCGCTGAATGCTCTGGCGTTTCATCACGAGGCCTATGGGGGAGCTCGAATCATCTCTGTAACGGCTGTCACAGCACCTTGTGTAAGGAGTTTTACTACTTTGTACACTTTATTAAAAAAAAAAAGTTGTTCCTTTAAACAACTCATATTGTTGGCTGGCTCTTCTCTTCCTCAGGCTGCTGGGGCTTGGCAGGGGCAGTGCACGGCTGCACCCGCAGGGAACTGGGCTGGGGCGGCAGAGGGCTTTGAGTGGTGTTGTGGCTGGAGGGGGCTGCAGCGACAGGCCATCGGGGCAACGCCATGCAGTGCTCACTGCTACAGGTGTCAGGGTGTTAGTGTAGCTTCTCAAGCAAAGGTAACGGTACTGGCAAAACAGCACATTGCAAGTATTTGTAAAAGCCTGTTGAGTTTGTCCATGCAGTCTCTGGCTGAGCCTGGCCTGGCCCCCATGGGCTGTGACTGCCTGGCAAGAACTGTGCCCGTCTTCTGTGTGTTGACAGGGACCAGCTCCACGTGGCGCTGCCTGGGCATGGCTTTGGGGTCATCCTCTCTGGACAGCCTTGGAAGCTGTTTTCTGTGGACTCCTGTCAGTGAAATGCCCCGCCTCCCTCGATGCTGGGACGCCTGCTGCATGCCACTGCAGAGACAGATGGGGCAGACAGGAAGGTGACCTTTGGGTTAACGGGAGGCAAAGAGTTCACCACGCATTCACTATATTGCAGAGAATGGGAAAAATGTCAAATAAGGAGGTGAAACCTCAGGCCCGTCAAAGCATTTAAATAATAGCATCATTCCCGGCATTACCGCAGTAGCAATGCTTTGGCCAATCTCAGTCTTGGCAAGACCACGCCAGCACTGCGGTTGTTACTGAAAGCAGTCCCTGCTTAAAAGTGTTATTTCAGTGGCAGAGAGATTCAAAATACACATTCAACTTTCCCTCAGGTTTTGGAAGCCAAACCCCATTAGATTCAGCGAGCTGCAGCAGTTTAACGTCATGGTGAATGGACTTTTCAGGCTAGACTGGTAAAACATCAGGACTCACCAGTGCCTGGTTGTTACCTCTTGGTGTCCGCATCTGTCTGCACACTGACCACCCACCACGCCAGCCCTGCTGGGTACATGGTGAGAGGGCTAAACGGGCAGGAAACCTTTGCTGCCTCCTCCCAACTAAGGAAGGAGCTCATCTCCAGCCTCCTGTGCCCACCCTCACAGGATGTTCGCAGGAGCTGTCTGTAAGCAAAGGCCACTTTTGTCACAATGCATTGGTGAAGACCCTGCATCTGGGAGCCACTTCTTCCACCTGGGGCAGCCAGCCTTGAGCCCATCCCTGCGGGAACCCCAGCCTCTGCAGAGCCCTCAGGCACAGCAGAGCTGTGGCCCCACTACCGCGGCTGACGTGGTGGTGGGCACTTCTAAGCACAGCGCGGCTCAGCCTCTCGGTCACGCTGCGGCAGCTGCCTGCATGGTGACACCGAGGCCTGTGGCACCTCCCAGCCAAGCCAAAATGGTGGATACTGTCTTATCCATTGTCTTGTGGTCCCAATCCCGCCACCGGGAAAGGCAACATAATAGGATCTGAGTCTAACCAGCTGTGGCCAATTGCAAGGCAGCCCCCACAGCCTCTCCCCCCATGCTCAGGACCCTCCGGCTGTGGGATGGAAAGCTGAGAGAATGGGAGGCCCAGCTGTCCTCTGTGCCCTGGGCTATTGGCAGCGTCCCAGCAGCAGAGGACAAATCCATGGCCCGACACTGTGAAGGTGCGTGGGTTGGTGAGCCACAGCCCCACGAGGAGGTCCCCTGCAGGGGCTGTGCTGTTCTCAGAGGTTGTTGTTCTGGTTGTCCTCCCTGTGCATGCCGCCTCCACTTTTTGTCATGGTCTCTCGGATGCTGTCATGGTGAGGTCTTACCCTTGGGGATAGAAAAGGATGATTGAGCTGTGAGGGAAAGCCCAGGCAGTGCCAAGACCCTACAGCAGCACAGCTGCCTTGGGGCACCCCACTCCCTGGCGTGAGCTGCCACTCACTCCACAGTTCCTCCAGCCCTGAGCCCCCCAAGCTCCTTCAACACAGGGCCCCCACAGCCCCCGCCAAGCTCCCTCAGCCCTGGGCCTCCCAAAACTGTCAAAGGCTTTGTCAAGGGCCAGTGCCTCTTCTGCTGCCTCTGGATCAAAACTTACTTTTCTCTGTTGAAAACAATGAAGTCCCTCTGGAGCATTTCCAGGTGCTTCTGGAGGTGGCTGGCCTTTCACATTGGAATGGAAAAATAAAAGAGATCAGGAATAAATTCACAGTTGACACAGAAAAACATTGCAAGGACAATGAGACATGGCAATACGTTTAGGCACAGAGCATCTTTAGCCCTGCAGTGGGGAGAACGGCACTGAGGCTCTCCTCTTGCAGTAAACCAGTGCATACACATTCTGCCTTTCACCACAGGGAAGATGGGGGAGACTTTCAAGAATAAAGTTGGTCACATGGGAAAAAAAAATATTCAGTTTGCTGTGGTCTTGCTAGATGGCAATCACTGAAAAATGAAAGACCTCCCTGACTACGTGCTTGTACCTGCTTGCTCTCACCTGGGAGGAATTGCTTTTGCTTGTGTCTTTCTCCTTCTTAGCCAAGCGCTTTTTTTTCTTGTGAAGAGGTTTGGACTCCAGGATCATTTCTTCCAGTTCAAAGGTTGGGTCACAGTTCAGTCTGCCTTTCTGGAGGGGAGAGAGAGGTGGCCTTAAGTGATCAGAGCCTGTCTTAAGGAGTCTCTTATAAACTGGACTGCATCTGGGAGCAGAATTTTGTGAAAAAATTGCACTACTTGTAATTGCACACGCAGCCAAGAGCACTGGCCATACTCCTGATATACTTTATCAGTCCCTTCAGCTAGGAGCCGTATTCAAGGTGTGACAGTGGCTCCTTCTGTGCCCCTGCTTCTACTCTGCCCTTGGGATGCTTTGGAGTGGCAATGAGGAGGAGGACAGCGTCGCAGCTGGGTTGTGCCTCTTTGAGAGTAGCACAACGGCCAGCGGAACCAGTCTTCAAGCGGTACAGAATCGTACCCACCACAGAGAAACCCAGCAGCAAGGGTGGATATACAGTTAACACCCATAGTTCAGCTCAACTTCTGCTGAAAACCAGTTGGAGCAGTTGGACTGTTCTCCATAAGGGTTGTTACTTGTGTGCTGTTCTAATTCAATTTAAAAAGGCCCAGAAACACTAATCTAGCATATGTGCTATTTACCGTTAACAATGAGCTTGTTAGGGGAGGCATTACAGGAGAAAACAATTCCCATAAGACGGTGGGTGATCTCCAGGCTGCTGCTGAGCCCATCCTGGTGCACTGGGTTTTTGGAAGTGGGGTGCAGCATTGCTCAGAGCACGGCTCAGCACGAGAGGGCTCACGGGCACTGTCCGTCCCGCACAGATACACAGCCTGGTGGGCTGTAACACCAGTTCTGCACCTAGAAGTTCTGGGAACATTACAAACAGGGTGTATCAGTTTTGGGACACCCACACTACAGTCTCCCTCCATCACTCTTCGCTACACACTCGGGGAAGAGACAGCTCTGCCCTGGTCTCTCTTTTCCCCTTGTGACACCTAATGCTTCAGTGGAAATCCGTCAGAACGTCCCATGTCCCAGTGCTGGGTGTGATGAACCTTTACACTCAAATGGCCTTACCATGGGAATGAATTCTGGCATTATTCTTTTCTGGAGAACAGCATCCCAGTTCACATCAGACAGGTACGGCAAAGACTGGATGTCCTTCAGCTGAGAAAAACGTTTCTCGGGGTTCAGCTCAAGCAACTGCAGCAAGAGTTAAAGGGAAGAGATGAGACCATCCCCACAGGGCACACATTCTGCGGAGCAGGGTTGAGGACACATGGCACCAGAGACACCGCATCAGTGCTGGTACTTGGACCAGTGCCTCTCCTGCTCTGGCTCAGAGTCCCCTCACCAGGGAATGTGACAGGCTCCCAACCTCTAACTCTGTTGATTCCCATTTTTACGAATTACTTTTACCCCCACTGTAGGAGCAGGCAATGAGGCAGTACAGCGGCATTAAACAATTTGTCCAGTGTTAAAAATAAGCACTTGTTTGCAATGGGGAGTTCCACTCAGGCCTTTGTGTTTTGCTTTTAAACACTGGATCAGTAAAACATCCTCTTTTCTCAATCTACCGAAGTAATATTCTCATTCCAATGTGAAAGCATGCCTTCATACTGCTTATTTTCATCGTTTTTTAACATTGCCATAGGGATTACTTGTGTGGAGGGAAAGGGTTGAGGTTGTCTCTGTTCAAGGACTATACATTGCATAAACTCCTGACACCACACACTCCTAAAACAGAGCAGGAAAACCAGATGATCCAAACCCCTTGGGGAGGGTATAGGCAAGGTGACCCGCACAGCCCTGCTCACGCTGGCGTGCAGCCAGTTACACAGCAGTGTCCCCACCGCCCAGATCCCTCTGCAGAGCTCTGGACTTCAGCCTAACGCCAGCGCTGCGGCTCCGCGATGACAAGCATCTGCCTGGGATGTTAATAAATACAAAAATCCACAGGGGATGGGTGAGCCAGGAAGGAGCCACAGTTGGCTTCGCATAGAATACATATGGCTGTTAAACCAGATGCAAAGGAGCACTGGGAAATTTAAATAATTGTGACATTGTATTAATCATTCACAAGGGAGCCTCCATGGCTTGTGGCCTGCTGTGGTCCAGGGAAAAACTTGCAGCATAGCAACACATAGGACATCTGCAGTAAATATCCCTGTATTACTGTTTGGCTTAATGAAATACTGGCTTCATTGAATTTTCAGCAAATGGAGATGTTCTTCAATTTTCTTCCTGGAAAATACACCATGATTCTGTCTCAGCAAAGAACTGACAGCCTCTTTTCATTAAAATGTTTGATCATCTATTTCATTAGAAATGACAGAATACATATACATATTATTTAGAACAAAAAACAGATGAAAGCTACATTAAGTACTACTTTATTGCCCACACTTATTTGAAATCAAAAAACTATTTACATACTTCCCTAAAATTTGCTGCCACTGCTGGCATGCAGGGATTAAGTGCTCAGCTTTGCTGCCACTGTTAAGCTGTAGCCTTGTTTATTGAAGCTATGGCTTCATTTCAAATGGGATTTCAGCTTCAAAATTATTCCAGTAATGATTTTGAAGCAATTGTGATAACAGCTTTTTCAAAAAAAAATTGCAGCGGTGCATAAACCACACGGCATCAAAGTATTTCAACAGTCTCAGCACTTCTTGCAAATATTTCCATTATTGGGAAAAAAATTTTTTTGAGAATTAAAAAATTGTGAATTTTGGGCTAAATTTACTGACACGTGTATCAGTATCTGCTTCTAAGTCAGTTAATTCCAGAGAGCAAAGTTACAGAGGAAACTCTGGAAGCCAAGGCTGCCCACGTCCTTAGAGAAGGTGCAGCAGCAGCTGTCACCACTGCCAGCCCGGGACGCAGCACTGCTTGCTGCCATCGCCTTCATGCAGTTGCAGCACTAAAGGCTGACATTTTTATCACACAGTGAGGCCTGAAGGTCACTGACACTGGCCTGGACACCATTTGCAAGGGCTTCCCACCGTGTAGTGCAGAGGCTGTGAGTGGCAGGAGCACTGGATGCTTCCCAGCCCCTCGCCTGCCCCGCAGCTGCCCTCACCTTCTTGATCAGTGACACCATGTCCGGGGACCATGCGGCGGGGTACATCACTGTAGCTGTCTTGAACACGTGAGCGATGTCATTCGTGGAAGTGTTGGACCGAATGTGATATGGCCTCTGTGGGTAACGCCACAAGAAAAGCACTTGAATTTATCTGCTTTTTCAGACTCCTCCTTGGGAAATCTGGTTAGAGCCCAGAAGCTTCACACAATTTCACTGTCCGGTCCCCAGCCTCCTGTGGGACATCTCTCCTTGTGTGACCACAGCTCGGTTGAAAAAAACAAAGTGTCGGCAAGAACTGCACTAATAACTAGGCATTTACCAGCAGGACAGGCAGGAGCAAACCCCAGAAGCCAGAGTTATCAGCCAAGGGGGAATTGGCTTGGTCTTTTCAGTGTTTTTATCTTACAAGGCTATGACACAATGCTGTGGTTAGAGCACTTCTGATATTCCCTGTAAAATGCTCTTCACTCATGCTGGAGACAATGCCAGTGAAAAGGAGACAAACGTCTCCCAACAATAAAATCAGCTCAGAAAAGGATGTCCCAGGAAAGGTCACCAGCCTCAGGCGGGCGTCAGGACACAGGGTGACAGTCCCTTCTGCCCCGTGGCCAGCGTCATGTCACTGGGACAGGTGAGCCAATGCAGAGGAGCACACGGTGCAGTGGAGCACCAGGGACTCCTCCTGCGTCAACGTGCAGTGTACAGCCAGTGACACTGCGCAGGTGAAGTCACCTTCCTGTTTATTTTCCATCTACAGCAATTCTGCTGCCTTACCTGGAGAGAGAACTTAAAATGGCAGAGTGTTTCCATGTTGAAAGTTTTGATTCACAGATTTTTACCTTATTTTGGGGGGAAGAAGGCAGAAGGGTATTAAAAGTACGTTTAAAGAATAGTAGCTATGAATAGTGAGATCAGATCAGGTGCAGTGTGCTTGACGTGTGCCAACGCTAGATGGACCTCAAGGTCTCCCTTCACTTCCCCGACGTGGCAGCCACCCAGGTGCCACCATTTCAACACGGCTGTGCCATCAAATATGAGCACAAAACAGCATTTCTGCTCCTGCCTTCAGAAGCAGTGCCATCAAGTCAAAAATCAACGGGATGCAGGGTCCTGCCATTCATCTAGCATTACAGGTGGAAAACTCAAATATTACATTAAGATGTTTACAGAGGGTGCATTGCTTCAGTCACCCAGCAGGTCAGCCAGCCACATCTCTTCAGTGTCTGCTAAACTCATCCCTCACAACTGAGACACACAAATTCAACTGAAAAAATCTGTTCATCAAAATGTTTTTCAGGCATTACGCAAAGACTGATGATAGAGTTTTTAAAAAACGTGTTTTGCGTATTCATACTGAAAGAAGCTTCTGAGCCTCACAAGATTTTAAACGCTCCTCTTTAAATTACATTCTTTTGTTTAGAAGAACGTAATTTTTTAAATTTTGTCCCACTTTTTTACACAACACTTCCAAAACACTGATGTATTTGTCTATCTACAAGGCTCCCAACCTTGCCCAAGTCAGCAGCAGAGCCCTGACAGCACAGGCAGGGATTGGGCTTTTCCCATCACTTGCTCCAACTGCTCAGAATTGTTACATCAGCAACAAGATTTTTTTTTCAAGTTTTCTTTTTTCCTTGCAGGATAGAAGCTCCAAGGAAAAGGACATTGCAGCCCAAACTTCAGGAGCTGTTGCTTGTTTGCCTTGTCCCACTAACACCAACCCAGAGGCCCTCAGCCACAGCGGGGAACTGCCGCAACATGCTGTTCTGTATTGCAGCGGCTTCTCTGAGCTCTTAGCCGTGATCACAAGAACCCTGGTGAAGATGTGGTCTCTGCTTCCTCTGCTGTAATAACCCCTAAAGCCCTGAATTCAGCTTAGCTGTCTCATCTCTGTACCAGAGCATTAATCTTCCCAACAGAATGTCCAAGGACAGAGCAGGCCAGGCCATGAGCCACACACATACCCGAGTCCTGAGCAGCTCATAGGCAGTGACTCCCAGCGACCACCAGTCCACGGCGAAGGAGTAGCTGGTGGGTTTTGCGGAGTTAAACATTTCAGGTGCTGTGAAATACAGGGGAAAAAAAGTTGCCTTGCTGCAGTTCCAAGTGGAAACGAGCAACACAGAAGACCTGACCCCTGCCCTTCCCGTGCTGCCATGCTCCTGCACCAGGGCCACCCAGTAGCCCCACAGTCCTCTCCACATGAAACTCTCTGTCTTCTCTGCCCCCAAAGCCCAAAAAGAACAAATTCCTTTAACTGAGCCAGGAGTTCCTATCATGCGTAGTAAACGTCCTCCAGAATAAGCACATTTGCTCAGTCTAGGCATAAGGTGGCCTGAGCATCTCTTCATCTCCCCCATGAAGTGTCTCTGCCCCTGCCTGAGCTCAGCAGATCTGCATGTTGGGAAGCTGCTCCCATCCCACTCATCTCTTTGTTCAAGCACTTCAATCTAGCAGAGCCCAAACCCAGTCTCAGCCGTCAACGAAAGCAGCTCTTTGGGAACATTAATATGCAGCATAAATGCAGACATGGTGCCAACTGCATCCCTGGCACGGAAAACCAAATTTTAACTGAATGATGCCTGAGAGCCACAGCTTTTAATGGGAAGCAGGGGGAGGCACTGACTGAAACGTTTTTCTTAGCCATTAGATTTTTCATTAAAGGGAAAAGATACTTCAGGGTTTTTGTGCAGCCTGGGAGGCAAGAATTGCTCTAAAACAAACAAAACAAGGAGCAATGCTTTCTTACAACCATTTACTTGGCCTAAACACAGAGGAATGTTAATTTTTAAAGCAGCCATTTCACGTAAAAGTTCAAATTATTGCTAGTGGTACAGCAGCATAAGACTTTCGTGCTGATGTAGTGGGGGACCAAATACAAACCTATGTGCATAATTTCCCTTCTCAAGGGTAGCAGGAGTATTTCATCACTGCTACACAGTGTGACTGCTGCTCGTGAAGTGCTCGGGGATCTCAGTGGTGCAACTATCTTAGTTTATGATCAAATCCATGCCGTACAGTGTGGCACCATGGTGCTACAATCCATATTCATGGCGTGCTCATGTCAGTCTGCGTGTAGGATTTGTAGACGACACGCACATTCCCCAGCTGCACTGAGGCATTTCTGGGGAGGGACTCCTGCCCCCACCCTGCATCCCCTCTCTAGGGTGCTCCTCACTTCAAACCGTGTATGTTTTGACATGGATCAGGAAGAAGAGAGTCCAAACCCTAATCAAAAATGTCTTCACTTGCATTCCACCCCAGCAGTCCACCCAAGCCCATAAAACAGTGATTCAAGAACATGTAACTGCCACTGGTTCTCACCCATGTAGGGCTTTGTGCCAGCAATGGTGGTGACATGGCTCTCCTTCGTCAGCGTCGTGGCGATATTGAAATCGGTGATGTGCACGTGTCCTGAAAGACAGAGGCTAACCGTATAACAGGGTGGGCTTTAATTTCGCACAAGAAATAGCTCTGAATCAGAAACATAAAGTAGAATACTCCACGGAAAGGAGTTTCCAGGAAAAAAATTCTGGTGGGAGAACTGATAGAAAAGCTTGCAGGCTGCTTGCAGATGTCTCTTGTTGTTTCAAATATCCCCTTATTTTCCCTCTGGGGAACCGGAAAATAGAAGAGTTCTCCAAGAAGTAATTTGGTGATGATTCTTTTGAGTCTTCCTATATTTTAGGAGAAGAGAACTGAACTTTTCTCACAGAAAAAATTTCCACTATGTTTAAAAAACCCCCAAAACCTTGACGTTTGGCTTCCTAGTTTTTTGCCATTTGGTGTTCCAGGTACTAAGCACTCCTTCCATTTTCCTCTTTAGAGGATGCCTCAAGAATGGAACCAAACACCTTTGGCAGCCAGCAAAAGAACCTTGCACAGAAATTCAAACATCATGAAATCCCCTTGGGGGAGGAACAGGCTCTGCTGCCACGGCTATAATATGCACAGCTGCTGCCCATGAACCAAAAAGGAAATAAAAAGAGGTAAATGTGATCTGCAGTGACGAGAAAGACAATGCTCCAACTTAGCTCCTGCCTGTGCTTTTACTTTTTATTCCTAAGGCGTTCATTCAATTTATTATTCCCTGTTAACTGAACCACTGTCAATGAATGGAGCAGTCCCACGAGGCGATGCAGGTGATCAGACATGGCTGGCTGCACAGAAGCAAGTCTCTCTGAAACTTGTGGTTTGGTTCAGCTGAATTCTCCTGATCAAAAGCAGGTAGGCTCCACTTCCCCACCTCCTGCATCTCCTCCTCAAGCACTGAGCCTGCTCACCCCTGACAGAGGTGGGTTCACTGTCAACACATCAGCTGTTCTGTTTGTTGTGTTTTGCAGCATCACGCCCTTGGCAGTAACAGAAGGGAGCTGGATTGCCGCTGTTTCCACTAACCAGAGAGGTGGAAGCAAACCGGCTTTTACTGACGCAGCAGCTGTGACAACGCCTTCCTGAGTCATTAGCTTCAACAGCTAGAAATTCACTGCTGCACTAGTTCATGAGTCAAAGCAGAGTAAGATCACCTTCACAGGTCTAAAAGTTGATGCTTTGGCAATGAACTTCTGTTGTCTTCCCTGGATGCCATGAGCATTTCAGTAAGTATTTAAGGCTGTGCCTATAGAGCTATTCTGTGAGAGCAGCGATACAAGATGCCTGCTGCAAATACCTGATGTAGCTGGGAAAATTTGGGGAGTAAAAGTAGAACTTGTGATTTCACCTAGAACCTCTGTACCATGTCCACGTTCCCTCTGTTGAGCCACGGCACTGCTGGGAGAGCATGAGCCAGGCATCGGCACTCGCCTCACACAGAGTCCCCGACCGACCTACGGAGCCCTTCCTGCTACTTACACTGTCCACTGGGCACTCACTCCCCCAGTCTACCCACTAAAGAGTGGCATCACGTTGCTGGGGAGCACTCGGGAGGAAGAATGATATCCAACTGCCTTATCTGGATACGTCCGCTGCGTCCTTGCACTGTTTTTCCTTTCAACGCCAGCTTTCATTCTACTTTGTGAGGAGCTGTTTTCAGAAATATGAATCATAAAGGCTTATTAAAATTTGATATTCCGAACACAAATGTGACTTTCTCTGGATTCATCTTTTAAATTATTCACTTCAAATAAATGACAAGTTTTATAAACTAGCCCACTTGAGAAATGACCAAATCAAGCCAGTGAGGCTGAGGAAGGGGCTTGGGGCAGTACAATGAGGCTGAACAGTGACGGCAACGTTACAGACCAGGGTGGGAGCTACTGGTGCCCACAATGGATGTACTGGAGGTTGCTGCTGGGTCAAACCTTAAGGCTTGCGTCTTCCTGGTTGCTCAGCATCTCTAAGTGCAGCCCTTTCTGAACCAGCATGGCCAGAACTGCACTCAGGCACCACGTGAGGCTTCCCCAAGCCCAGCCTGCCTGAAACTGGCACTGCAAGATCAATCACTGGGTTTGCCTTAAGGCAAACAATTCTCTTATTGTATTTGGCCCCTTTTTTACTTCATAATTCCTTCACCTTTCTAGAATATCTTTAGTGCAAAAAAAATATAATGCTTCTGCAGATTCATCCAAGAAAACATTTTAAAGAATATGAAACTAGAAACCCCAGGAGCTGTGGAGCGCGGAGGTTCCTGGAAGGGCTGTGCCCTAACTTTCTCACCTGAGATGAGAGAGCAAACAGGCCGTGCGTGCCATGCCTGCGCTGGCGTAACTCACCCATTTCAACCCTGCCCTTGAGTACCTTCTGGCAGCAGTACAACCAAGAATACTGAGCAAAGCCATTACAGGGCTCTTGCAAAAAATCTCTGATTCACTAGAGATAAAAGTGAGCCTTTCTTCAGTTTTATTACACAAATGACCTGGCCAAAATCTCCGGATTAATTAGTCACAACTCCTGGAAACTGCCATCTGTTATATTTGTTCATTCCCAGGTGAGCTATGCTGTTACTGAGTCAAACTGATAAACACGTCTTTAAAGGAGGAAATCACTTTGTGCTTGGAATGGCTGCTGGCTGCAGTGTCATCTGCTCAGGTTTTTTCACTGGGGGACCTGATCTCAATCTGTGATGTTGAACAATGGCTCTTTCCTTGCACAGAGAGGCATTTTCCCGATATTCTGCTTTATTTATGGTGCATGTTAATTCCTTGGCTGAAACTGATGATATGGTAATACAGAATGTCACCAGCCAGGGGGATGGAGGCAAAAGCATGAGATGTGTGTCAAGCCCATGACAGTCAGTGTCAGGATAACACATTTCAACCAATACGCGGCATCATGAGAGGCATTAAAAACTGGAACCAGCCTCCTGCACAAAGATTAAGTGATGTACACGAGGGCTCCTGTAGCTCCCTTGGCTATTAACACCTGCAAAAAGGGTGCTGGCGTCTGCAAAAAAGCTGGGGGCCTTTCCAAACTTAAATCTGAAGGAATCATAGCTGGGAAGGAGCTTCACAGCTAGAAAAGGAGATGGGCCAAAGGACAGGGTTAAAGGACAAGAGGAGTACAAAAAAATGAAGGACTGAAGTCTGACTGCTGAGGGTCTTCAGGTCCTTCATATCTCAGGGCTCTGGTCCCAGTGAAGAACATCATAAAAAAATTAATATTAGCAAATTGCATCTGTTTTGTGATCCCAGGTGTGAAAGCCTGGTGACGGAAGAGAAGAGAGAATGGGGAGCTGCAGCTCTGCGCCACAGGGAAAGAGATACTGAAAGACAACCATGATCTATTAGGCTAAATATAAATAAACATGAAGCTACAATAACAGCTGCCTTGAGGAAAAGAAAAAGAAATGAACCCTGTGTGTTTGTCCAAAGCTTTCTGTATGCCTTGGAAGACAAACCTTTGCAGCCATGGATGAAGAAAAGGAATGCTACAAGTCACAGACAAAAGGACACTGGAGTCAAGGGTATGTCCCCAGAAAAAACACTCTGAAACTTCCGCAAGAGAGAGTTAAAAAATCACGGTGAGCAGAGAATAGACTCAAAACTCATCCTGAATTGCAGTGTCATTAAAGAAGGTAGTAGGTTGTGTCTTTCTGGGCTGAATGCAGCTGCAGAGACGTACAGAGCCTTTTCCTCTTTTTTTTTTCCCTCTTCGGGGAGTGCTGACCTACATTCCCACGGCCACGGTGGTCCCAGCTCCTCTTAGGAAGTCGTGTCATCCCAGTCTGAGGGGCACAGAGGTTCTGGGAGAATGGTGATGGGTCACCAAAGCATCCAACAGCAAGGACTGACCAAAGGCAGTCCCACACCAGACGGGCAGCCTGGAGCCCTGGCAGTGCCAGGAGTCTGGCTGGAGGAGCAGGTCCCCGACACATCAGGGAGGACAGAACTCTCCATAGTCTGCGTATGGGGCAACAGCCGGAGGAGGACTGAGCGAGGCACAACAGAGGCTCCAGCACCTGGAGGCAAAGCCACTTTGCTGCCAGCTCCTAAATAAATAATCAACCAGTGCTCTGAAATTAGAGGTCATATGCAAGCGGATAGAGACTGGGCTTGATGCTGCCAGGCAACCCTGGTCACACACACCCGGTCACACAGAAGCCAGGCAATGCCTCCCTCAGGAGCTGCAGCATCTCTGCTACAGCCTCTGAAGTGATAACAAATTCAGGTACGCTTCTTCCCTGCACTGACTTTTTCTCTTCAAGCACCTTGCTGTAGCTGCCAATGAAGATTTCTCACAATAAGCCACTTACTTGCATTTTTTTAAAAAATATGAGCTAACAAAATGTTTCTCTAATCAGTTACAAACCAATAAATATCAGACAACTCTTCACTCTGAGATCTTTGCCAGGAAAAAAATGTGACTAAAGAGCCATGCAAGAATATAGTCAAGAGTTTTGCCTAAGAAAGACCATAGAAAAACTGATAGCGACATTTATAACATACCCAGCCCCAAAATCCTCTTCAGAGCTCCCTCCCCATGCCAAATGCTCAAGGAAAAAGAAAATACGTGAATGAGGATTATGTATTGCACCATAATTAATTCTGTTTGTGAGCACGCACTGCACAAACCCCGCAGTGACAAAAGCATTGCCCTTCAAATGAGGCATTTTGAGTAAGTTTTCAACAAGACCCAAGAAAATGTTAAAATTGGGTGTGCTGGGCTACAGACCCCAAGCAGCACCAAACAAACGGTCCCTGCCAGTGCCTCGTAGGGACACCAGCCAAAGGAGGTGTTGGTTAAAACACCAAGGCAACCCCAGAAACACCAAAGCATCACAGGGTGCCCAGCACCCTGAAGGTACAAGACACTGATGCTCAAAAAGCAAGAGACAGCAAGCGAAGCACGAAAGGATGCGATGGTCCTGCTCCCAGTTAGGCTGAGGGAGAGAGCAACACCAAACGATGGCACCAGCAAGCACGGAGACTGCAGCTTGGGTCTCCTGTCTCTGACTGCTTTTATACTTACGCATGACCACGAAGCACCTGGCACTTACCGTGCTCGTCCAGTAAAATGTTGTCGGGCTTGATATCTCTAAGAAGAAAAGCAGAGACAGCTGTTAGCCTAGAGAAGTGACGGGAAACACGGCTGCAGGCACCTCAGGAAAGCCCAGGCTCTGGGACACTGGCAGAGACACTGTGCCCTCAGAGCCTCGGGGCTTCTCAGCTCTGATGTTCCTGTTTGATTTGGGCGTAAGAGAGTGACTAATCAAACAGCATCAGCAGCAGCGGGTACCCTGTGAAGGCTGCAGGGGTTTGGGTGAGCAGCACCCAAGTCCACCCACAGTTAAATTACAGCTTCTTCTTGTTTTCCTCCTGTTACTTTTCAATCTGTTTTGATACTGTATTGAGAAGGGTTCCCCATTTACTCAGTACAAATTAAATTATTTTAACATCTTTATTCTAGATACTAATGGGTTACTTACAGGTTTTATTCCTGAGTAAATGAACCCCACAAAATATTACCTATAGCAATGCTGTAGCAAAACGCTTTCACTGGAGGGAGAAAATGGACACCTGATACTCTGATACAGCCACTGTGTCCACCTGAGTGACTTTACAAGCCATTACCTGGCTTTAATGAGCTCATTACACCAGTCCCCATTGAGCATCCGGCCAGCTGATGCCCCAGGGACAAGGTCCCAGCCAAGAGGCAGGCAACAGGTGCAGTGACCACGTGCCAGCTGGTGCTCCCCACCAGGCCCAGGAGCTCCAAGTGAAGAAATGAGCACGTTCAGGATTTTACCTTTAAAAATTCAGTCCTTAAGCTACAGTTTGAGTTCTCCAAGCCACCTGGAATCAAAACCCCACAATGTATCTACTTGTCGTCTAATAGCTTACAGTTCTCTGGCATCTTGTCACCCAAACTACTTCCAGTGGGTTATAAACGCTGGTTACCTTCCTGGTGCCATCCCACCATACAGGTGGCTACGGGGACAGGCATTGTTAGCAGAGCATGGGGCAATGTCAGGTAAGTGGCTGATTTTCCCCCTAAGCACAGCCAAACGGTTTCAATTTTTTTTTAATTATTACTTATTAATTTCTAGTGTGGCTGTTTCTAATCTCCCTCAGTCTGGCATGCAGCCTCTGGAATTACACCAGCACAGTAAGATCATTCTCAGGATGCAAACAACGACCAGAGAGAATTCTGATTATTGTTCATTTGTATATTTCTTTTTTATAAACTGGTTATATCATTTCCTAACCTAAAAGATATTAATATTTCCCATTCTTTTACATCTAGGTGGGAAATAATTCCAGCCTGAGTTTGCTGTCTCTGCACAGCTTTGTTCAGCCAAACAAAGCCATTGCTTCCCTGTCTCCTGATGTTCTCAATTACAGCTGTTGCAGTGTAATTGACTCAGCTGAATCACTTTATCAATCAAATACTATCCCACTGGGTTACAGTGTTAATTAAACAACTTGCATTACAGTGTTAATTAAATCACTTGCAAATTTTACAGCCTGCCACACGTGTTTTGTTGTACTTGATTTACCTTAAACATGTGCAGCTGTGTCAAAAGCACACTACAACCTCACCTGCAGTTTCTCCCACTCCTATTCACACCGGGGCAAAGATCCATGCACCATTTTGTAAAGCACAAAACAAGCAGCATGAAAGAGGAGACTCCTGAGAAGGTGGGAGCTGTCCCCAGCGCCCGGCCCTGACTGCAGCAGAGCAGAACTGCTCGGGGCTCTGGGCTCTTGTGGCTGCAGGGACAGGCAAGGGGTTGTTCTGCCCTCACACCTTGGATATGGCAGCTGGACATGGCAGCTGGACACTGCAGACAGGAAGAGGCATTCATCCTCACCAGCTCCTCACCAGCGTGTGCCTTCCCCACTAACAACCACGACTGTTTCAATTTTACACTTTCCATGCTTAATTCTCATACTGCACAAGGATGCTTATCTGGAGTGGTATTTCTAAATGAAGTGACCTTCTCCCCGCAATTACTGACCCTCATAGTCCCTCCCTGTTCATCCTCCCTGACAGCAGCTAACTCAGCTAAACTCTTGGGCCCCCGAGGTTTGCGCTGTCCATGACACCAGCAGAAGAGCCGCGTGTCCATCCATCCAGAGGCAAACCCTGCTTCCCAGCCAGGGGAAACCTCTGCCTCCTCTGCTATTCTGCAAGTCTTCAAAGGTATGGGAAGAGCTCACGCATTTTTTCACTGGCCATGAGAAACTGTGGTAGCCAAAAAGAAACTCTCAGCACTTCTTGAAAGGGATTTACCTCATACACAAAAAAGCCGTGTTTGGGCCCAGTCCTCGTATTTTGGTGCAATACAGAGAGGGGGGCAAATGGAGACACCTTCAAGCACGAACACAGGAGTTCTGAGTGCTGACACCTACCCTCCCTGGACCAGGATGGCTATTAATGAGCTACAGCTAACTAAAACCTGTCAGAGACAACTTTTTGCAGGATCAGCGGACAATCAAATATGCTATTTCCCAGCTACCCCAGATGGAGAAATCAGATGCTCTCCACTGTGTATGAAATATTTTTCTTGGGGTAGCCTTATGTTTCACATAAAAGCAAATACATGGAAGAGTATGTTGTTTATCACTGAAGCTTCTATTTGTCGTTTCACATCAAAGAGGAACAAGCCTGCCCACAGCACAGCCTATGGCCTGGCTGACCTGTGGATGATGTGCCTGCTCTGCAGGTAGTCAAGGGCCAGCACCAGCTCACAGATGAAGAGTTTCACAGTCCCCTCTTGGAACCGCACATTTTGTTGGAGATGGTAGCGCAGGTCCCCTCCAAGCAGCAGGTCGACCACCATGAACATATCCTCTTCATCCTGGAATGAGTACCTAAAACAGCACACACATGGCTCAAGGACAGTAGCGCTGAAAAAATAACAGGTAATAAAGGAACATGTGGTACCTCTGGGAATAGTGACCATTTCTTGGAATTTTTCACTTGGGAAATTACAATTTCATGACCTTCCCGTGCTCTGTTTCCCACTACTGTCACACTTAGGATGACAATAATTTAGTCTCAAATCCATAACAGAGTCAGAGCAGACTGTATGAACAACTTGAGATGGGCATTCTGCCTTCTCCGAGCACCAGTGGGAAGTGACCACAGGAGCAATGCAGAGGAGCCCTGGACCAGCACAGCCCTGCCCACACCCCCAGCACTGGAGGTCTCTCTGTCAGGCGCTGGCTCGCACGGCAGCAGCCTGCCTGTGAACCCACGTGCTCAACACAACAGGGGTGCAGCTGGTCTCTGCTCGTCCCCTCTAAGTGACCTCATTTGAGGGACTGTGTCTCTCTGAGAGGGGCTGACAACCAGCTTCCCTCACAGATTTTTCCTTATCAACACACTGATTGCTTGATGTGATGAGTAGCACCACAAGCCAGACCACTGCTGCACATGAAGCTTGTAGTCTGTGTATCTCTGAGAGTGCAGGAAAGCCACAGGAATGCTAAAGGCATCCTGAGGCCAGGGATGGCATGGCAAGAACAGAAGCAGGGACACTTGGATGGTTTGCTCTGTACAGATCTCTACGGACACACACACACCAGTCAGTTCTCAGCTGCTGAGTGAGCTTTGCCTGGAACTGCGAGTTCAAGCAGGAAAGACAAGTTTGGAGATAGGACAGGGAAGGTGTAGCTGCACCTTTACCATTCATATCCCAGTAAGAACAACTCTAAATGGCGACAGCAGCAAAACACCAAGAGTTCACTGAATTGCACTCAGTTTACAGGAGATTTCAAAAAGGAAGAATTATTCAGAGATTTGTGATCTTCAGTGTCTTTTAGCCTAATTTTTTTTTTTTTTGTGCTTAGCATTGATAATTTCTACCATATTCTAAAAATAAATCCGATTTCCAACAAATGTAATTACCCACCACCCTACAGGTGGAATCCTGAAACGACAGGATATTGGCCACTTTATCACGCGATATACGAGCTCACACCGCTTGGAATGTTACTGGTGTCCTAATAAAATTAAGAAAAAAGCAATATCAAGGGACACCCAGCAAAGAGCCGTGCCTGGCCATCAATCCCATGCTGCCAGAAATTGCTGGTGGTTGCAAAGAGCACCTTTAAATACAGGTGGGGTTATGGTGATAGCCAATACCTGCCTGGGGAGACACCGCAAAGGAACACATGAATAAACTCTCTTGTGCCATCTGGGGGGACAAGGGAGATAACTGCTTGTTTAACTAAACAGGATTCCCCTGAAACAAAAGCCCCAGTCAGTGGAACATACCAGCTGCTTCCAAGACAGGCTTGAAGCAGATGAAGAGGGTCTGGTCTCAAAGGTGTCTGTAAGTGACTGCACTGACTCAACCAGTGAGCGAAGGAGCCACCTCTTACCATAAATTAACCAAGAAAGGGTGTTCCAGGCCCTGCATAATCTGCAGCTCCTTGAAAACATTTCTCACTTCATTACGCTCCACACACTTCTGTTTGTTCATGTATTTCATGGCGTACATCTTCTTGGTGTCAGTCTTTTGCACCACACAGACCTAAGAGAGCAAATCAGGGGACAAATCAGAGATGATTTGTCAGCAAATCTGGGCAGGTAAAACCCAGTGACACGAGTTTTCCAGCAGCTTTGGCAGTGCTCACACTGCCAAGGCACAACTCCACCCACCGATGCTGCAACACCGGACACTGCCCGGGAATCTATTGGGAATTTCACCCAAAGAGAAATTTTTGAGGGAAGATGAGAGGAAGGAATTTACCGTCACAACATGGGAGACAGGGAATCACAGAGAAGTCAACATTTTATTTCATGCCACTCACTAACCATCATGTCCATCCCTCCCACACTAGTTACTGTTGAGAAGAGCCCCCTCCACCACAGAACTACAGGTCAAACACTGGGACCAGCACCTGATTCTCGCTTTCCTGAGAAGTGTCACTCAGTTCACAGTTAACCTTGGGCTTTGTTTAAGGGGTACTGGGCTTTGAATTTTAACCTTTCTTATATGTCACCAAATCTAGAAAGAAACACGACTTCAAGGAGAGCCTCAGAACCTGTGAGAGTGCAGCACAAAACAGGCTTTGTTTACACAATAGTTCAGGAGTCTGGGATGAACCTGATGCTTAATAACTAACACTGTGCCTCACAGAGAAACATTTAACACATTAAATGATGTGTTAAAAAACCTGCCAGGATTTCATGTTGATCGTAGTTCTTTATCAGAAATGCATCATGATGTTCAGTGCTGATTTGCTGAGAAATAATAGAAAATGCTTATTCAGAAATCTAATGAAATTCAGATCATTTGACTGATCAGTTTCTCATTTTAATCTCATGTAATATGATTTGTGGCTACAGAATGGATAAGGAATTGGGCTCCGATTTCTTCCTGATCACCAGGAAATGAAGCTCAGGTCAAGGCTCACTGATAGTGCATGGGGGCTTTGGTTCTGTACTCTCATGTGAGCCTCCAACTCATCCATTTCCACTCAGTTACGTCTCCAGCTGTCCACATGGTGATTAGTTCCCAAAACACTCACTTTTCCAAAGCTGCCCTTCCCAATAGCTCGCAAAATCTCAAAATGGTCGAAGGTAACTGCAAGAAAGAGCAAACATTTCAATATTAAATGGCTGAGCAGACATTCGATGATATTATGTTACTTCTACTTTTTCTCCATATGAGCTGAGAAAAATGAGGGATGCCTCATTTTCCTTTTGAAGATTTGGGTGTTGTTTAAACTTGGGTGTTTAGCAGGGTTTTTTTTCTCTACACTCCAGCCACAAAGGCAAGTTCCTTAGGTCAGCCTCTGTCAGTGGCAGATCAGGCAGGAAACCACCAAGTGAATGTTCTCAGTCTGCCCTCCTGCACTGTCTGTTAGAGATATTAACCTCACCTTGCTCCTGCTGAGACCAAATTCATAGCTGAGTCTGTAAAACCCTTGTATCACATGAAGATATTGCCATTACCTATTCAGGTAGGATGGCACACAGTCTAACCACAGCAAAGTTTGCAGTGACCAGATACAGCACTCGGAAGGAACGCGAGCTTTTAGGCGCAGATGCCCCTTCTCAAACCTGGAACAGCTCTAAATATCAAAGTAAATAGAAACTGGTGATGACTGAGTTTAAATGGATCTGTTTACCAGTGAGACCACGTGGGAGAGGGGTGGTGGATACCTGCAGAATAAAAAGGGAGAGTGAAGATGCTTATCACCTGCAAGGAAAGATGAGAGTGGTGCCCGCTTCGGGGAGAGGTCAGCTGCAGTACCCTGCGCCATGACACACAGCCACAGCTGTGGGGAGAGGGGCATCTCTGGTCCCCGGCACTGGGACCCCGCACGGAGCTCTGCAGAGCAGGGCAGACCACAGCATTTACAGATGGGTAGTAACATCTGGAACAGCTGCAAATCCAGAGGAGTTAAGCCAGCAGCCACATTTCGTATGTTCACACCCTTTATCCCTACTGTCCTTTATAGGAACGCTTTCATGAGCATGTTCACGCCCTCTGCCTTCTTGTTGTTTAATACTGAGCTGGGTGTAAGAAAGCTAAGTTGCATACTTTAATAAAGACTCTCAAACTGGCTACGAGCACATTTGAACTTCTCTCCAGCTTAGCTTTCCTGCTAGCCCCAGCTTTCACAGGGAGTTAATCCAGAGTCCTGCTCCCAAAGAACACTGAAATTTGTGGTGTCTGAATCAGGAACCAAACATGTGCTGCTCATTCTGAATCCACGCCTACAGACAAGCCTCATTTCCCTGTCTGACGGCACATAAAGAAAAAGCCAAACCTTTTGCCCTTCAGGGACAAAATTCACATGCTCTGACAGCTCAGACAAACCGTGTTTAAGAGATGCAAAGAAAGATAATGCAACTGCCATAAAGAAGCAACTGGTGTGTAATGAAACACTGTTTTGTAAGCAAGGGGTCATATTTCTAAACCAAGGTTTAAGGAACAATACTTAGATAAAAAAATACAGACCCTAACCAGCCACAAAAAACATCCTTAGCAAAGACCAGTCAATGTCACCGAAGTCCCAAGGCTCATCTGTCAATCAAAGTCAACGCTCTGAGGGCTCAGGTTCCCCCATCCCTGTTGCCCACCCCAGCACAGCCAGCACAGCACCACACAGTCTGTTATAACTCATTTTCCCTTTCTCACTATTTCTCCAATTTTCATTATATTCCCTCCCTGTTGCTCTCCTCCTCTGCTCTGCAGCTTCAGGAAAACAAGTACTGCCACATGACTGCGAACAACCATGCCAGTCCCTCCATACCGGGAAGGGGGATGTGACACAGACCCAGGCAGAGGAACGATGACACAGCTGATGCTCTGCTTGGTCCAAGGGCGATTTAAACCCAGAACAGCTGCTGGAGGGCTGGAGAGGACACTGGCAAAGGCCCACAGAATGATGTGCATCCTTCTCAAACCGCCACTGTCCTTGCCTGCTACCTATTTCTGCTTTATCTCGCAGCAAACTCGGCCAGCTGGGGGGAACATCTGGCTGCCATCCCCCAGGACACTTCCCTTCTGCCCAGGAGCAGCACAAACAAAATCTGGCTTCTTGTACGGTCCCATCTTGACTACACCAGGAATCAGATCACCTTGTAGCCTTGAACCTTCTGTCTGGTTATTACATTTTCTTTTCATTCCACTTGCTTATTATCCACAACTGTCTGCTCAGAGGAAATGCTGAGAGAAAAATAATCCTGTCACCCCACTACAGCTCAAGGTAAACAGAACCCTTCAAGAAGTTCAAACAGAAATCATGGTGCCACAGAAAACAGTGAAATTACAGCAACAGCAATTTGGAAAAATACGCAAGAATTGTTAGGGCTGGCACTGGAGCACCTACACCACTCGTGCCATTCCACCGACCCTCACAGGTCCCAAAGGAAAAGTCTCCCTGCGGCACAGCTGCAGAGATGGGGCCGGTGCCCACCACCTGCAGTCTGGGGGAGGGACCTGCCCGTGCCCCAGTGTGTTGTTTCCTACTGTACCCAGAAGCTCTTAATTAATTACAATTTTAATTGAAATCAGAATGAGGACAAGATTGTGACATCTGAGGTGATATAGCCCCTGGTCACCGATTTGCAAGATAATGGAAAATTCCCTAGGGGACATCTCTTGTTTCAGCTGGGTTTCTCTCCCTTCAGTATATAAAACACGACTAATTAGAGAAAAAACGTGCTACCATCTTTTAAATTTGCGCAGGGCGGTGGAAACAGAACTGCACTAGTCTGCACGCTGTGTCAGCATGCAAGGGCAGCCCTGAGCTCACTGAAACCTAACAAACGGATAGTGAACCACCCGACACGGTCAGGACAGGGCCTTTCCTGGCACTGTGTTTCTCAGTCACAGAAGCCGATGCTCTGTGAACACTGAACCTGGAGAGAGACCCAACAGAGACCAGCCACTCCCAGAAAAAGCCCACGGCCAGGGCACATCACTCTGAGGAAGGTGGTCAGGAACAGAACCATTCATTACCCTGAGCAAGCATAAGTGGTTGTTTATGAGAGATGCCAATACTGGGCATTTAGATGCACCAGGAATAAAATCTCCAGGAAAACCTCACAGCACGGATTTCTTTCTCACTATAGAAACTCGGAAAAAATATGAAAAACAAAGAAAAACTGCAAGCAGTTGCATTAATAATTTGGAAACTGGAGCTGGCGTAGCTGAGCAGCTGCAGACCGGCAGTGGCACCTCATGTCACGTTGGGACAGTGGTTGATGGGGTATCCAGCCCCTCATATATTTTACGTTTATTACTATGTATTTGTATTTATCTACATATGCATATTGTTGTTGTACCTAGGTAAAAGCCCATATGGCAGTGAGCAAGCTGACTCATGCAACAGCAAATACATTTATGGAGCAATCTTTCAATTACTGTCTCTGTAATCTTGGCAGCACAGGGACCCTGGCCTCCGATACTGCTCCCACCAGTACTTTTCCAACTCTTCTTTTCCAGCCAACCCAGCCTGCAGGCTTGGCCTCCCAGTGCCTGCAGGCAGCCCTGCCCAGCTGGGCAGCCACCAGGAACACTCACAGGAACACGCATCGCTCCAGCCACCTTCCCACCACACTTCCTACCAGTCCTCCCTACACTGGGACCTCCAGAACAAACCTCTCTAGCCTCCAGAGCAGCAGCATTTTGTCCCTGCCTTCGAGGTGCCTGGCAGTGTCCCAGGGACACCTCAACAGCAAACCTCTGCTGACAATCCTGCTTGCAGAGCCAGCTGCTGGGAGGGGAGGCAAAAGGGCCCCAACACCAGAGCGCAGCTCTGTAGGGACCACGGGCACGCTACTGCTGCTACTGCTGACCCCCACGCACCTCTGCTGACCCTCACGCACCTCTGCTGACCCTCACGCACCTCTGCTGACCCAGGACGCCCAGGCGTTCGCAGCCTCAGGACAGGCGCTGGCGCTGACCCTCACAGTCAGTCTGCACTGGGAGAACTCTGCAGTCCCAGACAACAACCAGGAAAAGCTCTTACCATCCTGATTCCCATCAAAGGGTGGTGACTTGCTGGAGGTGGTTGCCCCCATGGTGTGCTCAGCCCAGGCTCAGCACTTTCCACTCCTCTGGGTTCTGCTCCCGCACTCGAAGCCTCTGGTACAGTGCTGCTCTGGGTCAGTCCTGCCAGACCTTGGCAATGTCCGGCTGATGCATCCTGGAGAAGGCAGCAAGCAAAAGTTCATCATCGATCAGGATGAAGAAACGTTTACAGCTTGCGAATGTCTCACTGGAGATTCACTGCTCTGAGGACAAGACTGACGGTCAGGGAAAAGTACATTGTGATGGAGCTTACCGGAGAAACCAGTAACACCAGTAACACCATAACCTCGTAACTCAGATCAGGACTGCTGCCCACTACAGGAAGGGTAGAAACAGACCAGCAGACCCAAAGATCCAAGGATCTGGTTCATGTTTGCTGTATCATCCAGCACGTATTTTGTAGCTTCAGGGGTAACTAATTGTAGTGAGGTCAATATCCAAAATAAATGGACATACGGACTTGGCTAGATAAAACCAAAAGGCACTTTTAACTACTGAGGTCATGTGGAAGGGTAAAAGCTATGGAAGAAGAAATTCACGGTGTCAAACTTTTGATTTAAGCAGTTACACAGGTCTTTCATTTGGGACAAAATCATACCATTCTGGTATTTTTAATGAAAAGATTCCATGTAAAATCAAGGTGTAGTTTCCACTCAGGTTCTTCAGAATTTTTTTTTGGATATGAACTACAAACAAAACAGCAAACCTGATTTCTGGCTTGGTGCTGGCTGCAGTGACTGGCTCTCCTCTCCCACTGCAAAGGGACAGGTCTGTTCATCAGCAGGGAGCACAGGAACTTTCCAATCTCCCCTGACATGTACGGGAATACTGAAGCGTAGCACTCTGTAGAGTTTAGTGACACTTGAGAGAGTTTGGACACTCTGTAGGGTACAGCAGTTGCTATATTTTTTAAGCATTCATATGCAATGCACCTTTATGTGCTTGTTTTTGATACTGACATCCCTGTGACATACAAGTTTATTCCTTGTTGGAAGAACAAAGCCCTGAAAGAACAAAATGAGGGAATAACAGTGCAGCAAGATCTGGACTGGGTCCAGCCCAGAGCATTCTCCAGGGCATCCGTACGTTCACTGAACATTTTCTCAGATCTACACCCTGGAAATACCAACTAACTAACTTCACTTTTTCACTTTAAATTAATACAATTATGTCACTGAAGCAGAAAAGGGAGGAATCATAAGACAGATGTTGGAAAAAAGAGAATTACTGGGAACTGGGTCTGTCATGGGATACTATGAGTTACCCCACCAGCACACCCAGCTCCTTCTCTCCAGCTAACCAAAATAAAATCTTTATTTCCCATCTCAGAACTGAAACAAGATCCAGCAATAAAACAAATGAAGCAGCAAATGCTTACAATTCCCATCAGTGCGTCTGAAAGGAACAGACTGAGCCTTCAGTCTCAAACAAAGCCACAGCAGTACCTCTTTTTGAGCCCCAAAACCTACTCTTCAGAGGAAAAAAAAACCTTCGGATGCAACAGCCATAAATCAGGTACCCACATCACGGGTTCCCAAGGAAACTTGCTTGCATAGCAGTTTGGAGCCGAATTAGTTTTTGAAAATATGTCAGTACATACAAGCTCTGAGGAAGGAGTGCAGATATTCCTTGAAGTTAAGCTAGCCTGAGTAGTAATTACAAGGATTTGCACTTTCACAAAGCCGTGGTACGGTAACGATAAATCTTTCACTGTTTCATGCCGCAAAGTCACGAAGCTATTAAAATCATTACTTTTCCTCGGGCCAAGTCTACTAGTGCTTCCACACTAACATCACTCTCAGTCGGACCCTCGTTCCACCAGCAGCGTGGCAGCAGCTCCACTCCGCAGTGCTCCCGGGGCCTCATCAGTCACAGCGGGAATTTCACAGGCGTGAAGGCAGCTGCTGGGCAATCCCGGCTCGCAGCCCGCAGCACACCTGCGCACGGCCGAGCACGCCTTCGTCCCCACAGATGAATGTACACCCAAGGCAAAACAGAGGAATGCAGCCACCTGCGTGGTTTGCACTCGCACCGCGAGCAGGAGGGTGACTCTGAGGGGGAAGGGAGCGCAGGGGGACTGAGAGAGGGGCTGGGGGTCCACCCGAAGGATGGGCAGCAGCCGCGCCGTTAGAGTCATCCCTGATGGGGACTGCCGAAACCCTGGAAGGGGACGGCTACCTCCAAGGGTTCACAGACAATTTCTCTCACCACCTCTGCGCTACCCGAGCACTGCTCGGGGGGAAGCTGTGGCTCCGCCGAGGAGCTGGGACTGGGCGGTGACACAGCCCGGAGGGACATCACCCTGAGCTTTGGTCCCACAGCACTAACGATGACCCTGAACTCCCCCGCAGCCACAACGGCGTTGGGGAAGGACGAGAGCAGGTGCCCTGAATTTCACCGTCAGTGCACTGGGCGTCTCCTATGGAGCTATGGGTGTTTTCTGCGGTTCTCCTCGCCGCAGCCAGGCCCCCGGCAGCGCGACCCCCAGCCCAAACGCGCTGCGGGCAGCGGCGGAGCTGCCGCCGGCGAACCCCGCACGTCCCGAGCCGCCGCCGCCAGCTGCGAGCGACCTCGCCCCCTCGGCCCCGCGCCCA
>VZTD01004413.1:179041-206694 GCA_013397725.1 Rhagologus leucostigma
CGACACTCGCGTGGGGCCGCGCCACGGACACGCCGCCGCCCCCGGGGCCGCCGCGCCGTCAGGAAGCTGTCCCTGTCCCCGCCCTGCGGCGGGGAACGGCAGTCCCTCTGATGGCCCCACCGCCCGAACCCCTGTGCCGCCACTCGCTGCGGGGTTATCCTTTCTCTTCTACAAGCCTCGTGCCGTGACTTCTGTTGTTTTTGGAAGGGGGATACAGGCTCTGCTTTCCGTGCCCGGGTGCCTACACCCCCGCCGCGGGGGACAGGTCACATAGGCGGATCCCGTCGGAGCCCGGCCTCGGTCACTCTGATCTTGGCAAGGCCAAGTGCCGGGGTCGCGCTGCCTCCCCCTGCCCGTTCGCATGCCCACTGAAAGGATCCCATAAGAAGAGAGACACCTCATTGCCCACCCCACTGTCCATCCGCTTCGGACACCGGCTTTTCTCCTCTCATTCCTGAGTGCCAGGAGCAGGCTCAGACTCCCAGGGCTCTAAGGGAGAGCAGTCTTTGCCCCAGGGCAGACAGAATTTAGAGCAATTACCCAATTTTAGTCATATTCATGTATTACTTGGAGAAGAACCAGTAAGCTCAACACACAGCTGGGGCTCCCCTAAAACTACCTAAACCAATTCAGATTGTCTGAAATATAGACCCATGGGCTGCAGAGGGAGAAAGAAGCTGGATTCCTGCAGAGCTGGGCTGGGCCGGGGGACATCTGTCAGCACCCAGCTCTGAGGTGAGGACACGTACAAGGGCTCCGGGGGCAGGTGAGCTCTGTGTCGGGACGCCGGCTTTTGTCCTGGGAGATGACCTGCACAGCCCTACGGCAAGGATGAGGATCCAGCAGTTACCACACAGAAGTCAAGTAATAAAAGTGGTTTAAAGTAAAACCATCTGTGGTGCGTAGGATAAGGTGTTCATGCTGCAGGGAATGGTCAGTGATTTATCCACAGCTCCAGCATCAGGGGATACCCAAGACTTCCTTCCCAGCCCAAGGTCACACTTTACCTTTCAGAGGATCTACCTGTGGTCTTCTGCATGTCCAAAGCAGCTTTTCCTGAATAGACTAAAATTTGCTGGATTGAGAATCCTTTCCATTTGACCTTTCACATGAGCGATTTGAATGAAGTTTGAAAATTTTTACCTTAAGTAATTAGAATTCTTTTCTAAACATTATTCTTCAGATTTTATTTCCAACAAAAGCTAGAATCCAGGACAAACCCAGTAAAATTAGTGGAATCAGTAGTGGAAATGTTACAAACGTAGTAGTCCAGAGTTGTTCTCTGGCTCATCTGGACAGTTTCAGCATCTCTGTATGTTGGCAGAAACAAAATATTAAAGCCTAATTACTGAGTAGGCCAAAGAAACAGCAAATGAGAGGACAGAAGGCAGCTCTTCTGCAACAGGTCCTGTGAAGCAGCCAACTCTGTTCCCCACTGGGCAATGGGAAAACATTGTTCTGCTTGGTGCAGCAGAGGGATTAATTTTCTGTGGGAAGCAGAGACCCTCGTGTCCTAGAGCTGGGGCTTTGGTCTGCAATAGCAAGAGGGCACACTTAGGAAAAAAAAAAATCAGTAGAACACTCCCTCCCCAGTTTTCTCAAGAAATGGAGCTTTTCTACTGTGTCAGCTCAGAAACAGGAGGCATGTCCCAAGTAGGGGAATTTTTTCACTCGTACTAGAATAAGAAACTCAGGGAAGTGAAGTGGGCTCTCTAAGTCACCTAACACGTGCAACAGCCACCTCCAGCTTCCCCGGCTCGAGAAACGGGAGTGCTGTGGTGGATCTCTGGTGCCTTCTAATGGAGAGGAGGCACGGCTGATCCCTCTCCTCCAAGAGGCTCCTGCCACCAACCCACACACTCCGCCAGCACACGAACCCCACCTCTCCCTCGGCCTGCGCATGCCAGGCAAACAAACCCCTGGGGTGTGCAAAGGTCAGAAGAGACAAAGACCCTAATGGCCGCCACTGAATTAAAAAATAATTTTTAAAAGTTTTATTCGCTTTTACAATTTTAACTATTCAGCTAACTATACTTTTGGTTCAGGTATCAAACTAATTTTTATCAATGGCTTACAAAAACAGAGAAGTTTTTCTATACTTATTCTATGTATTTTCCAGAACTTCGAGTCTTAAAATAAGTGAAATTATACTGAGCAGCCATAACTCAGCTGTAATCTTCCAGTGAACTTTTAACATTATGGTATGCTTGCAATGTGTTAGATTTCGATACCCATTACTGGCATCTCCTGTGATTAAAGTGGGCTCACCTTCACACACTGCCCACAGCTCCTACTGAATTAGAATGGTCTTGTATGCTTTGCAGGTGGCCGCCAGTCCCAAAGTGTAGGTATTGATATACATATTTAATCGAGGTTAAAACTCACTGCAGCCTGTGCAGAGGTGTGGACCACTCAGGGCTCCCCTTCTGTAGCACGGGCTCTCCCATGATCAGGGATCAAGTTTTTTCTGGATGGGCAAAACTGTCCCTGGTGCCTTATCCCATTCACGGTTTCCCCGGCCCTTGGTGCAGCACAGACGATGGCACCTGCACCCACTCTGATACATGCTGCGAGGTGGCTGCTTCTGAAAATACCTTGGGCATCCTTTTCCTAATGCAAACCACAGTGTCCCAGAGCCTGCGTTTTTAAACACACCAATCCCAGCAAGATTTCTGCAGAGTCTGAGCTCCAGTTCAGACAACACACTGAGGAAAGTCTTTTCCTGGCTGCAGGATGTGAAGCACTAGGATTCCTCAGCTAGGGGTCACTAGAATTTAAGGCAAAACAGGACTTCAGAATCTAAAGTGACTCCAGAGGGAAGACATGCTCTACAGAGAGACTACTGGATCAAAGCTTTTATATATTAATGGTAGCATTAACTGCAGCTTCGTATTCCTTCTCCAATACCGCTCCTGGTAAGTGAATCCACTGGCAATGCAGAGTCCTTGTCCCAGTCTCTTGTCACATACAGTCAGAGGAGGCTCTCCACATTCCCTCCTATACCAAGGGGTTTCCCTTCACTGCAGCCTTCTTTTCACACTGAGTTATGCTTCACACATTCCCTTCCTCCAGCTCTACTTACACCTGGAATAAGGAGAGTCTCTTTTCTGACATGGATAGATAAAAGGAAATCCACCTCACTTCACTTACGTGTTTTCCTTCTTTTGCCACAATGAAAACCGCCCAGAAGCCATTGTTTTGATTTTTTAAAACCCTTTCTGTAATATTTACGTTGCAAAAAACAACTAGGGGGAAAATCATAATATGGAAATGAAGTTAAGTAAAGTTTTAAGTAAGTTTCTACTGAGACAAATGCTTTATGCATAGCTCTGTGCACACAAATCAACAGTGAGCGACAACCCTCCTCCAGAGAGCTGGGTTGTTAACAGTGACTAACAATTTCTGTGTGTCTGTTTTCACTGCAGTGAAGTGGAGCTTATTAGTTAACGCTGGTTCACGGTCACACAAGGTGTCAATAGGTGGCTGGGGTGTAAAAGTATTCCTCCCACTCCTTTTCACTAGTATGTATAATAATCTCTCCCACTGGGACAGGATCCCTGTGTACATCATCCACTGCCATCAGCATTTCAGGCCTGTCGTGTGCACCTCAAACAGATGCTCTCCCACAGCATTTGGACTTGTTCAGTCCCAGGGCTGGATGCAGTACAGATAAAACTAATCAATATCCGTGTGCAGCCTTTCCCCAGACGTATTTGATTTTCAAAAGAGTTCTTCAAATTCTTAAAATGAAAAGGCTTTTAGTTTGCATGCTGGTGAGAGAGACCAAGCTTGCAGGCAAGATTTTCCTATACATCAGTATCATAAGACATGTACTTCATTAGTGAACTTCCGTCCTGAAAGCAAGAACTGGTGTGCTGAAAGAAAGAACTCCAAAAATTACAGGTGAGGTCTACACGGTCCAGAGAGAAATTTCAGAAATTAAGTTAGCAATAAACCTTAGAAACCACAACAACTTTCTTTAAATCACCCATCTCCAACATATGAAAGGGGGGCTCGGTTACCACGGGCTTTTCCCCAGCCTGGTGTCTGTAACAGTGCGGTTTTCATGCTCCGAAAGTCTGGGGGTACCAAGGGCTGAGAAACGCTGTCTGCTACTGTCAGCACTTCCAGTGCAAAGCAAGAATAAACCACCCCTGGTGTCAGTGTGAGAACCGCAGCGGTGAGGACAGGAACAAATCCTGTCAGAGACTGTTGGGGGCAAAAAATATATTGAACAGCAATGTTTATAACAGTGAAGATCTGCAACAGAACCCTGCAAACTGCCCAGATGTTAGACTTACCGTCACTCTTATCTAAGCTTCTGCCCAAGCTGCAGGAAGCACCACAGAGCCTCTGGAGAATGGCCATCTCCCCACTGCCTGGATGCAGCATTTAATCCTCACCCTTCCCCTTTCATATCCTTAAAGCTCCATCTTGCCCTTGTATTTGGCTTGAATAATCCAATAAAGCTCACTCTTGATTTTATGTCCATTATGTATTCCGTATGATTACATTACTTTTGATATATACCTGTATTATTATACAAAAACCTAAATAAAATCAGACAGAAATCTCACATTCGGTTAGGCTACAGCATAGTCCATATAGCTTGGTCATATCCCCTACTGGACATTATCTCCCAACCCCATGTTTTCCTTTTCTTTTGTAGAGAAATAACGAGTCTGAGTCTCCATGGCACGACCCCGGACTGAGCCCAGTATCACGCCTGCTGACTGTGAAATACCCACATTTCCTGTTACACATTTCGCCTGTGTGTAAAACAGGTGAGACAACATTTACTCTTCCTCAAGGCTCCATTTTCCTGCTTTCTTCATGCCTGGAAATGCTTTGAGATAAAATGTGTGGTAGGATGAAAGGAAGCAAGTTGTCCTTTGAGGCAGTGGATTTTTTGTGGAACAGTGAAAACTGTGTTACAGAAAGGGAAATTTCGCTGACCTGTCAAGAAAACAAGGAGCAGTGGTAGATGAAATCCCAATTTCTCTCAGAGGGTCTTAACACAGAGTATTGCTGCGGCAGCAAACACAGTTGAAAGCACTACAGCTTGATAATATGCCTTGCAATATAAATGTCTGTAGTAATCTTTTAAAGCAGCTATAAGGCACTTGTGATTGCAGGCAGATTTTGACGAAAGTGCTATAATGTGTTGTAAAGCAGCTCCACGCTGCTTGGGTTCATTGCCAAGCAGTGCACAACTACGCTGACCACAAATGGGAAAAAATTTCATGTGGCAGTAGGAGTAGTTCTTTTTTCCTGTTTCGCTCCCTCTTTAACAGTGCTGGAAATGACTGGGAGCATTAGTATTCTGATGGAGAGAGGCTGTGACAAAGACCATGACTACAGGGCCTCCTGACTGCTGTGCTGCTGCCAGTGATGTGGAGGGGACTGACTCCGATGGCTCCACTTCCCAACAGCCCTGCCATGGCACAGAGAGAACAGACGGGTGATTCATAACGCGGGCACAATGCTCTCAGCTTTGCAGTGTTAGCTTTGCACTTTGCATGGAAGTATGACACCAGGTGAGCAGATACTTATCTTCATGCAGAGATTTCACGTTGCATGTGCATGCATGTACATGTATGTTCATTTAAAAAAGGACAAGCTGTGTACCAGTGTGATTGTATCGTCTTTCTGAATGTGTTTTCCTGGCAGGATTCGGAAGCTTCATGCAGGATGTGCTGTGGTGCTTCAGTCAAGTAAAAGGAACTATAGATACTGGGGTGACAGAAGGTAAGTTTATTTCTCCTTTTGTTGCTGTGACCAAAAATAACTTGTCACATACATCTTGGCTAGCTGGTGTGCAGGGAGGTCATTTGCGTGCTGTTGGGAGCTGCTGGTACAGAGCTAAGCTATGCTCCTTGGTTTCTGCCCTTGTTATGTACTTGTGCATCTGAAAGAGATGGGCCTCTTATATTAGCTATTGATCCAAGAATTCATTTGAAGACATTATAGCTTAATCATATCAATAGCCTTTGAAATAGATTTTCTTTTGGTTTTCAGCTGTTATTTACCGAGTTTTTCAGGGAATTATGAGACAGCTGCTCCCACTATAACCCTTACCAGAATCCATTCTGGAACTGAGATGGGCTATCAGGCACATTTCTCCTATTTTGTTGTGGTCTGTGAAGTGTGATGACTTCTTTAAAAGCACAGTCTTATGAGACTAAGAGGACGGAGTTGACCCAGGCCTTCTGACAGCAGAGCTCTGACTTCTCCTGGTGGGAATGCAGCTCTGGGAGTGCTGGGAGCACTGTCACCTGTCCTGCTTCAGCAGCAGTTCTGTTACGCTGCTTTTGCAGGAGAGGGTTTCAGTCTGTAATCTCTAGAGACTACAGTGGGGCATAACACTCAGAAGCATATCTAACAATTTATTGAATCTCTAGAGGAAAACACCACCATAGTAATGAAAGCCAAAATATTTTTTTACTGAGGTTTTGTGTTGGTTTTTGTTTTTGTATTCAAAATTATTTACCAGTGTTTTGAGCTCTTACTGTAGAATCTGCAGATCATTGTAACTGGTCAGGAGTATTTGTTTGCTACTTTAGGATTAATGAAATGTTAGGTTGCCTCTCTTGCTCTCTTTCCTTTTCGTAATGTAACCATTTATCAGCTGAGGGCTATAAGCTTTTTTTTTTTTTTTACCGGTGGAGACTTAGTGGGTGAATCCAGAGGCAGGATGGCAGGAAAGGACTCATGTGATTTTTTTCTTGGGGTAATCTGGTCTCACAGAACAGTAAAGGCTGCTGGATAATACTTAAAAGCTGTATTCAGTAAAACTAGTAATGAAAAAGTGATACCATTGGTGCATTCAATCTGAACAGGCACAAACAGTGTGACCATAACTGAGGAGGAAGCTCAGAGTGTTACATGTGGGATGGACTTTGGTTCTTGTGCTGGTTTGCATTGGTATGTGAATGCACACGTGTATGGATACTAATGTATGCCCATACACATGAATTAAGTCATAAGTGGAGTATTACAGATGCCTCACCTTCATCAGAAGTTTATCCACAACTTGTTACTATTATGCTAGCCTTTATGAGACATTTTTGACCTTTGGAACTCTTGGTAACACCCAAGCATCCTGAACTTGCACAGTGTGGTTTCTTTAGTGATTAGGAAGCACGCAGTCATGTATGGTCAGGTGAAAAGAGATGTTACTATTATTACAATGCTCTGCATCTTTAAATGTAGTAGAGCCTACCTCTCCTTCAGCAGAATGGACTGTCATTGTGGCTTTTGAATGATACTTCAAATGTTGCCAACAATAATTCTGCATTAATTTCGTGATAATTGTGTGCTCTTATCCACACACAAGCCGCACAAACAGACCTACATAAACCACCTCGTTTTGTTCTTTCCTTGTTTGTTGCTTCATTTAACTTGGAGAATGGTGTCACGGTCCGTGGTACTTGTCCCGATAAAACCAGGGGTGTAATGGATCCTTTAACTAAAGCAACTGTGTGGATGAATGAGCTCCCTTGTGCATAGATGGGAGGCCTGGGACATCTTTCAGCTGCTCAAACACTGATTTCAGTGTTAAATGTGAAGTACGTGATGTTGCTGACTGCCAGTGTCGTATCACAGTGCTTTGAACTACATTTCAGTACTGCCCAAAAGGAAACAAGTTTTAGAGATCTTGCCTTATTCTGATATATTGATTATTAGCAGTCTACTGTAGAAAACGGATTAGCGCGAACCTAAGAGGTGAAATCTCCTCCAGGCTGGTGCGGTGCGAGGCTGGCTCGCTCGGCTCCGGGCGTGCGGCAGTTTCGGGACACGCGTCCGTCCCTCCGGCCCCGGGACGCGCTCGCGGTGCGATGCGCCCTGCGCGGCCCCGACGGCGGTTCCCGGCGGCCGGGGAGGACTGCGGCGGAGCGGGGCGGGCTGGGGCGGCCCGGCGGGCNNNNTCCGCTCCGCTCCGCCAGCAGCGCGGGGACCGGCCCTCCCTGCCCGGCAGCCCCCGCCGCTCCGCGCGGGCCGGGGGTGCCGCTCTCCCTGCCGGTATCGGTCGGTGTCTTAGCTCGGTCCGGCGCGGTTCCCCGCGCTGCCGGCGCGGAAGATGAAATGCTTCTCGCGGTACCTCCCGTACCTCTTCCGGCCGCACGGCGCACTCCGCTCCGCCAGCTGCCACGCGGAAGGTACGCGGGGCGCGGGGGGCGCGGGGCCGCGGGCGAGGGACCGGCGGACACGGCCGGTGCCTCCCTTGCGCTGGCGGGGCCGCCGGTAAACACCGAGCCGCGGGACCGGCGCGGGGGCTGCGGTGATGGTGCTGCACGGCTCCAGGTGTGTGTAGTTTGTAGATGTGACCTTAAATGCATCCGGATATTCCCGAGGAAATGGAACCATCCTGCCGTACTCTGCCCGCCTCCGGTCACCCGACCTCTCTCCCGCCGTCAGCAGAGCACGTTTCCAGGTCTTGGCGAAACAGCTCTGCAGCAATTTGGGAAAAAGGAAATGTTCTCAGCAGCGTTTCAACTTCGCATTTCCAGGGTAGGAATGCAAAGTAGCGGGACTGTGTTTGCCGAGACTTCCGTGGGACTCTCGCAGCGGAGAGCCCATTCTTGCGGGTTCATCCCCGTGTGACGCGGTGTGGGAGCTGTCGGACAGGTCTGTGGGTCATCCGCAGGCACCAGACAGCTCCGTGGGATTTACACTCCCGGCACTGCTGCTCCCCGTGCGGAACCACTGCGGTTTTCCTCCTTTGCCCTAAACAAAATCAGTTAATGAGGAAAACCGCCGCCCTGTCACCCAGTTTTCTGCAGACCCGTCGGTCTGTGTACGTGACTGAATTACCAACCTGATCCAAGAGGAAACTCCAGGCAAACTCCCGGAGGGATGTTTGGTTGCTGAGGATGTGGAGTGGAAGGGGCAAGCAAGGAGCACTTGGCAGCAGGTGATGACACTCCAGGCTAAGTTACTACAGCTGCTCAGGTTGCTGTAGTTCAATCCAAGCAGACAGTATAGACTTCTTTGTTTTATAGTTTCCCTGAAGTTCTGAGCAGATAAAATTATCCAATTAGATAACTGACTCTGAAGTTCTTTCTTTGAGAATTTTTCTGAAGATTTATTTTGTTTTCATGTTGACTTTGTCCAAAGGCACGGTCCTTTAAGTCAGTTCCTGAACAAGTCAGTTCTAGATTATTGTACGGGAACGAGTAACTCAGTGGAGAAGCGCACCCGTGTGCTGTTTTAAGGGAGGTCATATGACAGGACTGAGAAAAAAAAAAGAGTTAAAGAAAAAATGTCACACCGGTGTGCTGTGCATTCTTCTCCATAGCAAACAATATAGAAGGAATGAAACTTGAACAGCGCTCTTTCTTAGACCCATGATTAGATGTCTGTAATAAACTTGGGATAAAACTGAGGTCTGGAGAGTTTCAAGGACCCTGTTCCACCCTAACTCATTAGCAAAACCAAGAAGAAAAGATAAGAGCTGCCTCCTGCCTGAAAAAGCAGTTTAATACATAGCTTTAAAAAACCCAGTGGGGTAAATATTATGTATTTGGCAATGAATATTTCTTTTCAAGGCCTCTGAAGAACGGCTGGCACCGCGCCGAGGCTCTGCCTGGGCTGCAGCTGCCGAGAACACAGGGCAGGGACTGTCCGCAGCGAGGGTGAGCGCTGGCCCGCGATGCAGCCTCGCTCCGCGCCCTGCCGCTGGGGACACGAAGTCCTTGTCCTCGACCTCCAGCATCCCCCGAGAGAGGGCACAGCCTCCGGAGTTGTCCCGAGGGGCGCCAGGACCGAGTGGTGGCTGTCGGCTTGGTGCTGGGGAAGTGCCCGCTGCTGCCGCCCAGCCGTGAGCCCGTGGCGAGCTCGGACGGAGCTCGCCTGGCCGTGGGCAGCTCTCCTCCCGCCAGCAGTCCAGGTCTGTCCTGCAGCAGTTGAAACAGAAAGAGAATTTATATTCCATCTTCAGAAATTGCACGAGCTTCCAAATGGCACACTGAACGGCAGGAGAGCGGCACAGATGAATTCTGATCCCTGCTGCTCGATAAGTCATAGCAACTCCTCTGTCATCTTTCGAGTAGCTCTGTGTGTTTTCCTGTTTGGAAGTCACGATAATTTCCAGAATATTTGTATACTAGTGCCCTGGCTCACAAACGATCCAAAGAGTGGAGCAATGCCTGTGTTTCGGTAGCCCTGAGGTAACTCTCTGTTTTCTCTGAAGCCTTTCACAATTTTCTGGTTTTCCGCATCTCTCAGTTTGTGTCCGGGCTCTGAACCAGCATTTTAGGAGATTCCAGAGGAGGTGACCTGAAGGCCAGGATGTTCGGTCACTGATGTTAGAGCCGATACTAAAGCTTAGCTCAAAGGTGCCCTTAAACTAGAGGGTTAGCTTTGTAGGGGCCTTTAAGATGAAAGCTCAGCCAGAGGCACCTTAAGACTAAGCCCTTTACCTTAGGGGCACCTCTAGGCTAAGCTTTTGGCCTTTGAAATATTTTTGAGTGATGCATGTAAAAAGTAATAATTATTTCCTGATACGCTCCAGACAGCAGATTCCTCCACAGGTAACCACAGAAAGTGCGGTCAGGTTTCAGTGGGATCGGCAGAACAGGCTGATTAACAACATGAAGGAAGGTCTGCTTGGGAACTGTTTAAAACGTGCCTCAAAGCTCCTGGTCCCTGACACCAGCTGGTAAGTGCGTGGAGTGGTGATGGGCTCCTCTGCTGTGCTCAGCCCTGTCACAGAGCAAACCTCAGTCCACGTGCAGGAGAGCTCTCACACGAAATCGTTTGCCTGGAGTGAACCTAAAATAGTCAGTTTCCTGGTCTGGAGACTTTACGTTTGTTTTTATGATGATGACTATTACACTTACCACTGGCTTGTAAGTTTTGTTCCTGCTGTGCTGACCACAAGTGGGTTTATTTTCCTGGTGAGTCATTCCAGTGGTTCTGAACTAAGTTAATCAGGCCACCAGCAGCTGGGAGCTTCATGGAAGTCCTTATGACTCTGGAGGGAAACCCACGGAAATTAAGTTTACAGCAGTCCTAGTTTTACAGGATAGTGTGTGAATTAGAGGTGCAGTACAGTTGCAAAAGTATGCAAATATGGTTTGGTGTAATTAATAGTCTATAATTACATGAAGAGAGGCCATTAGTGTAAGGCTTATGGAGGAGAACACTGAGTTAAGAATGAACTTTCTACAGTAATTGCATCTCCTGATTTAGCTGTTTTGCAGTTTCTCATTCTGAATGCCGCATCGACCCTTGCTTTTGAGTGAAGAACGTCAGACTGGCTCTAATTTCAGGTCTTATTTATCAGGACATGCATCATGTGCAAGAGTCCAGCTGCCTGGTCGGTTCACTTCCTAATAGTAAATTTAGTAGCTCTTGGTTCATTCTGTGTAGCTACAAAAGAACTGGATTGTGGCTAGAGGGAAAAGGGCTAATTCCCTATCCAAAATACAAGGCATAGTGTCAAACTGAAGCAGCGTGGAAATTATTTCTTCTCCCAGTGAGCTTAAGGCCTTGTTCCTGTGACACCCATTTCGTCTCTTTTATTCCTGTTCGGCTGAGGGAGTGGAATCCCAGAGCACGGTGCTGTTCCTGCAGCAGTGCCTGGTGTGAGGCAGGTGATGTGCTGCAGCAGGGGGACAGGAGAGGTGCAGGTTGGGATGCTTTAATCGAAGATGTGATGAACCGCGTCCTGGCAGGAGAGGTGGGGAGCTCCCGTGGCAGAGGTGCTGCTCAGAACACGGCGGGTGCCCAATCCACAGCCTCAGGCTCTGGTACTGGTGTTCAGGCTTGGCAGCGATGCAGGTGGGTCGGTTTTCTCCGCTGGGGATGATCAGCGCACCTGTATTTTTGTTGTGGTGACTCAGGAGCTGGAAGTACCTTTCCTTGGCTGCACTGATCGCGTTTCCCTTGCACTTTTTCTTACTCTGCCCGTGTCAAGGCCTTTTACAAAAAATAACATTTTTGTGTCTGATGCTGCTGCTCCTTGTACGAGCAGGTCCCATCCCCACGTGAACACTGGGCTATGAGCTGGGAGCTCATGTGCGAAAGCCAGATAAACAGGAACAGAGGTCTGAGCTCACGCTGTGCTCACATCAGTTCAGGGTGGAATTTTTAAATTCTTCTGAGTGGCATTTCTAAACCTCTTAATGCCACATAAAAGTGCTTTGTGTCTGTAAATGAGCTCTGATAGTACAAACACTTGTATATTGAGGCCATGATCCCTCACATGATCTTACACTGTTGTAAGTTTACATCCAGAAGTGACAGAACTCTGGTGAAATAGGTGTTTTTTAAAGGAAGAAAAAGTAAAAATCCTGGTAGCTCCTAGGCTAAGACATGGCCTGATGTGGCGATCAGCTTTAATTATTTCAAAAGTCTGTGCTTTTTGCACCTGTTTCCCAGGCTCATGACCTCATTTATGTTCTCTCAAAGCCGTTGGCTAGAGAGCGGGGTTGAATTCGGTTTGAGCCATGGGCGTAACACTGAGCTGCTCTTTTAAACAAATTAATGTTCGCGTTCCCCTGTGACGCTTCTGAGTGAGAGAGTAAGCCTTGCCGAGGGCATCGCTGGGGTGTTCCCTTGGGGCGGGCAAGGCCACAGGACTCGTGCGGAGAACACGGGGCTGTCTTTGGTCAGACTTTGGGGGCGATCAGCAAGAATCAGAGCGCTCTGCGGGCTGGTTCATGGGACCATACGTCGCGGGTGGAGTAAACTGGGACCAGTCTGTCCTTTTAGGTTTTGCTCTTGAGCAATACTCTTCGTGCTGGTTGGCCAAGAGAGGGAACATTCCTGGCCACAGAGTTCATTATAGAGGGCAGAGCTGGATATAGAGCAGGAGGTGATTCTGCTGAGTTTGGAGCCTTGAGAGTTTTGATTAAATGCAGTTGAAATGGTGGCTCTCAATTAGCTCTGCCAGGTCATGAGAGATTCTTGTGGTTTGCTTAAATAACTCCTTGAGGGCCCTGTGTATGGTCTTGTGCCGAAGCTTTGTCTCCAGGCCTCGAAGCTGCAGATTTCATCTTAAAAAAAAACCCGAGATCTTANGGCAGCGACTCGAAGTTCTGCTCACAGATACACCTGGAACGAGCAGCTTCTGGCCGCGCCCCGCCCGCGGGTGCGCTCCCGNCGGGATGCTGGGAGCACCGGCCGCTCCGGCTCTGTCCTTCCGCCTCTCCCCGCGGGGGTCGGACTCGCCCCGTTCTAACATCTCTCCGGGGGATGCTCGGAGTGGCCCCGCCGCGGCCCGCCCCGACCGGCGCTGACGCGCGGGAGGAGCGCTCGTCTTTAATGGCAAAAAGGTGGCTGAGGGATTTTTTTAGCAAAAATACTTTTAGTTGCGAATGTTCCGTCCTGGCGCTGGAGGATTTAGAAAATTATTTTTCTTCTCCCCCCAGTTTGTGCCAGGATGCTGCTCCCCACACCTCTGATCCCATTCCTGTCTGACCATCGGCCTCTACGGGCTACCTGGAGCTCAGACTCCCTGCAATTTTCCATGTCGAATGGCTCCAACAAAAGCATAAGCCGAATTATAAGCACGTTTCCGAGATATCTCTGGAGATATTTCCATTCTGTGACTGTATTTTCCTCACTACAGATGGGTTCAGCTGTAGCTTCCCAGCGTTCCCCTACTGTCTATATTTAGTTAGTGCTTAAATCAGCACAAAGGTGCCTTCTGTCATCCCTCCCACTTGGAAGGGACCTGATGGAGGTTGCAGGGAAATGCTTCAGAGTGAGAGGGAAGAGCAGCTGGCGGGGGCTGAGCTTCAGAGCAGATCTCGGGCTGCGGCTGCCTTTAAATGGAGTTATTTTAAGCACTTTTGGGGAAGGCAGAATGGTGAGTGTGCCGTGGTCAGGATGACCTACCAATAAGAAAGAACAGGGAAATTGTCTCTATTTGTTGTCCCTGCCACGGGCAGCTTTGTGTATCGGTGGAATTGCTGAAACCGTTCTCCTGCCCAGGCCAGGGGCAAGGGTGCCCGTTTTCCCCAGCATCCTGGGCTGCGTTTGACACAGCCACAGGCAGAGTTCAGTGTCTCTGATCAGACCCAGAGATGTGTTCAGCTGCTGTGCTGGCTCGCTAGACCAGACGGGAAATACCCAGTGACAGCCTGCAGCCCCTTGGGTTTTGGGTGCCATGTCTACCAAGCCCACCCAGGAATGTCGCAGGTCACCACATGGAGGGTCACAGGGCCACGCATGGGACTCACTGAAAACATTAAAAAACCCAATAGTTTGAGATTTGACCTTTTTTTTTCTCTGCAGGGAGCTTTACAGGACAAGGTCACCAAAAAGGCCTCCGAAACCCCTTACGTATGTTGATGTTGTGGTGGAGCTGTGCAGGTGTAATTGCTGTACGTGAGATGCTGCTCTTACTGTGAACTCCTTGTGTTACACCAGTCACCCAACAAACCGTGTTTGATACTACACTCTAAATAATTTTCTGACATGGGTTATAAAAGAAAACCAGGCTGTCAGAGGCTGATCTGGCTATATTTGGGAAATAAACAAGCTCCTAGCTTTGTAAAGCCATATGGTGGATTTATTCACAATCAGCAGTTCCTTTCAAATGCAAGTTCATGTCATTTAGTAATACATTTTCCAGTATACAGCTCAGCACTCTTGTTTTCTCTGTTTCCTCTTCCAGCGTGTGATCTGGGAGCGGTCAGCTGGCCACGGCCATGGGCCACCTCTTGTCTCGGCAACGCACATTCAGCAGTATAATTAAGCACTTACATTAGGGAGTTCTTACCAGCTCCTGTGGACTTCTTCATCAGCAGTTTTTGTCCCTGCACGTTTCCAGTGCTGCTGGCTGCTATTTTCCTTTCTGTGCAGTGTCGCACAACAGTGCAGCTTTTGGCTTGGTTTCTTCTGGAAATAGGGCTGTAAGACTCTGCATGGAGTGCGTGTCTGAGTGGCCATCAGACCTGCTCTCCTCCACTGCTTCAGGCACTTGCTTGGCCAGCTCCAGCTCTGGGCTTGGGGGTCTCAGAGGCACCAGCTCTGGGGGAGCATGGACAGGGACATCCTCCTTGTGCCCTTTAGGGGGGAGGGTGGTCTCATCCCGAGGGAGGAGGCTCTGTGTCCAGAGCCAGTGCCAGAGCCAGGGATGCTGGGCACCGGGTCCCTGGTGCTGCCGAGCAGGGTCTGCATGCAGGCCGGCGTGCTCAGCACCTGGCCAGGGTGCATCCAGTCCCCATCACGGCTGCGGTGGGTTTAGCAGAGTGCACGAGAGCTTGTGTAGCTGCGAGCAGTAGGGTGCACTGCTGGTCACAGACGTGGGACTCCTGGGTCGCCTCCTGGCCCAGCCTTCTTCCAGTAGAATCTCCAGCACAGATCTTTCCCTTTTGCCAATTCCAAATGCTCTGCCCACCTGTATAATGGCAGCACTTAGCACTGAATAGCTTCAAAAGGGCCTTTTACACATTAACTAATGAATCCACGCATCACTTCTGTGAGGGAGCTGTGCATTACGTCAGAAACTCAAGGAGGGAACAGAAAAGGAATAGCAAAGGGGGCCGTGTTCAGGATTGGGTTCCTCTGGTGTGGATGCACTTTGTACTCAAATCCTGAGCCGCTCTGGTGGCCTTTTTATTCCTTTTGTTTTTCTCAGGAGGCACCGTGACAGCGCGGCTGGGAGCTCTGGCAGAGCCTGGGGGTGAGCACCCACCTGTGTGGCTCCTGCCCGTGTTTTGCCTTCCCGCCCAGGGGGAGATCACCGCTGTCGGCACCGGCAGCGCATCTGCTGGAACCAGGTGTGATCAGGTCACTGAGCCTGAGCAAGCGGAGGGGTGTAGCGCTCGATTCTGCTGAATGAACATTTTTTGTCGAATGGTTTGTCTCCCCTTCCTGTGACATTCAGGAAGTAATTTAAAGTAGCACAGGGTGCTTACGTGGTGCTGTGAATGTGTGGGCCCCATCACTCGTGCAGTGTGATAAGCACAGGGACACCTGGCCATCCCGGCAGCGTGGCACAGCCGTGGCCTGAGCGCTCTGTTACTGCTCACTGGTGTTCTAAGCATAAAGTCTCTACGTCTGAAAGGTCAAGGAACTTGTTCAAGCTTATAAAATATAACATTAAGAAAAACCATGATTGAGTCAGGCATAGGATTTTCACATGTGCATCCGTACAAAAAGGCAGACACACGTGTCCAGACCCTGCCAATGCAAGCCTGCATGCAGGTGTTACTTCTCTTTAATTTGGTTTCTCAGTAGCCCTCCTGAAGTGGAAATTTCACAACAAAGCCAAAGTGTTCAGAAGCAGGAGCTGACGGGAAGGCTTCCCTTTTATTTTTGCCTTGATTCTGTCTTTAAATTTGATGTTCCTCAGCTGAAATGAAAGAGTAATCAACTCATAAGCAGACGGCAAGAAAACCCACCACAGTAACCCATGAAGAAAAACCATCAAGGGGCATTTTTTGACCCCCTGCCACACAGTCAGATGTTGTTCCATTGAAGGAGGCTAATTGACTTGCCCGTTTCAGCTAATAGTGGCTTAGGCTTCTCTCCATCCCCACTGTTAATCTGAAGTCTTAAATGACAGACTAAGGAAGAAGAAAATAAATAATACAACTGATTAAAATCAGGACCAGCCTAAGAGCAAGGGGCAAAAGTGTTTGGGAAACAAGAGGCAGTTGTGTTCCTCCTATGGTTCTTGTCTGTGGTGTCCCCACAGGCGTGAGCACCGCCACGGGCCATTGGTCCCCACGGTGGGGCAGCCTGTGTCCTCAGGATGGGGCCCTGTGGGGACTCCAGGAGGGCTCCCAACCTGAAGATCTGGAGCCCTGCAGCTCGTGGGAGGAGAAAGTCAGGAGTTGCTGAGAGGTGCGCATTTTCAGGAGACGAAGGATGGCAGTGAGAATTCCTGGTGCATGAGTGGGTTCAGGCTCAAGGAAGCCTGGTGCAGAGCAATAAGCAGGGCTTGGCCCCGTGTAGGGTGAGCAGGAGCTGCCCAGGGCTGTTGTGTGCCCCCAGGGGTGTCCTGTGCCTTCCCTGGAGGCAAGCAGTTCCCCGTCTTCTTCAGAGGGTTCTGTGTCCTGACTGCGAGCACGTGCACAGCTGCACAGCAAAGGCATTGCCTGCAGAATTACAGTCCCCTGCTGCTTGGGCTGCCCTGAAATCATCTTCTTCTCCTTTTGGTGCTGGCTTTGTAATTTCTCAAGGGTAGTTGTCCTTGAGAGGAAAGATATTGCAGGTTTGCTGTGCTTGACGTCACTCTCTGTGTTGTCGAAACTTAAAAGCCATAAAATGCACACTGATGAATTTTCACGTGTGAGTCTGCGAAGGCCATGGAGAATGTTTTTGATGGACTGTCGTGCCCATATTTTTCTGACACCCATTTTCGGAGGGCAGGAGTGAGGGGAACCTTGCTGTTACACCTTTGATGTTCTGTTCCCACAAATTTGGGTCTCAGGAAAAGGAAGCACCAGAGCCTCTTTGTCATAGCACGTTGGCAAAAGATGTGTATGATGGTGGTGGATAGGTCTAAAATAGACTCTGCAGTCAGCAGGATGAAAATGGACTCTTTCTCATAGGTTACGGCAGATTGGAGTGGAAGGACTGAGTGAGCTAAGTGTGGGAAGTGCTCGGGACAAGCTGGGGAACAAGAGCCGCAGGGGGGAATGCCTGCGGTTCGTGTGGGGGAGCGGGGTGCTCACTTTTCTGTCCACGATATCCTTTTGTGGCAGTACCGTGTGCGTCGCTGCCGAGTGGCGGAGGGAGTTGCTAACATGCGTGACCTCATGTGAAATATGCTGTTCAAATGCCTCCTTTTAATGAGCACAAGTACTTGTTCTACGTGAGCAGTCGTGGTAAAACTGCTCCAAGCTGGCACCCAGCAGTTGCATATGGTTGCATATGGTTGCATATGGTGTGAAGGATGGGTGTGCAGCATTCCATGGACTGCGCTGAGTGTCCAGAGAACACACGGACGGATTGACAGTGTCCATGCTAATGAATCAATTACTCTCCGTGAGTGGATGTTTCTCCCTTTAAACGTTCAGAAATCACTCACAAACATAACAGGAATTAAATCAGTTTTGTTTATTCAATGGGATTAAAGTAGCTGTATTCCCATGTTTAGGGGGGCAATTGGATTTAATGTTACTTTGCATATTGTTCCACTCTCATCTTTGGGGGAGTAGTTGTCTGTTTTAGGAAGCAATTTTTTTTAAAGGACAATGAAATCTTAATGATCACATCATCCCATTTCAATGTAGACCTCTATGCCTAATGTCATACTGACCTCATTGCTGATGTTGTTGTTATATGTAATTCAGAAAAAGGCCTTGGGAAAGGCACGTGTGTGTGTGTGTGTGTGTGTGTGTGTGTGTGTGTGTGTGTTCGTGTGTGCTGGAGCCCATGTGCTGCTGCTTGATTCATGGCTGGGTCGGGGCTATTAGATTTCCTTCCCCCAGGCATTCTATAATCTGTTTAACATAACACAGTCGTTTGTCTTGTTTGCTGACTGCTTAACAGATGGATGTGTGATTTTTGTAATTACTATATGAACGTTAATAAGACGTGATATCTTTTATTAATTAACAGTTTTCCAGGTTTATTTTTCCAAGTGACATGAGGTAGATTATATGTAAATATTAGTGACATACAAATATTAGTTTTAAAGCATTGGCATTCTGAGAAGTCAGGCAAACTTTTAAGGCTCCCCGTAGTGTCTCTTGTTTTTCTTTTTCCCCTCCCCTAAGCTGTACTTCATGAAGATTCTTTGGTAGCACAGTTGGGTTCATGTTTTGTTAAAGGTTGGTCTCCCCTTCGCTTAAGGAAAGCCTAGACCTGGCCGATGTCCTAGGCTGTCCTCTATATTTATCCTGCCAGCGCGGCGTTCTTCCGGCCCTTTTCTATCCTTATATGATACTATCATCCCATCCTTCCTGCTGGAGATCTCCAGAAGCGGGAATCAGTCTAAATGAGTATGCGGACTGCACACCACACAGAAGAGAAATCTTCTCTCACCGCGGCCACGGCAGTTCCTGGGAGCTCTCCCTGCTCCGTGGCTGGAGAGGAGCCTGGAGAAAGGAGGTCAGTTCTCCTGGGAAGCGGTGGGAGGCTGGCAGTGCCAGGCAGGGCTCCCCAAAGCCACACACGGCCCTCACACTGGGACTTCGAAAAGGATGTGTATTTTTGTTTTGTGGTGAAGCAGCCCCTTTGCTACCTGGGAGGGGGCCAGCAGGTCCTCCCAGGGATGGGGACCCTGGCCAGCCCCAGTCCCACCTTTCCCAGGCTGCCGTTTCTTGCTGGAGGCGCCCAGAGGGCCTGTGGGGGAGGAGGCACAGCCCCAGGAGTGATGGGTCACACTGGAATGCTGAATTTCAGGTGTTCACAGAGAATGAATGACTGACCTCGGGTGAGGTGCAGGACAGGGCAGGGCAGGGCAGAGCCGCAGCCGCAGGGCTGGTGCTGCTCCGGTTGCTTCGTTGGCCACTCCCTGTTTGTGGCTCCGAGTCACGGAGGAGTAGTGTGACTGAGTGGATTTAGGACCATGTGCACATAAGAAACGTTGAACAGGATCAGTGTAACACTCCCTGACCCTCTGGCAATGCTTACGAGCTTGGAACACAAACTCAGTTTAAGCTGAAACGTTCCCTTCTTGGGGGCTTTCTTTTGTGGGACGATCTGGTATAATGTATTGTATCATGTCATAATGGCAAGTGTGGCCGCGAGGGGAGAGCAGTGCAGCCTCACCCCGCCAGCCTCCAGCCTGGGCTGCAGCCACCCGGTGCTCCCCTGCACCCTCAGTGCCACGGCTGCGGTCACTCATGGCAGCGCTGCCGTGCTCGTGGGCCCTGTGGCCATAGACACCGGAGTGAGTCAGAGCATGCTGTGATGACTCCTTGTTATTTTCCCCAGAATATACGGAAGAGTTTCACGCTTAGAATACGTAAGGATTCTTTGGGTTAACCAAAGCATGCATGAGCCAGGCTGGCTCTCCGGTGCTTCGCTGGGTTCCAGACGTGGTTTGTCACAGGGCATTGCCGTCTGCCAGGGCACCATGGGGGAGGCACGGTTATTGGGGCAGGCCCTTCGCTCGTGTTGGCTGTTGCTTTGTGAAGTACCACTAAAAACTGACGAATTTGTGTTAATGTGGAAACAGTTGGCGAGTTGATGGCTCCTGACAGGCACTCTTGGTTCCCCAGCTCTCAGCATTGCAGCAGCAGCAGCTGTATTTTGCTGTACCCCATTTTGCACTTCCCACCAGGCTGATTTTGGGTCACCATCCGTCCTTCTGACGGTTGTGGAACTTCAGCTAATCCCTGCGCAGGTCAGGAGTGCTGCTCTGCTAGACACACAGTTTCCTTTCCTTTGGAGAGTTAACTCTGGCTGATTAGCCATTGTCCTTTCCATTTTGCAAGGCTGGCCAGGCTACATCTGTGTGTGCTTCACTCTGCTGCTGCTGGGTGACATCTGAGGACAAGCAGAATGATTTTTATAAGGTAGTAATCCCAACCTCAGATTCCCAATGCTCTGAAACTTACCGTGTTTGTGTTGCAAGACACGGGCAGCCCTATTTTAATTTATACCATGATTTCATTACTTTTTGATGTGGGACATACTCAATTAACTAAAGGCTGTGAAGTAATTGCAGTTTAGGAAATACAATTCACAGTGACCTGGATGTGTTGGTGTTTCATTGGTGAACATTCTTTCAAATAAAATCCACCTTTGAGGCCATATGAAATTTTGCATATTAATTGCTAATTTAACAGAATAAATGCTAAATCGTCATTCTCGCACATAATATCCCGGGATACGTGGGGAAGCATCTGAGTGTCCAGTGTAAATATGTTACATGACAAAGTTCGCTTTTTCAGTACTCAGACTGATCCCTGTTTCTCTTTTGTTGGTTCTTCTGACCATCAGCTGATGGATTAACAGTTTGCAAATTGTTGATTGTTTAACAGTTTTGAAGGTTACGGGGTTTTTTTGTTTGGGGTTTTTTTTTACTACTGTGGTGTGTGATTGCCATCTTTGCTCTGTGGAATTGGCTTTTGCCTTTGTCCTGGTGACTGACATTTTTAAAGCAGCGGAGCGACAAAGGGGCAGCAGCATGGGGAAGGCAGGTCCCACACCACACGGCCCTGCCCAGCCCTGACGCCCGTGCTGAGGGCCTGGCCTGTGCAGGCTGCGGGTCGTGAGCAGGGGCTGAGCTGTGCAGCCAGCTGACAGCAAGCAGTTGTATCTGTTCCACTCAAATGCACGTGTGAGTTCACATGTTCCTTCCCATAGGGTGACCTAACCTAATCAAAAATTAATTTTGAGAGCTGTATTTTCATACGAAATAGTCGAATTAACACAGTGATTTTCTTCCCCAACCAAAAATAAATTAACAGGAAAATCCAAGAAACAAAATACTGCCTTTATTTTTGCATTCTGTGCTTACTAGATTTAGTAATTCAGCCTGAGACTTCCTCTCATGGTTCTCTCACAAACAATGTTCCAGCAATGTCGTCTTGTATTCTCTTTAACCCCCATACCACATTTTGCTGCAGCAGCTTGTCAGCCCTTTAGGGCAACGAGCTGGTGGGCGTGGCGCCTGTACCTGGGCTGTGCCTTCTGTGTCCAGTGCTCGCCAGGACACCTGCACTCGTGCCCTGCAATGTGTTTCACTCCCACATGCCCAGTCAGTGCCTGTCAGTTTTGGCCTTCCACTGTCACCTGTGGTGGAGTTTGTTACTCCAGGTAAAACCCAAACCCAGAGGAGCAGACAAAACACCAACATGGACAGGCCTCACCTGCAGCATGGCTCAGAGCAGCTGTTTTCAAGTAAAAAAAACCTTATTTCTTAGCGTAGACTGCGCTACACCGGTTCAGATGCTCCAGTGCTGTAGCATGTGGCCTTAATCTTCAGAAGTGGCAAATCCTATTTACTGTGTAAGTATTTAAGCTAATTATATCTCTGATGTGAGGAACATGTGACAAACTGTTCACACTGTATCCTTTAAAAGACATTGATGTCTCAGACCCTCCTGAAATATTCTGTGCCTCATTCCATTCTTGGGGTATTGTATGTGTTCTGCAGTGTATTTAGCAATAGTATAGCTTAGTAATAATATAGAGGAAATAAGTACGGTATGGCTGGATGATCTGTAGAGTAGAATAAGAAATAACTCACAGCAAGTTTTTTCCAGGAAGCACCATGTTTGTGTTGCTGTTGCACAGTTGTATTATATCGTTGCTGTGTGGCTGTTGCATTATAGGAGAGATCTGGTGAACAGGAAGATGTCTGGGCTTTTCTAAAGCCTGGCATAAAATGCTTAGTAGGGAAAGACTGCATCTGAAGAAAGGGCTGCTAAAATGCAGCAGAAGCTGGTTGGTCCAGTGGAAGGCAGGAGAGAAAGCCCTTGGGGAGCAGCTGTTCCCCGAGCCAGGCCGGGTGCGTGGCAGCACTCGTTAGTGGTGCGCTGTTAATCATGTACAGCTTGTACCAGCACCCGTAACGGCGCGGCAGGGGTCAAGGCCAAGTAGATGAATTTATCATTTGACCTTTGGGAGGCAGAAGTCTTCACCTACTTTGCATTCAATGAACTGATTCTTCCCTTTTCTGCCCCGAGGTCCTGACTCTTGTTCTCCATCACTTGGGAAGAAGAGCAGCAGCTTGTCCTCTGCATGCAATCTGGCTTCCCAATTTTCTTGATCTTGGTTTAATCTGGTAAATTATTGGCCTTCCTCAAGTCATGCTAATAAAGGTTCATACAACTGGGAGTTCGTCACGGATGTGGGTTATGGCTTCCCCAGCTTGCTTATGTGACTTACAGGAGAAAACATGAAAAACAAATTGACTTAGTGCAGTGAAATCACAGTCAGCTCTTGCTGTGCTGCAGGAGCACAAAGGTGGGGCTCCGGAGCACAGCGGAGGGTGCACAGGGGCTCAGTGAGGATATTAGCGTGCGGTGGGGGTTGCAGACATTCCCTGGGGACCACGCAGCAGCCGAGCACACTGTCTGCAGGTACAGGGCATGGTCCTGCAAGAGGCGTTGACCGTGAGGGTGTTCATCCCGAGAGGGTTCACCCTCTGTGCATGTCCCTTCGTGGCTGGATGGGAGTGGCCTTTGTTGGCTGGTGCAAGCTGGTGCCCTTCCTGAGCCTTGCCCAGGCTTCCTAGGCTGGAAGAGAGGAGCATCAGTCGCTCTGGGTGCTCAGCTTTACTGCTGGCACAATATTTATAAACTGGCTGTGAAGGACTCATTTGTCTGTGGTCCTCTGGAGAACAGGATCCCTGACCTGGTGTCTGTGTCTCTGGCCGTCCCGGGGAACCCGTGCCTGCGGCGCTGGATGTGTTCAGTACTGGGAATAGTGAGAAGCTCTGGGTTCCTGCAGGGCGTGCAGCATGGGCGCCTCTGCCCTGTGACAACCTTTTCCTTTTGGGGTTGTCCCTTAAATATGGGCCAGCCAGCCACCAGCCCAGGTGGCTGACACCAATTATATGTTGAGAATAGGAGTATAATTACCCCCTTTTTGCTGCATAATTAGCTCTTCACATTTGTGAAGCTAAAGTGCTGTCTCTACTGGAATCTGTGAGCTGAAGGACTTGGAGCACACTGGGAACTGGACACGATGGGAGAAATTGTACAAGGCCTTTAAGTGCTCTCCTTCTCAGAGTACTAATTGTGTGCCATGACCTTCACCCAGATCAAAGACCAGGTGCTGGCTCTGATATGAGATGTTGAGGGGTGTCATGAAAGCCCTGGTTTCCCTTCCTTAGCAGAGATGGGCTTTCAGTTAAAGCATCTCAGGCTTGGTTAGTGCAGGTGGAGGTGGCCACCACCTGTGTTGGTCCATAGTTTGATAAGTCTACAAAGCTGAGATGCTGCAGAGTGAGAGTACGTCCTGCTTCCAGGGAGCGGTTCCCTGTCCCACCCTGGAACAAGGGGGTGTTCCACCCACAGGAAGGGACAGAGAGGGAGGCAGCAGTGTCTACCCGCAGCTTCAGGTCGTTGTGCTGCTCACAGACCTGTGGCAGGCAGAGCACAGGACCCTGGGGCTCTCACTGCCAGCCCTGTGCCACTGCAGTCCCCTGTGCCACGGGCGTGTGCTGTCACCAGTGCTTCTCCACACAGGCTGACCTCCGGCAGCATCCAGCGAGCTGGTGCCCCACTGAAGGCACTGAGCTAACGATCGGTTAACCAACAGAAATAATTCTTACAAGTTTAAAACACATTTTGTTATCGGTATTTAATGGTTAAAAGATGAGACTGTTATTCTAACCCAAAACAGTAAATTAGGAAAATAGATTTACTGCTCATGGATGGGAGGCTAAAATAAATGCTGTGAAGGAAGTTCTGTGCTGAGCATAAAATTGGAAGTTTGATTCAATTATTTTTCACACACTGTTTAGATCCCACAGAAACCTGAGCTTGGAACTCTTCAGCCTCTCTAATTGAAGCAAAAACCACTGGAGTGGAAAGTGTCCTGGCTCTTCAGGAGATGTCAAAGTACAGAACATGGCGGACACCTGGGGGTTTGGGAAACAGTGACAGCTACAAGCTGACCTTTGGCGAATTTAATCTGCAAATGGATTCCTGCTTAGGACAGCTAATGCTTTTAGTTATTGTAAAGGCTTGTTCCTGGATTTTAAAAAGCTGAGAATAAATGGATTTCATGATGCAGCTCCTATGCGTGTTGCATAACAAACAGGTGGCTTCTGGATGTGTTTAAATGATACAGTGTGTTGAAAAACTTTGCAGGACTTATGAATACGTAAGTATAATTCATGCACAATGGGGGAATAATTTTTGCCACTTAAAAAAGGAGAAGGGACTTGGCACTTGTTAAAATGAAAATACACTGAAGACGGTGCATACTGAAGAGGAAGGGAAGGAGGTCACTGGTTGTGTTTGTGGTATTCATGGGCATTGCAGGAGCTCGTTACTCAGCTGGGCATTGCCTTTGGCCTGGGGTCTGGCGTCTGGCATCTGATGGGAGGAGGTGATATGGTAACAACTGCTTATTCAAAATCTGTCTCTCTTTTTCTTGTCTGAAGCTGTTCTTGCCTCTTACAGGACACCTGCAGGTGAATGTAGCTTGTAGACAGAGGGGACCAAATTCCTGGGGATAGTGTTGTGGTGCAGTTTTAATCTTTCTTTTCCGTCTCTTTTTTTCTGTGGGAGGTCCGTGTCCTTCCCTCGGGAGACGGGAGACCCCAGACAGAGGTGTCAGCTGACTTGCCCAGAGCCAGCAGCAGTTCCAAGTCCTGTGGTCTGCTGGGGTCTGGTCCCCTGTGCTGTCGCATGCGTGAGGGAGCTGCCAGCAACACAAAAATTATTTCTAAAGCATTATGTTAGTGCTGTGGCTCTCTTTGGCCCGCAAGAGAGCTTGGATCAGCATATCTCTGCACTGTGCCACGAAGCCGTGGCCAGGTCCTGTGCCTTTTCACAGGGAGGGAATTCTGACTAACCTGTGACTCACCCACTGCAGCCAAGAGCAACCTCAGCCTCAAATACAATGTGTTTTCTTGACTTAGACATGTGCCTGGTGATTATAGCAAGTAACTCACATTCCAGGATAACTCAGTGAAGGCTTGGGCATGGAGACTACAGGCTTATGCCTGTCTGATGAATGCTTCTGGCTTGTCACATCAGTAATCCCTGTATTAATGAGTGGCTTGTGATGTGATGTGATGTGGTTGACTGACAAATCCTGAAGTTATATATGCATAGGAGCAAGTGCTGGAGTTCTCCAAGGTGCCGTTTCACAATGTCTTGTGTCAGCCTCTGTGTGACAGTGTGTCAGAAAACATCCTGGGGAGGCAGGCAGCTGTGGGCCTGGGAATTCACCTTTCCTCGTAAGGTCACAACGGGCAGAACAAGCTTTCCCTCTCTCTTGCCCCTCAACTGGGAGTATCCGCACACTCCTCCAAAAGGCGTGCGGTGGCGTGGTGGTGGGGGGTGTGCTGGTGCGGTTGTGCAGCAGAGGTGTGGAACATGCTGCCCAAAAGACGTACATACTGGATGTACCGGAGTCCTTGAGCCTTCTTGCTCAGAGGTGTGCGCTCTCGTGCTTCCCCTAGAATAAGCAGCCCCCAAGCAGGAGGTGAATCTCAGCAGATAGTAATAATACAGGATGTAAAATCATGCACCTTCTCAATGAGATTTTAATTATGATACTACAGTTGGGAGAGGAAATGAAGCTGCAGCGGCACCACTGTATTTGCAATGTTATCCACCGTCTTTGTCCATTCCCTCTGCATCCTCCTGTTCCAGTTACAATTACACTCCCTGCTGATGTGGCTCTGGACTGTCAAGCAGCTCCTGTGCTGTGGCATGCCGAGCTCTGCAGTTCCTCCGGCTGACCCCAGCCCCATGGTGCGGGGGTCTCGAGGGGTGCGGGGTCAGTGGGCACACAGCGTAAAGGTGCTGCGGGGTCTGTGCCCGCGTGTGCCAGTTCCCCGGCTGGCCCCAGCCAGTGCCCAGCACCGATTATATTCTTGTCCAGAGTGAACCAAGGCAGTGCTAAGGTGGGTCTTGACAGCAGTATGGAGCAGTGGGGTGCTGTGGGGTGCAGGTCTGGGTCAAGCCCCAGGCTGTGTCTGTGCACCTGTTTCCCTTCAGCAGCTGCCTGAGTAGTGGAGAGTGGAGGGCAGAGGGGAAACTGCGGGTGAGGCGTGAGAGTGGGGAGTAGTGCCTGTCCTCTCACTGCTGCCCAGTGTGTGCACACTGCTGCCTGGCTGGGGATGTCTTGTGCCCTGACAGTGTGGTTGGGTTTTACTTCCAACTTCCAACTGCTGGAGTTGAGGGAACTTGCCCCCTGTGAGTTTCCTCCCTGTGTCTGCCAGTGGTTCAGCCAGTGCCAAGGCTTCTTCCTGGACTCTACCAAGACACAAAACCGTTCCAGTGGGCAATTGTTTCCCTTTGCTGTGCACCAGATGATGAGTCCAGAACACTGCCTGTCCTTTCAGAGATGTGCCCTGAACAGGAAAGCCCTCCCTTCCCCCATAGCCCTTGTGTTCATTCTCTTCTCTGGATGCCACCAATCCCCCCATCTACATCGTCACAAGTCACTGAGCATTCCTACCCCCTTCCAGAGTCAAGACAGGGCGAGCCTGGGCCAACTGCCTGTGGGCACACAACTCCGTAGCACTGCTGGCATGGCCACCTCCGTGGCCCTTACTGCATCCCCTCTCCCTGGACACCCAGCGTTCACATGCTGTGGCTCTGCCAAAAAAGAGTCTGATGTCAGCCCTCGGCTGGGATCTTGTGTTTGGGGAAGGCAGGTCAGGGAGCAGCAGTCCGTCTGCCTGAAGGCTGTAGGAGCTTCCCCAGGGGGAGGAGTGTCCACCAGAGGCAGTGGCGCCCCGGGCAGGAAGGAGCAATCCCCGGGCAGGAGTGTGCCCGGGGCAGGTGCGTCACCAGGTAAGACAGCATCCCCGGGCAGGAGCGTCCCGGGGCAGGAGAGAGCGCGTCCCCGGCCAGCAGCATCCCCAGGCAGGAGGGAGCGTCCCAGGGCAGGCGCATCTCCCGGGCAGGAGCATCCCCCGTGGTGGGAGCATCTCCGGGCGTGAGTGTCCCTGGGGCAGGTGCGTCTCCGAGCAGGAGCGCCCTCGGGGCTGGGGCTGGGGCTGGGGCTGCGCCGCGCTCCGCCCGCCCGCGCGGTGCCGGTCGGTGCCGTATGGGAGGAGCCACCGGGCACCGCCGCCCCTGCGCCCCCCCCGCCGCATTTGG
>VZTD01004413.1:206861-282505 GCA_013397725.1 Rhagologus leucostigma
CCCGGGGCCGCGGCTGTCCCGGGACCGGCACCGCTGCCCCAGGCAGGGCCGGTCAGCCCCACGGCGGCGGCCCCGGGGGGGTCGGTGCGGGCGCAGCGAAGCCGCTCCGGTGACTCAGCAGCGCCGGGTGTCGCTGGGTGGGCTCCCCCGGGCCGGGCTGGTCCCTCGGCGGAGCGGGGGCGGCTGAGTCGGGGCACCGAGAGCCGCCCGCAGCAGCGCTCGGGACGCAGCCGCCCCCATCTCCCGCCCCAGGGCGGCCGGAGCCTCGCGTTCCCGCCCCTGTTGCGGAGCCCCCAGCCCCGCCGGGAGCCCCTGCGCCTTCGCTCCTCCGGCTCCGGGAGAAAGGGAGTCCCGACCCCTCCGCTAGCCCTTCCCCGCTAGAGCGGAGCCCGCGGGGCCGGAGGGCTGCGGAGCTCGCCGGAGCCAGAGGGATGCGGGCGGCGGCCGCGCGGTTCGAGATCGGCTTCCTCAGCCCCTGAGGGCGTTCGCGGTGCTGCAGGTGGCTGAAGCCGCGCTGTGAGGTGCGGGAATACGGCAGACGCTGGTGCAGGTCTCGTCAATGGAACGGTTGTCTCGGGGCTGTTTTCACTGCAAGCCACTTCAGGAGGTATATGAATCCTGACTGGCGCGTTGCAGATGCAAGGAGATGCCAAGGCTGTTGGATATGGATAATGTCAGAGCCCTGGTGAGGCTCATGGTGCATTTGAAAGTGGTTTCCCGTAATGGCTCAAGAGTGGAGAAGATGGTGTGGCCACGTTTGCCTCAGGCATTAGAACATGAGCTCAGCCTGCACATGATGCTGCAGCCGCCACAAAGACAGCTCCACGAGCGAGGGGTGAAGGAGGGATGGGGATGGAGCTGCTGTTGCCTCTGCTGTCCTCCCTGGTAGCTGAAGAACTGTCAACTTCACATCAGCTCTGTCACAACCTCCCTTTGCTCTCTCGCTTCAGGGGGGAAACTGCAGCTGATGTAAAGCAAAACCAAACCCCCCACCCCTTCTGGTAGCACTGACACCTTCAGTGAGGCTTCAAAAACCAGACTCCGTACCAGAGTCTGAGCAGGCTTATTCATAGCTTAATTAGTAGCCAAAGAGGCTTTCCCTTACTGTGTCATCCACATGAGACTTAAGAGGAAGCCAGGCTTTGGGAATTTTGTCACATGGCTAAAGGAAGGTTTATCTAGTGGGAAATCTTTGGCTTGATACAGTAATAGAAAGCTTTGGATACCTGGTGAGCCACAGAAAATGGTCGTTCGTGTTGCTTGTGTGTAGCTGGAATGCGAGTGCTCAGCGTGACAGCCCTCAGATGCTGGGGAGGTCTTGTCTGGGGCATCCCTGGCTCTGCTGCTCTCCTTGGGTGTTTCACACTGTGGGCCTGGGGTCCAGGAGGACTTGCTGTGGGGCCAGGTGATGGGTGCACTGTGGGGCTGGGGAGTGGGCAGACCTGCCGTGGGGCTGAGTGACGGACCTGTGGAGGCCACACCACGCTGACGGGACATTTCTGCCGAGAGGGGTGGTGTGAGCCAGTGCTTCCAGGAGGGTGCTGTGGCCAGGATGGGGCTGAGCTCCCATACCTCCCGGTTGTCTGGCTCGCATCACCGTGTGCTGTGCTCTCTGAAGGATGAATTTGCTGTTGGTGCATTCTAAAAGGCAGCTGCAAGAGCCAGCAAATGAAAAATGGGGCTGTAGCTACCTTCTTGTGACCTGCTGAGAAACTCAGGTTTCCTGGTTGGGAAGGGTGCAGGGTTGAGATGAGCCCTCAGTGATTTCTGCCGATGACGCTGGGAAGGCTGGGGGTTTTCAGTGATAAGATCCAGTCTGTCTGTAGTCTGTGGCCGTACGCTGGCATTTTCAGAAGAACCTTGTGTGTGGTACTAGTGAACCATAGCAATCCTCTCCGTAGAAATGAAACGGTCAGAGGCATTTGTGCAGTAGATGACCGAATCAGCCGGTGTGATCCCTGCTGCGGTGTCAGGGCAGGGGGGAAGTACCGGAGGGGATTTAATGGCCGTGTATCAGCTGGGAATTTTTTCTTCACTTCGTGCTGTGTAGGTATCCTGACTCTCTATGCAGTGGTTCTGATAGAGCGAGGCTGAGTACGACACTTTGAAATGGTAGATTCTGCTGAGATAAAAAATTTGGATAATTCAGTTTTAATTTTTCTACATGTGAAAGCAGCATATGCCTAAACCGCTGTGGTATCTGGTTAAAAAATAAGAAAATCCTTCCAAATGCTGTGCAGCGAGTGCAGACTTGCTTTGGAAATGAAGGTGTCTCTGGCGTGTCAGCTGAGGGAAATAGCCGGGTTATGTAATTTGCTTTAGTGAAGTGTTGTTGTCACTTAAATAGGTCTGGTATTTTCATGCAAATGCGGGGTGAGGATGGTATTTCACAAGCGCTCATTTGAATGCCTTGTTCTTGTGCAGCTCAGAGTATTGCTGAGAAGAAGCGGGGCCCTTGTGCTAATTCGACTCGGGTTGCCAGGGAGGTGCTGAGGTGCAGCCCACATCCCCAGCCGTGTCACAAGGTTTGCCAGGCACGGGGTGAGCAGGTTCCGGGGCAGTGCCAGCTCAGATCTCAGAGCACTGCTGCAGAATGGCAGATCTCACATGAAAAATGTCCAGAGAATATGCTTGGTTTGTTCTTGTTTTGCATAAATCTATCTTCATTGGCAATTCTGCTGAATGCCCAGCCAAAAGTAGGACAAATTGAGACATTTGGATACAAACAGCCGTTGGAGCAGCTTCCACTTCTAGATGTGCTTGCTGGAGATGTGGCCTTAAGGCTCCTTCATGCCCCCTGCCCCAAACTGGCCCATTTCAGCAGCTGGACCCAAAACGCCTGTCTCCTTTAGGCTTCAGGCTCTGAGGGTCACCTGTTTTGTGCAGCACTGCTGTTCACTTGGCACGTCTCCGAGTTCTTGCAGCGGCTGACAGTGGGGTAAATACCTCCAAACAAGAGAGGAATGACGGGAATGACCCTTTCCATGAGCCCTGCCCTGAGCCCTACCCCTGGGCCCTACCCAGCCTGCGTGCTCAGCAGGTTCAGGTGGGACAGGAGCTCGGTCACGGTTCGCCCCAGTGGGACAATGCCTCATATTGGTCTTCCATGTCTGTGCCCATCTGCCCTGTTGCAGGTATCCTCTGATGAAGGAGGGATGCTTCATCAGGAGCAGCAGGCTGGCCTAGGGGCCATGGGTCCCTCCTGGGGCAGGAGGTTCTGGTGGCAGGGCTGGGTTGGGCCGGGGCCAGGCTGGCCCTGCCCGTCCTGTCCCCCGTCTGTGAGCTCAGCCAGGAGCACAGCCCATCTTCTCGCAGGCACTTGGCTGTTGGGATGGGATTCACCTCTCCGGCTCTGTCCCTGCTCCCTCCTGATGTTGCCGGATGTCCTGGGCTTGGTGTGGAGAGCCCACAGGCCTCGGCCCCACAACAGCCACTGCGGAGTCACCCTTTCACATGAAAACGCGGGGACACTGAGACGTAGCCCTTCCCGCTGGCGTGACTCAACAGAGGGGAACTCTTCCAGGGTGTAAGGGGTGCCCTGCAGCCCCAGGGTCCTGTTCCGGGGAGGCACCGGCAGGAATCTCCGAGTGGGGTGTGCGTTTTGGCGTGTGTGCTTTGGCCATTAACGCAGGGCAAATGTCCCAGGCCCAGCAATGCTGTGGGCGGCACAGGCGTGGTCCAGCCCCGGCACCCACGATTTTCAACATGGCACTGGGAGGAAGAGTAGTGGTCCCACCTGGGCTTCATGGGGAGGTGGCCGTGGCCAGGTGGCTGTGCTGTTGGAGAAGGACCCTTGGGAGAACTCGTGCCCCATGGCCATGGTGTGGGGCCACTATGGGGGGCCATCCAGGCACCCCCTGAGGGACGTCCCTGTTTCCCAATGGCTCTGCCGAGGGACCTTCTCCCCTGCGGGCACGGGGCTGACCCTGCTGGGGCTGCGTGGCCTTGGGGATGTGCCGTGCCCTCCTGCTGGGCAGGACAGTCATGGCACCTTGCAGCCACTCCTGGGCCACTGCACGGCTGCTCCCTGCACCCTTTCCCTGGCTCCGGCTAATGTCCCTGCAAGTCTTTAATCTCCTGGGGGAGTGTTTCCCAAACCGAATAGGTTTTGCTGCTGAGAAATCTATCACTAAGCCTTTATTTCCTTTTCCTGGTTTAATCTTGTTACTCCCTCTGTAACCCTCCGTCAGCCTCTCTGTCATTCCCATCCTGCCTGTATCCCTGCCCTGCCATCGTGCTGCAGGAAGGGGCCCTGATGCCAGTGCCTCTCTGCCCTGATGCCCGGGAAGTTTGCCTTGAGCTCTCTGTGGTACGGTGGTTGCTTTTTTTTAAAATCTGTGTGTAGTCTCCAGGAAAGCACCAAGTGAAGCGTTTCCCAGCGCTAGGTTAAGGCAAGAGCTGTCGGGTATTTCTGTTGTTGCAAACGATGCAAGTTGCTGTTTGGAGATCATCTGGACTGAGATTTAATTAATCTGGGAACCCCCGTGAACACTTATGTGTTTTATCACATAAGTACTTTGGTTATGAAACACAATCCCATCCTTTCTGCTCTTTATTTATACACATGAACTGTGTTTAGATGTCCCTTCCCCTTCCTGAGCCTGTGCTCCCCCCAGGTGGGAAGGACCCCCAGACATGTCTCCTTCTGCCTAACACGGGACCGCTGCAGAAGCACAGCGTAACTCAGCTGTTTGCAGTGCTCTACGTCAAAGCCGATTTGGGGGTACTTTAATCTACAGATTAATGAGAGAATAGATGTGCCTAGGGAGTCTGTAATCTAGAGATTACTGATAGGACTGGGAGCAGGTAATGATGTGGCTGACCCACTGCAGATGGACTGTGAGGAGGGTGCCTGGTCACTGGTGGTGGCTTGCATCTGTCTCTGTCTCATCAATTCTGTGTAAGAACTAAGCTGCTCCCTCTCCAATGCTGGGGGAAAGCTGGGTCACTCCCAGCAGGCACCAACAGCAATGTGGAGGGATCTGGCCTTACAACCCGGAGTTAGCCCAGTCCCTGTTGCTCTGGGGTCCCCGTGTTCTGAGGACCAGCTGCAGCAGATCAGAACCCAGCACTGGTCTTTCCCTCAAGCCCAGGACCCCAGGGTGTGCTGTGGTGCTTGCAGGGGTGGATCCTTGGGGTGCCAGCCAGGACAGCCCCATCCTTGGGTTTCAAAATGGAATTGAGGGACTTGGTGAAATGGTCGAGATTTACCTAAATGCAGAGAGACCACCTCTCGTTCAGGAGCACCCCCCGAGCTGAACATCGCAGAGGGTAGGAGAATATTAATGGAAATGTTGCATGGTTGCCCCGTTTGTGTGTGTCGCCTGCTGTCTGCTGGAGACAGGACTCTGGGCCGGATGTGCTCCTCACGGGACCCAGCAGATTGCCCCTGTGGCTGCTTGTGGGAACAGGGTTTGCAGGGCTCTGCCAAACCCCTCACGCCCCCTCCCAAAAGAGCTGGTGAGATCTGGCGCCTGGAAGGTCAGTAGGTGGAAGGGCTTAATGCCGTGGCAGACTAGGTAATCATCAGCATTCTCTAACTCTGCAAGCTGTACCCCTGCCAGCAGGCTTAGAATCACAGACTCATACAATCATTAAGGTTGAAAAAGACCTCCAAGATCGCTGAGTCCAGACTTGCTTGTTAGCGACTGGTGGGGGAATAAATGCTTGTGGAAAAAATCCTTTGAGAATGTAAGTCCCAGCTGCTGGGTCACTGGAAATGCTGCCGGTGTGAGTTGGTGCCTGCCGTAACCGCTGTGAGATGTGTGTCGGCTGGTGCAGAGGTGAGCCGCTGAGCCGGCACACGTAGTGGAGCCGAGGCATGTTGACCTGGCAGGATGCTGATCAGGCAGCTTAAAAATAGCGGCTGCTTCCTCCCTGCTCCTCCTCATCTGGGCTGTGCGTCTGCGGCCGGGAGCTGGCAGCGCTCGCTCCGATGTGCTGAGCAGGCACAAAGCCCCAGCTGCACGCAGGGCTGGCACGGGGCTCGGGCACCGCAGGGAGCGTCCAGGCAGTGCCGGAGCACCCCCGGGGGTCTGGGCAGCCGGTGGCGGTGGAGCTGCTGCACGGCCGGTCTGCCTGGAGCTGGTGGGTAAGCACCGAAAGACCCACAGATTTCTCGTCTCGGCATCCCTGTGTAGAGCTGCTGTGACTCCCCGGGCACCTGGCAGCCCTGGGCAGTGGCACCTGAGCTCTTCGCAGCCCTCCCAAAATCCCCATGAGTTGGGGAGCTGGTGATTGCCCTGCCCTGGAGATGGGCAGTTGAGGCACAGCGAACTCGGAACTGGCCTGGGCCTGACCCCAGCGCTCTGGGAAAGGGTCAGATGCCACCGTGGCCACCTGCCCCAGCGCTTGGGCACTGGAGGCCAGATGCGTGGACATCGACGTGTTGTTTGCACGCTGTCAGGAATGCCATCCCCAGCTCCTCTCCCTGCCATCCTCCCAGTAAAGGTGTGATTGAGCTGTTGGAGTCAATGTCTTCATTGAGGGCTTCACTTCCAGCACCGGTTGTCGTTTTTCCCTGATGCATTATGAGCCTGATTTCTTGAGGGGAAAGGGTCACTCTCTCTGGCCCGGGGGGTCCTGGGATGGGGCAGGTGTCTGTGTGGTTTGTGTGGGGTTTCTGTTGTTTTGGTTTTCAGCCTTTATCTGCTTAAGCCTCCAGCAGCAAAGCCTTCACTGCAGCTCCAGCTCACTGTTTCGGGTTCAGCTTACGGAGGGTGCTGTGGTACTCTGAGGTGCGATGTGTACCTTGGGAAGGAGTTAAAATTCCAGACAGGTCAGGAGCTCCGTGTTGTGACGCCACAGGAAGCTGCAGGGGCCCGGACAGTGGGGCTTGGGGAGAGCAGAGAGTTGCTTCCAGGCAGCTGAATATCCAGAGGGGTCCTGCCTCCCTGGCAGTGCTGTTTGTCTGCACTGCATAGAGCTGTTGTGCAGCATTTTTGTTTCCTTTAAAGCCCGTTTCCTCACTTCCTCGGGTGCCACGAGTCAGCTGTTCGGCCACGCGCAGGGACCGTCTCTTCTGATGTCATGCTGAGGCAGGTCCTGGGAATGGAACAGTAACCAGAATAGAAACTAGAAACCAAAGTAGCCGATTAATCCCTCGTTTTGATCTGCTCTGTCCTGCATTTCAGCTGATTCCCTGGTGCGGTCATTAAACACAACCATTATCTCAGCTTCCCCAGTATGCAAACAAATTGCTGTGATTTTCCTACGCTTGGGTCAGTCCATATCCATATTCTCTGAACAGCAATAAAACATTAATGGAGATAAAGACTGTTATCTCCCTCATGTCTATTTTGTCATTGGAATAACAACTTTAAATGTTAAGAGTGCTGAGATTTATAATGCTGAGCCTGCTCAGCAAAAATAAATCATGTTTCATAGAGCACATTACCATTTATTGCTGCTGTATTATCCGAAGCCAAGAGTGGGTGTTAACCCCGTGATAACATCCTCAAAGGGGATTTTAAGTAATTTTGTAGTTTAATTTAAAAATGCTGTTGACTGCCTGGTTTGATCTGCAACTCATTTTAGTGCAAGGGGTATCAAAGTCAAACCTCTCCAAATGCTGATAACGAGCTCGCTGAGACGTACGACAGTGGGAGAAGCCCTGGACCCTGAAACAGCTTCTGGTTCAGCTGTGGCTTCCAGTGAACCCAGCTCAACTCGGCCACACGAGCAGGGCTCCCTAAATGTGCTCACTTTCGAGGTTTTGTAGACTTTGGAAGACCAGTGGGTTTTTTAAGTTTCATCTTGATGTTTTCATTCTTGATGTCCAAGTCCTCATCAGCTGATAGCAAGCTGATAGCAAGAGAGACGTGTCTCAGTTGCGATTTGACATGTGACCTGAGCTGGTGTGGCTCCACAGTCAGTGCCCTTGGGGTCCTGCCCTGCCCTCACCCTGCCCTGGCACCCTGAGTGCTGTCAGGGATGGAGCAATGCTGTGTTGCAGCAGCGCACAGCGATGGCCAGCTGGTGCTGGGTGTTCTGCGTGCCCCCTGGTTGGCCGCAGCTGCGTTACAGTGGTGGTGCTGCCCCCGGCTGCCTCGGCAGAGCTGGGGGCAGCGCCTGGGCCCCTGCCCGTGTGATGCTGTGTCTCCAGGCTGCCCTGGAATGAACAGTGCAGCCTCGGTGCTGAGTTACCTGGCATTTCCTTGCATTCCCTTTGTTAGCTCTGTGAGTGACAGCAAGGCTGTTGGACCCTGATGCACAGCAGCTTCTCTCAGGAGTGCGGGCATTGACCAAACACCACGTGCCAGCACCTGACTGCCCGTTCCTGCACCAGCCTCGCAGCAGCTGCAGCTGGTGAGCGGGGGTGACAGGTCGCTCCGCTTGCGGGCTGAGTCAGTTTTACCGAGCGAGAGGGGGACGAGGTCAGGGAGCGCAGGGGCACCAGCCCTTGAGTCTATCTCACCACAGAGCTCAGACTGGTGGTGCCAGATGCTGACCAGTGTTGGGGGGCTGTAGCTTGTTTAACACCTGGCTCCTACCCATTGAGCTCACACAGGCGCACAGTGCACAACACCAAGCGTTTGTTCTCACGTGCTTGTGGTGCAGCTCCTGCACAAACCTACCGCCGGGAAGAGCGCCCGTCTCACGCGTGGCGTTCCAGGGGCACTGGAGCCCTGTGAAAGGTGCCTGGAGACCTGCGGTGTCCAGATGTGCAGCTGTGAGGCTGTTCAGCCAGCATGAAATTGCCTGCAAGAAAACAAGCTTTGCTTCCATGGGGTCCCACTCCGGAGATCCCTGAGGTGCTGTCCTAAAGGTGGAGTGCATGGCATTGCCCCTTGCGGCAGGAGGAGCACCAGTGACAGCCGACCCACCCGTACCGGCCCGCGGATGGGACACGTGCCTGCTGTTCCTGGTTCCACCGGAAACCTCTGTATTGGTTAGGGGGACCCTTGCACTTGCTTCTTTCGGAGCAGGATATGGGGTCTCCTGCCGGAGGTTAGATGTCAGCAGAGGTTGCTCCAACCTCAGCTGGCAAGTTGTCCGTGGAAACAGGCATCTCTGTGGGATCTGGGGAATGGAGGAGAGAGAATTAGAGGGGCTGTTTTGGAGAGCCCTCTCTCACAGTCCCTGAATAAACTTGGCCTTCGTTTCAGCAGGCTGACAGATTCTTAATTATAATAACAGCGTGAGCAGTGTTGCTTTGTAACTGGTTCCCCATTGAAAATTTCTGGTTAGCAGGAGCGGTGTGCCAGATGTCTGCTTGTGATTGCCTCTGCTTGGGAAGATCTGTTCTTCCCAAGCAGCTGGAGGATACGAGTCATGCAGGGATCCAGGGGTACTCCAGTTGTTTGCCTGATTTCTTGGCAGAAGCCAGAGTCCCGTCAGAATCTTCTCAAGCGTCTCTGCGGCAGTTTCCTTCCAGAGCTGCTCTGTTTGAAGGTGCCAGAGCAAACAGGGACCCGCACCTCTCTCAGCAGTGACAAAGTGCTGAGTTTTGGCTGAGTTTTGGCGATGGTGTTTCTCCACCCCAGCCTTAGGTGAGGGCTCTGGTCTGGAGGTTCGTGCAGCCACCAGACCCAGCATGGTTTCTGTCCATAGGTCATGGCTGGAGTCCTGCAGCGATGGGGCCCTGCCTGCCCCTGGTGATGCCTGTGAGTCTCAAGAGCTTTGCTGGCTTTGCTCAGCGGTGCTCTGGGCTGTGAGCTGTGCTTCTGCTGTGCTCTCTGTGTTGAGTGGAAAGCAGCCCAGGGAGATGGGCAGAGGGGCTGGAGGCACAGTCGCCGTGGGGAGCCTCCAGACTATTGCTAGCAAGTGTGTTGTGGCGATGGAGAAAACCCGGTGCTGATGGGCTGCCGTGCTGCTGGCACCCTGGAGGTATCTGATGGAGATGATGCTGTGCTGAGATTACCTTATAGCTGGGGCTGTTTCTGCTGACAGTGGAGCCAGATCTCCCGTGGGATCTTGAGACGGTCAGAGTTCCCCATCGTTGCCGTGCTCACCAGTGGCAACAGTTTCTGCTGGCAGGCTGGTTTGGAGGTCAGCCTGAGTCAGGTGCTTGAGAGTTCGATCTGGGCGTAGCATTGAAGGGAGAATAGTAGGTCTTGGTTCTCATCCAGCACTCCTTCGCTAGCAGGTCCCGAAGCACTTCATAAACAGGATCTTACAGATGTATTTGTTGATTCTTGCCCGTTAGTGCGGTGCCAGGCTGGGCATGAATCTTGCTTTGAGGCTGGAGCTGAAGTCTGCAATGTTACCTCATCTGCACGGGGCTCTGGGGAAGACATGGAAGTCTTGCCGTATTTGGACATTTGATCTAATGTAAGAACTTTCTAATTAGGATGTTTATGAGCTAATCGCATGTGACACTTCATTTGCTCCCCGCTGCAAGCCTGAGATGTGTGTGAGGATGTGGGGAAGTGGATCATCCTTTTTTTTGGCTTTGTGTCACCCTAATGCATTATCTCCATCTGGTTGTCTCCTCCCTCCTTGTGTCCCTCAGCTGGAAGTGTGTACCAGTGGCTATTAATAGATGAATCCTGCAACAGTCTGTTCTTGCAGATGGGATTCTCAGCTTCTGAAGCCTAAAACTCATTACAAATAAAGCAATACACTGTGTGGTCCTTAATACAATTAGCCTTGCTCTAAGTTCGGCTCTCGGGGCCAAATGCTGCTGTCAGTTTCAATGTGAATGTTGCCCGGGAATGTCCTGGCCTGTTGATCCCAACCTGCATGTTCCCTTGCCCCGGCTGATTATGGACACAGCCAGGGTGTTTTTTTCTGCCAAATACAGGTGTGAGATCCCGTCCCTGACATCTCTGGCTCTGTGGTCCCAACGTCCCTTGTGGTTTACAGGACTGGGATGGGAGGACTGTGGTTCTACACGTCTGTGTTGCAGAGGGATGTTGTCTTTTGAGGCCTCTGACTTACCGCCTATCCTACCATACTCCATGAACAGCCCTGGTTTGAGGTACCGCTGTACGGCTGAATTCCGGACTTGGGAGGCACTTTGTTCTTGATCTCCTGAGAGCTGCTGCCTCACCAAACCTCTTTCTTTCCTTGCCATCTGTTTCTGACAATGTGCAAGTTACTGATGAGGTGATGAAATCAGAGGACTAGGGTTTGCCAGAAAACGGCTTTTTTCCTCTGCATATGCAGTCTCAGGCCTTCAAATGAAACCAACCCCCCCAGAGAACCTGTGTGTCAGGCTCGGCGCAGCAGCTGCTGGGCTGGTGGTCTTGCGACTAGTGGGTCCAGCAGTGCCTTCTCAGTACACGTGCAGGCCTGGGAAGAGGTGTGGGTGGTAATTAGCAGTAGAAAAGTACGCCACAATATCACCCGTGCGAGTTCTCCCCATCGGGCGCTCAGCGTACGCAGCAGCGTGTTTCCACCGTCGTGCCCCGCTGCCTCCCGTGTGAGCGTGCTAACAGGCAGCCTGGCTGGGTTGTCGGATTTAGCCTTTGTTAGTCCTTGGCAGTGCTATTTGGAGGCTGGAAGGCTATTTTAGGTATATTTAATTACAGTTTTTTCTTGCTTAGTGAATAGCTGCAGTTATTAACGTGTAGTGGAAAGGGTTACAAGGGATGGGAAGTATTCAAGGCATTCTTTTGTCCTGTCCTCCAAAAGACAGAGAAAACAATACATTATCAGCAAGGGCTGTTTTCTGACTAGCAGAGTTTGCAAGCGGTTTACTGTGGCTGTTTCTTTTACTTTTCAAAAGCCATTGATTTTTGCAGTGTTGCAATTAGAAAACAAGCCCCTAAACTGATGTATTCCTGCTTTTTAAAATGGAGTTTCAGTCTCCTGCTGTCTTTTTATTGGTTTCCCCCTTCCCAGCCCTGCTGAATGTTGCCTAAGTCAGCACGTTGTAATTGGCCTGTGGAGATCCAGGCCTGGCTGGTGTCACTTAAAACCCAAATGGCTTTGCAATAATGTCGCTGTTCCTGGACTTTCTGCGCAGGAGCAAAGGTGCCCACTCCCACACAGCCCGAACCGCGTCTGTATTGACTGGGAGCACTCGGCTAATCGCTTCCTGTAATTAAATTCTTCACTAAGAATAAAGTTAATCTTCTCAGAGCATATAAAACCTGACCCGCAGCCTGAGCAGGCAGAAATGCTGTTGTTTATAGGCACCTTTATCCGAGTGTAAAGGGCCCATTCCCAAAGCAGAAGCAATTAGGATAATTAGATATTCCTTGTCCTGAGTCAGGGATATATAATAATAAACTGTAAGTGATATGGCAGCTTTCTGCTTGAGGCTCCATCTATTTTTGAGGTTGGAAGGGACCATTTCTGCCCGTTCCTCATGACTCTGGTAAGACAGCACTCTGCTCAGCCCTGTGTATCTGACGGGATCACCAGTACTGCCTGCCAGGATGCTGGGGCTGGCTGGGGCTTTGTTGGGTTTTAAAGTTTTTTAGATTTGCATTTTCTCGGTTCGATGACGCTCAGTAAGTTTGGCAGAGAGAAATGGATGAGACTTTCCCCAACTTTTTTTCTCTTTGTTTACATAAACACATTAATAAACTAATTGCCCAAATCCTTGCTGGCTGGCAGGAGCATTAAGCTTGCTATGGGCCGCTGACTTAAACCATACGGTTAGGTCCCAAGGCTTCTTTGGGTTTTTAGAAGAGGTTCAAAAAGTGCCTGTTTGCATCATCTTGGAACATTAACGTTCCAAGCACGAATAGTTTTGCATAATTTATTACTCTCACTGTAGCTTTGCTCGTACTCCTAAGTTCAACTTCAAAGTACCGCATCCTCACTCCTAATTATTTATATACAGCAGAACAAAACAACGTTAAGTGCCATCCAGGCACTGCTGTGTTTCACTGGATGGAGAAACTCAGACTTCTTCCGTAGCCATATAATTTCTCGTTCAATTATTAAGAGCCAAATTCAGAAGGGAGATAACCTTTCCAGCATCCTTTCCTGGAACACAGACTGATCAAAATCAAGTGCTTATGGAGAGAAAATATGTGGTACTCGGAGGATGCCAGGTACTTGCCATCAGCTGTTTAATTTGGACAATTACAGTACATTTGTCAGTTCCACACCTTTATTCGGAGTGAAATCCATTTGCCGGTTCTCACACACTCGTTCGGTGCAGCAGTATTTCATCAGCAAACCAGTGTCAAGGGTGTCCGATGTAACAGGGCTGTCATCCATTTCCCCCAGTTTATTTTGTAATACTCATTATCTTTGCAGCAAATACTGCATCTGAAATCAGAAATGTGGGTGAAACGTGCAGCAATGCCCCAGTGAGCCGAGTGCTAGGGAGAACCCGAAAGCAGAACCCTGGCCTGCTTCAGTGTGAAACCTGGTGTGCCAGTTGGCTTCCCCCACCACGATATTGGGTTCCTGCCCATCAGTTCTGCCCCAGCTGATGGACTGTCATGTGGAGTGCTGGGCACAGGCTCTCAGGGGTCTGCATTCCTCCCATCATTGTGCAGATATGGGTACCAGGAAGATGTCAGCCACTGCATTAGATGGGGGCTGAATAAATCAGTGTGCACGGATCACTGAGCCTCTTTGTTGTAAAACAAATGGCCTGTGGTCAGTTAATCATCTAAAGAAACATCTCCCAGACCTCATGGCATTATTCATAAGTACTAAATCCTCTTGCAGTTTCATAAACAGAACCTCTGTTAAAATACGGGGAAATTACGATCTGGAACAATGGTTAGAGATGTGGCTGCCACGTGCTGTGGGACAAAAGGAGCAAGATATTTTCTTTCTTGCAAAGATCTTGTCTCTCCCCCATCGGAACCATCCCTTTGCCTTCGGCTCGGAGATCTCCTTGTGCTGGACACCTGTGCTTGCCGTGTCTGCCCAGCCTTGTTAGGTGCTGTGGGAGCCCTGCGATGGGCAGCACGTGCCCTGGGCTGCTGGTCCGGGCTGTCCTTGTCCTTGGCTGGTGGCTGCGGAGCCTTCAGTCCCCCAGTGTCACAGCCACTGGAGCGGGATGCCTGTGGGCTGCCAGCCACTGCGGTGCGAACGAGGACTGGCAGCAGCCTGGGGCCCTGGGTGGTCTGGTTCCTCTTGGCATTGCCCCTTCCATGTGATGTGGCCATCTCGGTACTGATAAACCGCCTTTGTTTCCTGCCCTCGTTTCTCCCTGCTGGAAGGCGAGTGAGTGTGCTGGAAGGTCGCCGGCTCTGATGGTAACTCCCAAAGTCTGTTTCGCCCTCTGCTTCAGTGGCATCCCCACTGCTCTGTGGTGAGTGCCGGACAAGTGGGAGCAGTAGAAGGTCACAGATTCACTGTGTTGTTTTTATCCAGATTTACCTAATTCTGCGTTAAATGGCATTGAGGTGGCTCCCAGCCATGTGAAGCTGGGCTCTCTGGGCCATGTCCAGAGGGGGTAGCTGCCTTCCCATGGCACCTCTCTGCTTGGTCTGTGGTCCCTGAGCATCCGTTTCTTCTGCTGAAGGCCTAGAATTGATGTCTGTTGCTTTTCTGTCATGATTTAAAACAAGCCCCCTGACTGGTGGTGTCCCAATTTACAGTTCGTGTTTCAAGAAAGTGGGGCTCTTATGTGTTGCCAGCCCTCAGCACGTTCACTTGTTAAATTATGCACATGCTAATGAAGTGTGAAAATCAGCCAAATAACAACTCTCTGTAATCGCTTAATGTCCCCAGAGCATTGTGGCTTTTTTTATTATTATTGTTTTATGATTTGTGACCCATTCTGAATCACGTTTCTGCAGGGCGTTCTTCCAACAACTGGGGTTAATTAGTATTTTCACTTTTTCCCCTTCTGAACGAAGCCCAAACGTGCTCACAGCCCACAGTGCAGTTTGTTTTCTGTTTTGAATTAAATAATGCCTAGATTTCCATCAGGGAAGCAGCTTCCCAGCAGAACTGTTAAAATCCGCACCCTTACCTGCAGTGTACACCTGGGCGTATGGGCAGGGACTGCATCTGTGTTGAGTGTCCCGCAGTTGCTCTTGCCACAATGGCTGTTTTGAGGAAGGGGTGCTGCTGCTTGTCCCCCCCTGGACAGTGTCCCCCGTCCCTGGGATGGAGCACTGTCTCGTCATGTGCAGCGGCAGCGGCCGCTGATCTGTCCCAAGCGTTGCTCTGGGCTATGATAACCATTGGTTGATTCCCAGCTCTTCCTTCCCTGCCATGGCGGAAGCCACACGCACCCGGCTGATGCTGGCTGTGCCTGTGCTAGGAGGATGTTGCACGGATAGCATGTCACTCGTCAGTGGAACTGCTGCTCCCCCTGCCTGGTATGAGCCGGTGCCAAGTGCAGTGTTTGGATGCTGCTTCTTGCCACCCGAGGTGGGTGTGGGTGAGTGTTCGTGGTACTGACCCCTCTTTGTCGCAGAGGTTGTCCCAAATCCATCAGCATTCCAGGACGCCACCAGCAAAGGCTTGACTGGGCCGGCGGCGGCACTCGGAGTCACCGGAGGTCGGTGATGCTGCGTTTGGGTGGAGAGCTCTGAGCTGAAGCTGTGTGTGACTGAGGCAGCTGAGATCTGCTCTGCGGCCTTACTCGAACAACGGGATTCTTTCCTTGGTGAACCTCAGCAGGCAGGAGCGTGAGAGAGGGAAGCCCAGTGCCTCGTCTTTGGATAAATATCGGGCAGACCACAGACGGCGTATAGAAGCAGTGTTGCCTAATGTCGGGTAACATCCAGTAACCTGCTTTCTCATTGACAACATGAGGAGGAACAGAGAGGAAGTACCCAGCTCTCACCTCATTTTTAGAAGGTGGGGTCTGTAAGACAACATTCTGTTTATCACCGCAGCTTTTCAGTGGAAGGTGTTGGATGTTGCATAGTTATGCCGATTGGGTGTTGACGGTGTGGGCTGCAGACACACTCACTAGCCCTTCTCCTGCTGCATCCAAGCAATTTTCACACTCTCCCCACTCCTCTCGTGTCAGTAACGGCCTTGTATTCAGGATTGCTATGCCTTGGTGTCACACCATTCACCTGTGATTAAAGTGGAGTCACAACCTTCATCGCTAAGCAGAGCTTTGTTCAAAGTGCTGTCCTGTGCTGGCTGTGTGCTCTGCCTGATGCTGCAGCCTGCTGGGAGCTGCTGTGCTCCAGGCCAAAAGCTGAGAGCCCCCGTTGCCCATGGACCCGGGTGGTAAGGCTGGGCAGGCAATCCCTTGAAGCAGAATCAGTCGTGGCCTGTGACAGCAGAATCACAGATTCGTAGCAGAATCACAAACCACTCAGTTAGAACCTTGGTGACCTGAGAACTGGGTGTTTCACAGCGCGTGTCACTGTGCCCGTTGTGTTGCTCGTGGAGCTGCTGGCAGAACTGCTGCCATGTCTGGGCAGGCGACGGCTTCCTGCCCCTGCCTGGCCTCTTGTGTGCAGCAGCATTTTCTGTGCTTGTCTCTGCATTTGCCACTAGTTTAGAACAGACTGATCACTTTTCCATGCGCTCTCCTTGATTTTGGGGTGTTGCTGTGTTAATGATAATGATAACCTCGCTGGGCACAGCCAGCAGGTTCAGCTCGGACTCTGGTCCCTGCACTGTGGTGGATGAACAATGTCAAGATTATCTCAGCCCAACAGTTTTGTCAAAAATACTTTGCTCTGATCCTGCCTGGGGAAGCACCATGTTTAGCTTCAATGATACAGCCCTGACACCAGAAAAAGAGCTTCCAGCAAAGACTTTTAAATTCCCTGTCAGAATCAACTTAATTAAATCCCATCTGACTGGAAGAGGGTTTTCACTGGATGTAGTGAATGTCCGTGCTTCCATTTGGAAGCCTCTAACATCCCAGAGTTTATTCCCTCTAACAAACAAGGTTTTTGTTTCCACTAAAGATAGATGTGTAAGTGAAATTTCTGATTTTTCAAGCAGAAATATTTGTTATTAACACTTGCAGTTTATAAACAAGTGGCTTTCACTCTCTGTTACGTACCAGCAGGAGGCAGGAATGCTGCCTTGGCCGCACCAACCTTGGGCCTTCCCCAGGGACTTGTGGAATTTGGGTGCTTTCAGCACCCGAAGTGGCAAAGCTTGTAAAGTTCAAAGACAGGTTCATTTATAGCTGCAGTCTGCTCCTTCCAGCTGATGCACAAATCACTTTTAAGCAGTTAATTTCAGTGGCTCAGGATGTCACTTAATGAACTCGACACTAAATTGAAAGAAAGAAAGTTTAATTAAAATACTGCCAGGAAAATGTCTTGAGACAAGCTCTTCCAGGAGCAGATTGAAAATGATGGCACAGACATCCGTCTTCCATGGGAAGAAATGTTAAAGTAGGCAGAAAATACAGTTTTTGATGAGTTTTAGAGGGAGCAGATAAAGTATGTGTTGCGGTCTGGCCCCATGCGGGGGCTCTGGGTTACCGTGAGCTCTTGCACAGCCTTGTGAGGGGTTTGTGCCCCAGCAAGGAGTGGCGGGGCCATGGCAGGCGGTGGCGCTGAGCCACGTGTGGAGGCAGAACCCGACAGTGGCCGCCTGCCACGGGTATCACTGCGCCTTTGGCACTCTGGGAATGGGGCGCATCCCAGGGGGAGGACCCTGAGTGGCCCCAGTTCCTGAAGGCACTGGGCAATGGTGTGTGCTAACAGGCCGTGCCGCCTCCCAGAGAGGGGGTCTATGGGCAGTGGGACTTGGCTGGGACAGAGGCAGGGGAAATGCTGCTGGCGGAGCGCTGTGGTGGCCGATGTCAGTTTGAAGTGTCCTGTCTGCCCAGACATGGGTACTGAGGCAGGGGTGGCACAGCCCAGTGCTGTGGGTGGCACTGCCTGCCCCAGTCCCGTTGTGCCGCCGTCTTACTCGGTACAGCCCCAGATGTTGGATTAAGCTGTCTTTATCTGATTAAATTCAAATCTATGCAACAAATGCCAGGGACTGTCTGCACAGTGTTAGTGTGTTTGCTTTCCCTTAGAATCGGAATTGGAGCGTTAAGAACATTCTTTCAAATGCCACTGCTCTGATGGGCACGGCTTCTGTGGGTGCTCGCTGCAGACAGGTAGATTGTGGCAGAGAAGGCTCAGTTTCCCCATGCAGAAGGTGTTTCTATTCCATCAGCCGCATTCCCCATCTGCCTCCTCCCATTCCCCGTCATGAGCCAGGCCCATCGTGTCTTACCGCTGACCCACTACTGTTCCTCACCGCCAACCCACCGATGTTTCTGTCTTGGTGCTGCCTCCCTGGCCCACCCACCTGCAGGCAGCTCATTTAGTCACCCTACGCGCAGGTTTGCGCGTGGGCACGCGTTACTTGGGTCTCCACGTGTGCAGTGTATTTTGTGATCCTTTGTGGAATAGGTCTCTGTGGGCGGTGCCTGTTGTGGAGCAGTCAGTGCCAGGTTTCTGTGACAAGCTCCTGTCACGGTAGGTGCATGTTGTGCCGCCCGTGTGCAGCCGAGGGGCCTGTTCCAGGGGCACCAAACTGGAATAATGTGACAGAGAATGACATCAGAGCGAGATGGTAACAGAATTCGGTTGTAAGCTGAAAATAGCTGCTCTACATGAGAGCAAAGCTTGCTGCTTCTGAATTTTACTCACTTAGCTGACATTTGGATACTTCTAATTAAAATTTTTAAACAGTCAATGGTTTTTGCTGATCAGCTAACAGATGGCTGCAGCAAGATGACCAGAAAGACAGACTGCATGGCACACGAAGTGTGTTGGAAAGAATCCATCCTGGTGTCTGCACGCCGACCCTTCGTCTGTGAGAACAGTCTCATGTGGCGGGGTGCACATCTGAGAGTTTCCTGGGTTTGCAAGGCACCGTCCCCAGGACACATGTACGTGCTGAGGGTCAGAGCCGGTGCTGCGGTGTTCTCCACAGTGTTACCTTTTGAGAAAAGCAGCTTTTGTGTTCCTGCTGCAGATAAAGATCTTGTAAATACAAAGAGCTCAGTACTGTTAACATCTGGGAGTTCCTGCTTCCTGTGTCAGATGTTCAGGTTTTCAGCAACCAGTGATGTCCCCGGAAATCACAGGTTTTCGGAAGGTATTTTGGAACCAGGCCACTTTTTGGATTGCTTACGCCTTTATGCCCATGCATGAGAAGTGCCCAGACAGTTCTGTGGCAGAAATCACTGGAGTTTTTAAAGGTTTTAGTGTGGAGAGGGTGGAGGACTTGATCAATGTTCAGCTGCTTTTTACAAAGTCTCATTTATTTTAAGGGTATATTTTGCAGATGGACTTGGATTTTCCATTGCTGTTCTTAAGCCCAAATCAGCCATATTGAGGAGGCTGTGTCTGCTGTGCTGCTAAGCCTCTTGGCAAAGGGATCGCAGCGTAAATCCTGCAGTGAGCCAAGGGACGGAGCAGTCGGATGAGTTGCCTGGAATGCTCCGGCAGCGTGAGCCAGCTCCGCAGCTCAGCGCGGGCAGTGAGAGCGGTGACCAGCCAGAGCGCAGGGCTGGGCGAGGCACGGGCTGCGGGCACTGGCAGTGGGTGCAGAGGGCAGGCTGCTGCCAGCCTGGGTCACCGCCCCAGCATTGTCCTGTGAGCCCCCAGCAGTGGGAACACTGGTGAGTCACGGAAGGCTGCCCTGATGTGCGTGTGCGCATGCAAGATGAATAAAGCGGAAAAGAATAGTAAATAGAGAAAAAAAATCATTCAGGAAACTGTGGATTTCATTAATTGCCCAGTTCTCAGTGTTTGCTTTTAGGCCCCTAAGATTAGCTCTGCTGGTTAGAGCATGGTGCAAATAATGCCAAGTTGTGGGTTCAATCCCTGTATGGGACAGTCACTTAAGTGATGGACTCAATGATCCTTGCAGGTCCCTTCCAACTCAGAATGTTCTGTGATTTCTTAAAAGAAGTTGCTGCACTCTGTAGAGCATGGTTTGTGTTTATCTCAGGCGTACGTGCAGAGGGTCTGTCCTGCCACAGCCTGGGCTGTTAACTGAGGTTGCACCTGTGAACCTCTCCCACCCCACCCAGAGCTGGGGCCGTGTTTCCTTTCCTCAAGCTCTCCCACCTCCCTCTGACTGCTGCTCTGGGTGTTCTGGGGCACCCTAGAGCAGATGTTGGTTTTCCTCACAAAGTGAGGGTTACTTGCACTGGTAGAGAGATTCTCGGGTCCCAGGCTAATTGTCTTGATTTATGTGCTGTTGTGCCACCACAGGTGTGATGTGTAACAGCTTAATAAGGTGTTCATAGCCTGACCAATTAAAAATTGCCATTAATCCAAGAGCTAATGAGTTGTGCATCTTGATGCAGACAGAAGAGTTTTGTGTTGCGTGCATACCCAGGACCAGCCAGGGCTGGTGGGCAGGCATGGGTGCTGGGTCGGGCCAGGGGCCAGGGCAGCCTGGCCAAAGGCAGCTCTGCTGCTCTGCTCCGCCCCATCCGCCTCCTCAGATGGGCTGAGTTATGCTTCTGCCTGAAAGCTGCCCTTCGCTTTCTCTTCTGTTTCATTATTCTGCTCCTGTCGATGACCCCACCCATCGCACCCCGAGGCTGCGTGGTCTCTGCTGGTGCACTGGGCTCTGGAGGAGCGCGTGCTCCGCTCCTCTCATGTCCTTGCCCTGGGCACCTGGGGCCGCGAGAACCTCTGCTCCCCATGAGTCTCTGTGACGAACCCTTCCACAGTGTTATTTCCTCCTGAGCTCTCCTTTCCAGCAGCTCCAGTAATTACACCTGGCCAGGATGGTGGAGTGATGTAAAATCCCATTCTTGCATGCTTGCGTTCCGAAATGGGTGCTTTGCTGGGGGACGCTGCAGCGGCATGGGGGTTGCTGCCAGATGGGAGTTTCTTTCGTCTAGGTTGGGTAGCACTAAATTACTCTTTGCTGTAACAAGGGCAGAGAAATTTGGAATGTGCCGGTATTTTTAGCAGTTAAATTTAGGAGAGTTATTCCATTTTGGGGAAGAGGAGCAGCTGCTGCTAGTTCTGCAGCATCATGTCATCGTGATGAGGAACTGTACCCAGACAACAGAGCTCAGCGGTGTGTCCAGCCCTGCCCGAAGCTGCTGGGAGGTGCCCCCTGAGCCGTGACTCCAGCCCGATCTCTGCAGGAAACAAGGCTCACGATGGGCACAGGGATGGGCTTTCCCCGGGCTCGGAGGTGTTCGGGCACGGCGCTTTTCCACAAAGCCTGTCCTCCCTCCTTCACCGCAGCCCTGGCCTGACTGGGCTGAAGGGGTCGGGCAGGTGCAGGTGCCATGCCGTGCCATGCTGTGCCGTGCCATGCTGTGCCGTGCCATGCTGTGCCGTGCTTCACTTCGTGGTGTCAGCAAGCAATGCTGTTTCAGGGCATTTTGCTGATGCTCCAGATCCCTACTGGGCTTAATGCAGTGGAATTGATTTGTTTCCCGGGCTATCATTCACCTCAGCAGGGGATAATCAATGCTGATCGATCACATGTGATTTTGCGTGCCATTAGATTGCAGTTTAACCTCTGCCGTCCTCTGCCCTCCCACCTCCCACCTCCCGCCCCTGTGCTGTGGACCACACAGTTTGGGGCAGGATTGATGGCCCAGGCTCCCCACACTGCCCTGCCCACTGTACCTTGCCCTGGTACTGGGGACTTCGGTGCCACTTCCTTGTCCCCTTCAGCTCCGTGTCCTTGCCCAGGCTTTCTTCCTCTTTAGCCTGCCCTTTCTGTACCTGAGGGGCCCTGAAGTCCCCCCAGTTTTAGTTCCTCACTGACACTTCTTCACAGGCAGGGAAGAAAGTTGCATTCGAGTCTTGGAATGAGCCTCTTGCTCTGCCTGTTGGGGTGGGGGCTGGGTGTCCGGCTCTCCTGCAGCTGCTGGCTTAAATCCGACCTGACAGAGCACAGAGAAGGTCCCGGTTCCTTCAGGGTGCCTTGCAGTGTCCAGGCCTGAGCACTGGTAGGTCCACAGCTCCCGCAGAACTGCGTGTAGAGCCCTGCCATGGACATGAATTCCTCATCACTGGCAGCGCCTTTCAGAGTAAACACTTTGCTGTCTCTTTTTTTGTTTTAAGAGAAGCAGACAGAAAGGGTGACCAAAGGGCCTCTTTGAGACAGTGAAATGTAGGGTCTCACCGTTTCCTGAGCAAAGCAAGACCCATGGCCCGTCACTGAGGGTCAGACCTGGGAATCCTCCTTGAGAGGCTGAGGCTTGTGCTGCATTATTCAGTTGTAATTCTAAGGTTTGTGTCCTTCTCAAAACCCCTTTCTGAGCTCGGGGTCCATCTCCTGCCGTGGCGTGGTGGGAGGCAGAGATGGTGGGATGCACTGAGACCCCCACAAGGGATCTATGGGTGGGTTCGTGCCCTGGCTCTCACATTACCAGACATCCCCTCCATAGGCCTCTTAATTTTTCATTACCTCTTTGTGCTTTCTTCATCCACCTGAGCGGTTTCAGATGTAGGTTTTGTTCTCAATTAACAGGACCCGTGGGTGTCCCACTTGCTTTCTCCCTTGCGGCCAAGCAGCGGTCAGGAAGCGGCCACTGTGCCGTGGCTTGGTTGTGCTCCCAGCCGGGGCCACATCTCCGTCTCCTTGGCAAACCCCTGCAGCCATCACTCCCTTCAGGGGTCCGATGGGGGGAGGAGGGACATGTTAGCGGTGAGTTATCATCCCGCACTTACCAGTATTAAACTCGACTTGGCAACTCATAGCCTGGGATTTGAATGATCTAAATCCTTTCTTTGGCAGCCTGGTTTGCTGTTATTTATGGTGCTTCCCAATTTATTATCATCTGCAGTTGGAGGCTTTGTGTGTGGTGCTGTCCACCGAGTGATTTATACGCATAATAAAGAGAGCAGGGCGTCCAGAGCCACGGTCCTGAGACCCCTCACAACCCTCCTGTTCCCTGGCACCAGCCCCAGTGGGCAAAGCTGAGCAGGCAGGGGCACAGCAGCAAGTCAAGGGCAGGGGGAGGGCAGGGGCTGCCCAAGAAAGGCAGAGTTCTGCCTGGGGAAGGAATTGTCTCGATGGTGTCATCAGGACAGCTCCTGGGCTGGGTGTGGGTGTGGGAGAGCAGCAGAGCTGTGGAAGGGTCCGGAGCACAAGTCTGATGAGGAGCGGCCGAGGGAGCTGGGAAAGGGGCTCGGCCTGGAGAAAAGGAGGCTCAGGGGGGACCTTGTGGCTCTGCACAACTCCCTGACAGGAGGGGGCAGCCGGGGGGGTCGGGCTCTGCTCCCAGGAAACAGGGACAGGAGGAGAGGGAACAGATTCAGGTTGCACCAGGGGGAGTTTAGGTTGGATATTAGGAAAAATTCCTTCCCTGAAAGGGCTGACCAGCCCTGGCACAGGCTGCAGTGAGGGAATCACCATCCCTGGAGGGATGTAACAGATGTGTGGATGTGGCACTTGGTGTCATGGGTTAGTGGTGACCTTGACAGCGCTGGGGGAACGGTTGGACTCAGTTTTAGAGGGCTTTTCCAACCTGAACGATTCCGTGATTCTGTGTGGTCACAGACCTGCCTCTCACTTCTTACCCCAAAGGAGCCGTGTTCCACTGGGAAAGCAGGCAGTGGATTTGAGTCCAGGGATGTCCCTGCCACCATGGAGTGGCTGTACTGCTGTGGCCTGGGCCTCACGGGCTGGACCAGGGGTGTCGTCCTGCGTGCGTCGGGGCCGCGTGCTCCCAGCACAGGTGTTGGGACACGTGTGGTGTCCCGTGGCCTCCCCACCAGGACAGGCGGTACCAGGGCCCTTTCGCAAGGAGCTGCTGCTGAAGCTGGAGCAGATGGGACGTGTCAGGAGCAGGGATGAGGTGCCTGGAATGCTCTGGGAGCGAGGACAAGATGCCTGGGAGGCTCCGGGAGCAGGGATGTGACCCCCGGGCCCCTGCCCTGGTGGGCAGAAGGAGAGGGGTGGCTGTGTGGGCAGCTCCCTGCCACAGATCAGGCTGCTCCAGGGATCCAGGTCTCAGCACCGACTGCAGCTTCCCTAGTTTATCTTCTTTCTTTTTAATAACGGATTCATTCCCTGTTCCTGGCAGAGAGCATGCCTTCCTCCACGCTGGGAGAGGGGGAGGGGGGTGTGTTGTAAATTTCCCATTTTTCTGATAAAACTGTATCGCTACGGCGGAAATCAAATCCCATCTTCGATATTTTTAGCATGAGAGCGTGAAGGCACAGAGATGCCGAGGGAAGGGAGGATGGGAGGGGAGGGAGGACGGCGGGCTGGGTCTCCATGGAAACTGTTTGCTTTAAATTCCCGCATTGGGGCACTGAGCATGTAGGAGGTGATGAAGGAAATGAAAAAGCAAAAAATAGGGGAAGGTTTTTTCCCTTTCTGTTGTCACAAAACTACTGAAGGAACCTTAGGAGAAATGAGCATAAATTATTGATCATCTCAGCACGAATACATGTGCATTTTCATTAATAACCACCCTGCCGTGTCTCTCGAGGGCAGCAGGTGGGGTGTGCAGCAGCCATGACTGACCTCTGGTTTGTCCAGAGACACCTTTGGGAAGGAGCTGGCGCCACTCTGTTCTCCTGAACTGTTACCTCCATGGGACTCCCCCGTTTCCCCTCTGGATGTTCTTCTGTGCCAGGCTGCTGTTACTGCCCGGAGACACCAGGGAAAAGAGCCAGACTGCGGGTGCTGGGGAAATGATGCTTCTGTCAGCTGTGGTGGATTTGGGCTTGGGTTGGATACGTCTGCTCAGAAGAGGTTTTTTTTAATATTAGGGACTTTTTTTTAACGTATGAAAGTTGTTGTTAGCTAGGCTGTATTGTTATCCTTGTCTAAAGTCCTGAAGGTGGGCATGAGTGAACGGAAGGTCTGGGAGGATCTGTGGACCTGAAACCCCCTTCTCTGTGGGTGCAGGGTAAATGGGTGGCTGGCCTGGGGTGGCATAAGGGTCTCTGTGGTGCCTGGCCCTGGTGTCTCAGACCACAGCCCTGCTCACAGAACGATGTGTTAAATCACGTCTGAAAAATGTCTCACTGCAGCACACAAAGTTATTTTTAGTTCACTGAAAAGGGAATGACCTAAAACCGGCAGCTGGTGATGGAGAGGATTAAATAGAGCAAAACAGGTACATTTTCAACTGAGTAATTTTAGAAGGAGGCAGCATGTCTCATTATGAGGTGCACGTTAGCACTGCCTGGCCAGAGCCACTGAGTCCCTTGGCTGCTGCTGGAGCGGCTGTTCCAAGCCTGTTCCCAGCACGTTATCCCTGTGACACCTTGGTGACACCTTGGTGACACCGGGCTCAGCCCATGGTATCGCAGCGATGCTCTCCGGGGTGGAGGTCGCCTGCTGCAGGAATGAAAACCTCTGTGTGAGCCGGGGTTGAGCTGGAGCTGCTGAGCCAGACTTGGTGCCAAACTCAGAATTTCAGTGCTTGAGGGTGTCTGACTTCGCTCTGGCTCCTGTCAGCAGCTGTGGGAACGGGAGGCTGCTCTGGCTTAGCTTCCCAGGGATGTGTTTGTTCTCGTGTGTGTTACACCCCACGGCCATTCCATGAAACTGCAGATTGCGTTCTGCTTCTGCAGTACTGTCACAGGCTGTAGTGAGGTGGACAGGTTCCAGCAGCACGGATGGAATTTGCTCTGTCCTCCCCAGCCTCTAACAGGAGTTAAAAATGCCTGTCCTACCCCTTGGGAGGAATTTGCTGAATGTGGTGGTTGTGGAACCTTGCTAAATGGGAATGATATTTAACCGATAGTTCAGACCCAAACAAGAGAGAAGAGCAGGTGATCTGAAGAGTTCAGAATCCACTCCGTAGCTTTAACTCCAAAGGACTGACATCTCTGCCAGGTGCTGCCCACACCCGGCTGCAGTCCACCCCGCTGGGGTGAGCCAGAGTGGAGCTCAGCCCCTCTGCAGCACTCCTCAGCCTTCCTGAGTGTTGGCAGCCGATGGTTAAACCCTTCCTGGCACTGTGTACCAGCCATGATGGCCCCAAGGCACGCAGGTTCCATGTGAAGGAATGAAGTGTTTTGCCTTGGATCTCTCCAGCTCAGTGCCAGCCGGTCTAGCCATGCTTGCCTGTGAGCAGCAGTGTGCGCTGGTGTGCGCTGGTGTGCGCTAGTGTGAGCTGGTCTGCACTGGTGTGCGCTGGTCTGCACTGGTGTGCGCTGGTGTGTGCTAGTGTGAGCTGGTCTGCACTGGTGTGCGCTGGTGTGCGCTGGTGTGCGCTAGTGTGAGCTGGTCTGCACTGGTGTGCGCTGGTGTGCGCTGGTGTGAGCTGGTGTGAGCTGGTCTGCACTGGTGTGCGCTGGTGTGAGCTGGTCTGCACTGGTGTGCGCTGGTCTGCACTGGTGTGCGCTGGTGTGCGCTGGTGTGTGCTGGTGTGCGCTGGTGTGTGCTGGTGTGCGCTGGTGTGCACTGGTGTGCGCTGGTGTGCGCTGGTGTGCGCTGGTGTGCGCTGGTGTGCGCTGGTGTGAGCTGGTCTGCACTGGTGTGCGCTGGTGTGTGCTGGTGTGTGTGGTGAGCAGTGGTGTGTTTTGGTGAGTGCTGCACACTGCCAGGATGGGTTGTCTGTTCTGACTCTCAAATCTGCCTGGAGCCTCTTGCTCAGCTGAGATGCTGTCTGGGGCACAGAGGTGTTGTTTTGGGGGAGCCCGTGGCTGTGTGAGGGGGCTCTGAGGTGCCGTGTCTGGGAGATGCCGCAGCACGGGGTGTGTGTTTGGTGGGTGCTGCCTAGGCTGGCGTCCTGGAAGACAGACCCTCGGCGGTGTTCCGAGCTGCACCAGGAGCCTGGGCCAGTTGCTGCGTTTTGTCTTTTCTCATTTGCTGAGGTAACTTTCTGGTCTCTATCTGAGGGATAAAACTCGTGGGCAGGAAGAGGGGCAACTCAGGTTATGAGTTTCCGAGGCTTTCTGTGCTGGCGCACGCCAGAGCTAATACCCAGGAGGAGCCACAGCAGTGCTCCGAGGGCTCCGAGGTGCTGGTGCCCGGGCAGTGCCACGGCCTGCGTGCCAGCCAGTGTTTGCAGCCGTGGCCAGCGCCGGGGTCTGCCCCTTCCCGCAGCTGCTGAGGCTGCAGCCCTGCCGGTCCTGGTGCTGCAGAAGTGAGAAGGGCAGGGAATGCAAGTGGCAGGAGTGAGCTGGCAGCTGTCATGGCCAAGTGCTGTTCATCGCAGAATCCATCCTGCACCCGGTGCTGAGGCTCCAAGGCGGCAGTCGTTCTTCCGGTTCCCCGGCTTTGTGCTGGTGGAGCGTGCCTCCCCAGGCAGTGGGTGAGCACCAGTTGGGCAGTAATTGCCGTGGAATTAACCTCTGACATTCTTCTAAAAATAGGCCGAATAAATCCAATCATTAGCAGCTCCCGCCTGCGTTGCCTCAAGGGTAAACACTGCAGATTAAAGCGTTTGCAGTTACAGGTCCCCGTGTGTCCCCTGGCTTCTCCTGCCACTGAGCCCAGAACCCTGGAGATGGCACCCTGGTTTGTGGGGAAGGGGAGTGGTGCGAGTGCAGTGGCTTTTCAGCTGATGGAGGGCTGAAAGGCGTCGCTTTAATTTACCTTGGTAGGGGGTGGGAGGTTCAGCAATGGGCAGACGAAAGCAGCAATGTGGATGTGGTCACCTGAGCTGTTCTGCCTGGGGAGCTCAGGCAGAGAGGACAAAGGTGTCCTAATTTGTCTGTGCCCTCTCCTCCGAGGGTGAAGGCAAACCACCACCCCAGGCAGAAGGGGGCACAAGGGCCAGGTGGGAGCGAGATCTGCCCGTCAGCCAGGTGCCGAGATGAGGTGCTGGGGGCACCACTGGCACCAAGGCCTCCCCAGGTCCCGGGAACTGATCGTGTCACCCCGAGAGGTGCAGGCAGCTCCCCAAGGCATGAGGGGAGCGTGCCATGCCGTACTGTACTGCCCAGCCCTGTGCCCCTGCTGCTGACAGTGGCCCTCAGGCTGCATTTAGCACAGCCACAGGGCCTGGAAATCCCACTGGAACCGGCGTTGGGGCACGGGCCAGAGGGCAGGGGGGCAGGAGCACCGGGCAGGTCTGGGCTCGTGGCCGCATAGTTCCAAAATGCCGGGCCCGTTTAGCGTTAGAAACAACAGAAACCCGTAGAAATAGAGATTTATGGAGATGCCACAGGGTACAGAGCACCTCCGAGGCGTGCGGCTGTATGGGGAACGGTGCTTTCCGGATGCCTGTGGAAGTCAGGCTGCAGTTACTTAAATTGTCTTTGTCTTCTCTTTGCCAGCTGACATCATCTCCACAGTTGAGTTCAACCACACTGGAGAGTTACTGGCAACAGGGGACAAGGGGGGCCGGGTTGTAATATTTCAGCGTGAGCAGGAGGTAAGTGCCAGCGAATGCAAAATGCCCGTTTTATCCTTTTAAGTGGAGCATCCTGCTGTTCCCTAATCCGCCTGTGTCGCTCCTGAGCTCAGGGCTCTCCTGGCATACTACGAGCTGAAAAGCAACTATTAACATCAGCAGGGCCAGATTTCCTCCTGCCAAACACCTTCCAAACATCGCAGTTTCTGCATTCTTCTGCTCCAAGTGTTCTGCTCCAAGGGATCAGGCAGCGCATCTGAGTGTGTGGCAAGTGCCCATCTCGGAGATGACGCCACCCCAAGGACCCCTCATACCGCCAAAACTCTGGACAGTGTAGATGGATGCAGCAATTACGTTTCCCTTCCAAAACTTTGCCCAGGAAACGTTAGCAACTGCTCTGCTGGAAGCTGAAGGTTGTGCCTGCCAGAGGAGCGTGTGTTCGGCCCTCAGCCCTCGGCGTGGCCCTGCGCTGGTGGGCACCCGGCCAGCCTGGCTGGGGGAGCTGTGCCAGCTCCTGCCACCTGGGACGGTCCCCACCATTTCCGAAGCTGTCCCGGTTAGCTGCTCCGGCCCGGCCTGAGTCAGCGGGACTGTGGACCTGTCCTCAGCTGCGCTGGAAGAGATGCATCAGACCTGGGCATGAGACGTGTCACGGTTCGATGATGGTTTTAAATTCTTCTGAGAGTTAAAGCTTTAAAATTATTTCTACGTATGCTGGAGAGAACTCAGTGGTTAACCATCGTGTGCGTAGACACTTCATCAGCCTTTACAGCACTATTTCATTTCTCCTTTTCCTCTCATTTCACTATTCTACTGCTTTTCTTGAGCTTTAAGCCTCCAGTGTCGCTCCGAATGTATCCACTTAGCTCCTGCTCGAGGGGACGTGTGGGGCTCCACCTGCCCGCCCAAACCAAGGCTGCCCGTCCTGTACCTGTGGCTGCTGCCAGCAGCTCTTCTGTGGCTGAGTTCAGCACCTGGCAGGAGCTGGCACTCGGTCCCAGCCATTCACCAGGGACAGATGGTGGGGTGGGATCTGTTCCTGCTACGTTCCCTCTCCATTCCCTCTCTGTTTCCACTCCATTCCCTCTCCGTGTCTTCTCCGTTGTCGCTGCGTTCCCGTTCCCTTCCCTCTCCATTCCCACTCCATTCTCGCTCTGTTTCTGCTTCATTCCCTCTCATTCCCACTCTGTTTCCACTCCATTCCCTCTCCATTTCGTCAGCATTCAGCCCTGCACTCGCCGTCACAAACCCCAGAGAGCCCTGAGCCAGCTGCCAACACCTTCAGCTCCTCCCTGTTCCTCCGCAGAGCAAGAACCAGCCCCACCGCAGGGGAGAGTACAATGTCTACAGCACCTTCCAGAGCCACGAGCCAGAGTTCGATTACCTGAAGAGCCTGGAGATTGAGGAGAAGATCAATAAGATACGATGGCTGCCGCAGCAGAACGCGGCGTATTTCCTGCTCTCCACCAACGGTACGTGGCAATGCCGTCCCGCTGCTTCAGGCCCCTGGGCTCCCACCACCAGGCGTAGTCTTCCCTGTGGTGTTTCCTTGGGGAAGTATTTGTTAAAAAACCTCCCTGCAGGGTAACACAGGTGTCTTGGGGGAATGGGTCCGGCAGAGCTCAATCCCTGTGCACCAGGTGTATTTCACGGCAGCCCTTCCCTTCGAGGGAGAGAGGGAGGCTTCTTCCCTGCCGGCGACTTACGTTTTTTATTCTCAGGATCCTGGTAATTTTTTTTTTTTTTTTAATACAAACCACAGGTGTTTTGTTTTGATTTGCAGTTGTGTTCAGCTCAGCAGTTCCACGTTATGTTCTGATAAATATCATGAGGATCTAGGAATATTACTTGGGATGAATGGGACCTTAAGATGGATGTGACTTAATTACTTCAGGGGAAAAGGAGGGGTCTAATTATCTTCCATAACCAACTTAACTTTGTGTTATAGAATTGACTCTATTGATCATCGTAATAAAATTCAAAGACTTATTAAACTCATTTGGGGGAGAATCATTGAAATGCAATGAAGATTAATTATACAGCATAATGTTCTGTTAATTGAGTTTTTAAGTAGTTTTTTGATTAACAGGGATATTACCCTTCCATTTGGGTGGTGCTCCATATGCAGGCAGGTTATCAAAACAATTAGTTTGGAAATCCTCCTGTGTTACGCTGTTTCTTTTCGTTCTTACTGTTACGCTAACATTTTGTATTGAACCCCCCCCCCCAAACAGAGCATGTTAATGAAAACAAAATGAATTGGCACTGCTTTGCAGTTGCTGTGTAAGAGAGAAAATGAAGATGGATGGCGGGGTTTTGTACGAAACCTGGTGGAAGTGATGATAAACTGTGGATGGAGTCCCTGCCAGGAGGGGGCGAAGAAAACGCCATTATTCAGAATAACCCCACGTGTTCCTGGTGTTCTTTCTCTGGGCGGCTCTGTGGCACAGGGGGGTGGGATGCTGGGAGGAGGGTGGGAGCTGCCTTCAGTCCTGGTGAGTGCTGGGCTCTGCACAGTTCTGGATGGGGAATGTCAGCGTGACTCCGGGTGAGCTGCAGCCGCCCTGCCCTGTCCTTTGGGGCGTGTGCCCTGCACGTCTTTGCTCCTCTGCGGGGCTGTGCGGCAGCAGCTTGCTGTGGGGACAGGTACATCCATCACCACTTCCAGCACATGGCATCGGGGGACACGGCTGGAGATTTTTCCAGCCGGTGTGGCCTTGGCGTGTCCGTCAGTGGGCGGCTCAGGGAGCAGCCACCGTGATGCTCTCCTCTCTCCTCCCCCAGATAAGACTGTGAAGCTATGGAAGGTCAGCGAGCGGGACAAGAGACCGGAGGGATACAACCTCAAGGATGAGGATGGCCGTCTCCGAGACCCCTCCATGATCACCATGCTACGGGTGAGTGTGGGGGGACCATGGCGGTTGAGGAGCTGTTCCCTGCAGGGGCTTGGATGAAAGTTGCTGCTGGTGGCACCTGTGTGCCATGGGACCTGCGATGCCGTCCTGCCGTGGTCTGTCGGCGTCGGAGGGCATCCTTGAGCCGGAGGCCAGTGCTATGACTGGTGCACGCGCACGGGAGTGGACGGGGGGAGTTGCCATGGATGCCCCGGCTGGGCTGTGATGCTGGGCAGACGTGCTGCCAGCGCCGCGTTGCGTCTTGTGTCTGGTACTCCGGTGCCGCGGTGTGCTGTGCTGCCCCTCGGGCTGTGCCCATCCCAGTGAGGAGGCAGGGCAGAAGCTCTCCCAGCTTGGAGCACTCCCACATGTAGCTGCTGCTGTAGGAGCAGAAGTACTTCCTCCAAATGAGTTTTCCTCCTGGTCGTGACATTAATCAGACCAGACCAACTTGTAATTTATTAACAGCCTGTCGGAATTTGCATTTTGAGTACTTGTGGGTTTCATATTTATACATGCAAAATTGTTACTATGATTGTCCTTGCCTCGCTCTGTGGGTCCCAGTTCCATTGTGCACGAAGCCGTTGAGAACCTTGGGCAGGCGGTTAATTCTTGTCTCTGCACAGGTTGCTCCTGGTGACTGGCGGCATTTTTCTTTAGAGAGCAAGAGACCGTTTATTTCATGACGATGTGTATCTGCTGTTATGTTTCAGGCAGCATTTCCAGCCTAACATGCTGTTACCTGACAGCCCACTGGAGAGGTTTGCTGGGCGTCTGCCTGTCGGAGCTGGGTCTGTCAGCCCTCAGGCAGGCTGGGAGGGAGGATTTGGAAAGGCAGCAGTGTTAAGGGTGTTATCCCGGGTAGCGCTTCCTTCTCTGGTCAAACACACTGGGAAGGCCCTGGGATTTCTTTCCCCCTGTAGAAATTCATGCTGAAATATCAGAGAACTGGACGTGGATGGAGTCCTCTTCACTGCCTGGAAAGTTTCAGCCTTTGTTTAACTCTCAGCCCGTCCACTCCTGGTAGCAGCTCAGTGCTGTGTGGCTGGAGGAGTCAGCTGCTGTTCGCTGCCTGCCACTGCGCTGGGATCAGGCGCTGCCATTCCTGCTCCTGGTGAGCGGCCCGGCAGAGGCGCGGGGCACTGGGAGGTTAAACACGCTCTCAGTGCTCTGTGTTACGCTTACTGGTATCTGCTGTGCAGTGCCTGCGGTCCCTGAGGACAGAAGACTGAGGAGTCTTCCGCCGGCCCCATTTGATCTAATGTTCTGATGATTTTGCTTAGACAGATATTTACATAGCTGTAACCGTTTTGCTGCAGCTTGGTGTAAATCTGCACGTGTAATTGTCCTGTGATGGGTGTGCTTTAAATTAAAGCCTCATCCTTCCGTGGTTTAATTTTCAACCACAGACAAGTGAAGAAGGGTTTTAAATGCACCTTGCTGCCGTAATTTCTCACCCATTTGGCTTAATGGTTTAAATGCGCTCGATGAGCGTCATCCTCTGAGGAATTTCTAACCCACAATAGTGCAAAAGGAATATTTAACTCTGCTCAGGCTGTGTGGCGAGGTGTTCACTGTCATTAGAAGAGCTCTGCTGATTTGAATTGCCCCCAGCCTAACAGCTGCAGCCCTGTGACCTCGTGTAACAGCCTCAGCGTGCTCCCGAGTACCACCCGCTGTACCTGTGCCAGGGGACGTATGTAGGAGATAATTAACACAGGTAATATTCAGGGCTTAAACCTTTTCGGAGAGAAGGATGTGTTTGCTTTGGTCCCTCACAGCGCAGGTCAGTCCAGGGTGACCCCCCAAGCGCACCCTGCCATGGGGCCGGCAGGCACTGGGCGCTGCGGGCGGGTGCGGTGGGCAGGGCCATTGTGTGCCTGCTTCTTGGTGTTGGTAGCTGTCACAGGGCCCTCTCTTAAGAGCTGCCACTTCACCTTCTCAGTTCCAGCAAATTCCATCATAAATCCTGGTTTGTATCTCCCGTTTTGCCAGAGCACTCAGATTCCTTGGCCCCTGTGCACAGTTTCCCAGGGAGGCTGCGCTGTGCCCCACTGCATCTGCTTCCCCTGACAGCAGCTCCAGAGTGGCTGTGGTGGGAGAGGCCTCGGAGGAGGTCTGCTGTGCTGCTGCTGCTGCTGCTGCCTTTCTGCCTCAGCAGACATTTGCCTCTTTTCCTTGTGTAGGTTCCGCAGAGCATTTCAGCGACAAGGCAGGGACAAGAGATGGAGGCAGCAGCTCCATCAGCCGCGTGGACGAGCAGTGAGGCGGCGGCTTTGTCCTCCTGCGGGAAGGTCCCTTCTGCATGTCACAGGGCAGGTCGAATGTGACAAAAGTCTGAGCAGTGCGAAGTTGTCAGTCTGCCACGAAAACAGTGTTCGATGCTCATTTCTTCTGCGAAACACTAATCTTGAGGTGGCATTGGGCAGTCGCAGAATGTACCTTACGTAGGTAGGAAATGAATGCTGGGGAGGGTGCCTGGAGGAGCTCAGCTGCTGGGGCGGGTGGAAAACTCGCTGGATTTAGCCGTGAGCACTTGCTGTGCTCCCTGATTTGCCGGGGACCGGATTACAGTTTCCTTCTCGGAAGCTCGAGGCTGGGGTCAATCCAAGCTTCAGCTCGACTAATCCCGCCTCACCAAATCCTGCGCGAGGCTGCGGAGCGCGCTGGGTGCTGCCCGTGCTGGCGTGGAGCAGGGGCCGGGCTGGGGGAGCGGGGCTGGCGGGCGCCTGCTGCGCTGGCCCGGCACTGCCGCTGCTCAGCTGTCGCCGGAGGAGGACGTGTGTCCTGCTGTGCACGCAGGAGCGAGGAAAGCTCTCGCCACGTGCCAGTTCAGAGCCTGGCTGGTCAAGGTGAGCGTGGCGGTGCCCATCAGCAGGTCGCAGGGTAAGCTGCCTGCAGCCAGTTCCGCCACACCTGTCAGGTAGCCACAGAGCTGTGGCTGCAGCTGGTCACCCCGGCAAGGTGGGGGATTGGGCAGACACCTCATGGATTATTTATTGGTATTTCTTACGGCTGCTGCTCTGCCTCAGGTTGGGATTTCAGCGTAAGTCCAGTGCAGTCCATTGTGTCCGGAGGGTTTCCATGAAGGTAACTGTCAGCAAAATCTTCCTCTCCGCTGCACAGAAATGTGCGAGTGGTCCCAGTGCAGTCAGCCCTGTCGTCTTCACACCCTTTGGGAATTTCTGGCCTCTGGTGTGTCCTATGAGGATTCCCAGCGTTGCTTTCCCCTTGCACGCAGGTGGTTGGGTCCCATCCTGCTGCAGGGCTGTATGGGAGTTCCATGTCCCCACCCAACCCCCAGGGAGGGGCAGCTCAAACCTGGCACGTTTGGGCCGTGGGCTTTGGGAGGTTTGCGACTGTGCCGTCCCAGGAGCTGAGTCCTTGATCCTTTCCCCCGTAGACTGACCTGTGTTTTGCCGATGCTGCTGCCATGTGGCACTTCTGGGCAGAGGATGAGGCGTTCCTGAGAAACACGGGGTCTCTGTGATTCCACGGGCCGCGTCCATCATGGCACTGTGAATGACAGGGAGAGCTCGGCCGTGCAGGGCTTTTCTGCAGGGAGCATTCGGTGACAGTCAACATGACAGCCAATGAAAGGGGAAGCCTGATGGGGACGGGGGCAGTCACTGACACCGTGTCCCCTGCGCTGTGGGCCTTCACTCAGGACTGGAGGTGGCAGGAGGACGCGCAGCAGCGGCGGTAGGAAGGGACCGGGACATGCCGGACAGCTCTCTCCGCCCTGGCCATCGAGAAAATGAGTTTCACAGCTCAAGAAAGGGTTAGTGTCTCATTAATTCAGGACAGGGGGAGCCTTCACCAGACACAGGGAGAGGAATCAAGTGTCACGTGTGCTTGAAGTGAGTGGGATGTCTTCTGCAGGGGGTACCTGCTGAAAGCAGGAATCAAAATTAAGACTTACTTTGTTTTAAATGAAAAGTGACTGGCATTGCCCCCCTTCCTGAAAACAGCGAGTAATTGAGTTTATTAGTGTTTCATTTCCTTTGACAGTCTTTTTGCGTACTCGATGCGCTTTGTTACGCTGAATTATCATTTAATAACGTGTGTGTGACACCAGAGCCTGCCCTGAGGTGGGCTCTGGAGCTGGAGCAGGGATGCGCGAGGAGGTCTCTGCTGCTCAGGATTGCTGTGGCACTGCTGGTTGAGCTGGGTGGGTTGGGCAGACGCTGACTTGGCCTGTGCCTGCTTCAAAAAAACACAAGACCCGGTTCCAGTTGCTGTCACATTGCCCCATTTGTTGGTGCCTGCACTGTGGCTGAGGCCTGGCTGGGCAGCTGCTCCCCTTGGCTGTCCCGAGCCAGGGTCCCTTGTGCTGCAGGATCCCTGTGCTGCTGTTGGGGAACGAGCTCACCATCTGCTCCCAGCAAATTCCCGGCTGCTCCCGCCTCAAAGTTTCAGTGCTTTCAGAGGTTAAATCCTCGTTGATGATACCCTTAAGCAGAAGCTTGCAGCGTGTGGGCACGCTGGTTTCCATATTTTGGTGCAGATTCTTGCCGCTGTAGCAGATAAAAACCCCTGCTTCAGCAAACCACTCACGGATAACCGGGTTTGTCCCTCTTGTGGGGTTTTACCTGGTGACGGACCAGGTCCCGGACATGAAGAAGTCTCCCCAGGACTGGGCTCTGAAGTAATGCATGGAGAACTGTTCTTGGTTTAAGAGTTTGTCATAGCGCTGTGGTTGTGAGTGGCTGCCGTGAGTAGGGAACCGTGCTGGGGCACCGGGAGCTGCAGGCGCCATGGTGCTGGCGCCAGCCCGGATTGCCCAGACTGGGAACAGGAACCAGCCCAGGGTCTGACCGCAGGCTGTGCTGGGCCACGCAGAGTCACCTCGCTGAGCAGAATCCCCTGCCCCAGCTCTTGCTGTTCTCGTTTCCGTGCCCAGCCAGGCCCAGCGTAGTCACTGAGCCTTTTCTCTTTGCACGGCCGTCGTGCTCCGACGGTCGGACTGACAGCCAGTCCCCGCGGTCCCCGAGCGAGGCGCGAGCCACTGTCCCCAGTCGCCAGCTGGCTGAGCAGAGTCCGTCAGCGCAAACGATGCATCATTGGCCGTGTCGGGTGGAATTAGCGGGCAGGCTCGTCACATTAGGCTCAGGCTCTGAGCTGGCAGCACCAGTGCTCTCGTGTCACTCGAGCTGGCTGTCACTCCCACCTCTGCAGCCATGGGAAATCTCTTCAGGCAGCACACAGATAATACGAGTAATGAAGTAGCCGGAGGGAACAGCTCACTGGCGAGCAGGAGCATGGACTGACATGTTCCTGGTGTATTAAGTTGCCTTCAGAGCGCTGTGTCCAAAGTTATTACTGACCCTGCTCCTCACACACATGGTCCCCACTGCATCTCCCTATCCCCCGATGGGTTATGCTCGTTTATCTAAAGGCGAACACCCACAGCTCTGTGCCCGGTCCTTCCCTCTGTCCCTCGCTCCGTCCCTTCTCATGTCTTACCTCCGTCGCTTTGCCGTGAGACAAATGCAAAAAAGTTTAAAGAAAAAATCTGCTGACCTGGCTCTCTCAAGAAATCTATTTCTGTCAGAAATGCTCCAGGAATTTCAGATCCCGGCTAACAGTGACAAAACGAGGCAGAAGAGGTTTTTTGGTTGTTGTTTTGTTTCAAAGCTGGAACAGTTGCTGCGGCAGGATCAGAACCCGGTCTACTGGGCTCTCACTGCTTCACTGTGCTCTGATTTTGGAGCCCCTCTCAAAATTAGATGGCTTTTGGGTCTGCTTGTCCTCCTGTCACACACTTGGGAAGGCATTAGGTTTCCCTGGAGAGAGCCGGTTAGGAGTGGGTGGGTAGAAGCACTGGCAGCCAGAGCTCCGTGGGACCCCGTGAGGGCATCCCCCCGTGCCAGGTGCTGGACCCTCTCCCTGGGTGCTGATGCTCTGCTCCTCACCCCGCAGGTGCCTGTGCTTCGGCCCATGGACCTCATGGTGGAGGCCACTCCCCGGAGGGTGTTCGCCAACGCGCACACCTACCACATCAACTCCATCTCCGTCAACAGCGACTACGAGACCTACATGTCAGCGGATGACCTGAGGATAAACCTGTGGAATTTTGAAATCACGAATCAAAGTTTTAGTATCCTTTGGCGTGTGTGGCTCGGGGGGACGGCCCTGGGTGCGGTGAGGTGCAGCCCCAAGGGAAGCGTCAGGGCCGGCCGTGCCCGTGCCCTGGGGGTGGGGACAGAGCGCAGTGTGGCAGCTGGCTTAGCCCCACACCCGCTTGTGGTGCCTCGGTATGGGAGCTTCCTCCTCTGGCAAGGCTGGCAGGGCTTCGGGAGTACGAAATAGTGCTGCCTGCTGTGCACCTGACTGGGGAGTGCTGGAGGTCCCCAGTCCCATGTGTCATTACCGAGGCACTGCCCTCTCAGCTCTGCCAGGCTGTGTCCAGACGATGCATCCAGCAGTCACACGGAGCCGCTCCCTCGGCGGCACAGGGCTCAGCTGGCAGTGCCACCACCGCTGCTGTCACCCGATGTGTGGGTGACGCATTTCTGAATTTGCCTGCAGGGTCTGGTGGGGCAGGCGGAGGGAGGGGGATCTGCAGGTGACGGAGGGGACAGATGCCCTGGGGGAGATGGAAGCACTAATGGTGCGGTCCCTGTTACACCCCGCAGCGGGTGACAGGCTGCCAGTCACCGCTCTACAAATGAGGTTGTGACAGTCACCCTTGTAGCAGCCACATCGGAAATAATAACGCAGGGCACGAATCACTGGTGATATTTATATGGTGTTTCCTGCTGAGAAGTCCCTGGGGCATGGTTTAGGCAGATGGAGAGGATTTCGGCAGTCACAGGCGTGTGGCTGTGGGAGCTCTGAGTGGCTGCAGGAGAGCAGGGCTGTGGTGCCTGCTCATTTTCAAGGATCAGGGTGAGGAGTGCTAAATCTGTGTCGAACCTCAGGGAATTCATGTGGCCTGAGGGACTTGGAAGTTTTCTGTTGGTTGTCGTGCCCTGGGCTTTGCTGCCATTGCTGTTTTCAGTGTGGTTACTCACAGTGCACAGTGTTGCACTAAAAGACATTTACTGAGGCCTGGGGTAGGGGCACAGATCAGGTCCCATGCCCCACAGGGGGTCTTCCAGCCGTGGTACCGGGGCTGGGGTTCCCAGCTCAGCAGAAGACGTGCCGGCTGTCGGCTTTCCGCCGCGCTGCTGTGAGCTGGTCCCACCCTGTGCTGCGGTTCTGCCCGTGGTGGCGGTGCCCGCCTGGAACACACGGTTTGCGTGGGGTGAGGGGAAGCCCCGGTGCCCAGAGGCATCAGCGGAGGGGGCGCGGGGTCTGGGCTGGGCTGCACGGGCTCCTTGACCGGCCCTGCTAGACATCGTGGACATCAAGCCGGCCAACATGGAGGAGCTGACGGAGGTGATCACGGCCGCCGAGTTCCACCCGCACCACTGCAACACCTTCGTGTACAGCAGCAGCAAGGGCACCATCCGCCTGTGCGACATGCGCACCGCTGCCCTCTGCGACCGCCACGCCAAGTGTGAGTGTGGCCACCACGGGCCCCTTGGGTTAAAAGAGAACAGAAAAGGGAGTATGGAGACCTACCTGGGCTTGGGTCCGCCCTAGCACCTCGTCCCCTTCTCCCCCTGGTGTGCTAGGCTGCGGTCCCCATGGCCACTCACCCTCACACACCTCTGCCTGTCCCCGAGAGGAGCACCTTCCCCTGAGTCTTGCCCCCACACCTTTGGAGGAGCAGGTTAAAGCCACCATGGTGACGTTTTGGGTCCAAGGGGTCGCGCGGATGTCGATGCGCAGCCGCTACTGGGCTGTCAGGGCTGGAGACAGGCTCAGAGACAGTGATGTGGGATTGCGGGAGCAGCTGGTAATGCCAGCCGAAGCAATCCCGTTCTGAAAGGATATGGAAAAGTGAGGAAAAGCCCTGCTGGGGTTCTGCAGGTATTTCCGGATAGCAAAAGGCATTGGGGTCTCCACTTGTTTTTTTGAGGAGCCGCTTGTGATTGTACCCGCCAAGCTCCTGAGCTGCAGGCTCGAGGCATGGCCCACTTCCCCCAGGACTTGCTCCGCTTCCTCCTTGCCCTGCTCTCTGCAGTGCTGCAGCGCTGCTGGGCGGTTGTTCTTTGCTGGAAGCATCTTCAGCTTTGGGTAGAAATAAGAAGCTGCTCTGATCAGGTAACCGACAGCTGCAGCTTCACCTTCTGACACTGCAGGAGTGTCCCCACAACAATCTGTCCTCCCCATATGCGGCCGACAGTGCTGCCTTTGGATGAGCCCCAGCCACGCTGCTGATCCCCGGGCATGGGGCGGAAAGGCCAGCGGCCCCTGAGCAGCAGGATCATCCCACGGACAGCGCAGCCTTTCAGGCCATCTCCGGGTTCGGTCTGCTCCCCGTGGAGAGGGAGCTGGGAAGGCTGCTGCGGAAGGAGGGAGCTGGCAGAGGCAGCTGGTGCGGGCAGGGCAGCACCCGCTCAGTGCCAGAGAAAGTAGGTTTGTTGTGTAAGAGAGAATTAGTGTTCAGAAATCCTTTCCGTGAGCTCAGCAGCCCAGATCTGCTTCTGCAGCAGGAGCAAAGCCACACAAAAGCCTTCGGCCCAAAGCAAAAATAGCTGCCCCAAGCCCCTGCCCTGCCCGGCCGCTGGCTTTGGTTCACAGACCCACTGAGGGACTGGGCAGCACCAGCTGTGTTGCTGGGACCCCCATCCTGGCATCTCCTCTGTGTGTGTGTGTGCTGGGACCCCGGTGCCAGCAGAGCCCCTGCTGCTGCCAGTGCAAGGACCCGGGAGGGTCCACACACCCCGCAGCGGAGCAGGCGGCCACGGCCCTGCTGCCCGTTCCCAGAGGCACCCAGTGACAGAGCCCTCGCAAGGAGACCAGTGCCTCGTGACTGCCCTGTTGAGAGCAACAGAGACACGTCCTGGGTTCAGCTGCTTTCTGGCCGCCTGCCGGAAAAAAAGTGTTGCTGTCACTTTTTCTACTGAAAAAGCCTCCGGGTTTCTGGCAGTGATGAAAGGCCGCAGCTCTGGGTCCTGCTGTGGGCGGTGCCTTTTCTGCATTGTAGAGATAATTTATACGGGTGCTTCAGACATTTCTCCCACTGTACCGGAGCCCCAGGGCTTGGTTGGGGGGTGATAAACCTAAGCACATGTGGGTGATGGGAACGGCACCGTGCAAGTGCTCTCTCCCAGAAGCTTCCTGTGGTGCCGGGACAGGGTGGCACGTCCCTGGCCTGAGATAGGGCAGCTCCCACCTCAGCTAATGCTGGGGCTTGTTGTTGCCTCTTGCACAGTTTTTGAAGAGCCCGAAGACCCGAGTAACCGGTCGTTTTTTTCTGAGATCATCTCCTCAATCTCTGATGTCAAATTCAGCCACAGTGGAAGGTACATCATGACCCGGGACTACCTCACTGTCAAGGTGTGGGACTTGAACATGGAGAACCGGCCCATTGAGACCTACCAGGTGAGTGTGGCACAGCCAGGTGCGTGCAGCAGTGGGGCCCCCACTGGGTTCCTTCCTGAGCTGCACTCTGGGCCAGTGGCAGGAGCGGCAGGTATGCACCTTGATGTGTGGGAGCTTTATGCCTGTAGAGGGTGGAAAGCAAAGAGAGTTGTTAAATGTGGGCTCAAGTGGCCTGGTGAGTTGTCACCGTGTCCCCAGGCTGGGGGTGGGTGAGGAGAGGAAGCTCAGGTGCTGGCAGCCGGGAGAGCCGGGGTGGGGAGGCCTCGTGCGGAGCAGTAGCCCTGTCACTGTCACCCTTTGCCGGGGGACGTCCCCTGGCACTGCCTGGTGGTGCCCAAGCCACGTGTGGGGTGTGGCTGGAGGTGCTTAGAGAAGAAGGGCGGCTGTGGGAGGGCACAGGATGCCGGGCAGTGCCCAGCGCTGCCAGCTCGGCTTGGTTAGTGTGGGGGTGGGCTGGGCGTGCCAGCCCCCAGTGAGCCGGGCTGAGTCTGCCAGTCCCAGGGCGGTGCTGGTCAGTGTGGGGGCCTCATCCTGTCCCTCCCACCGGCAGGTCCACGACTACCTGCGGAGCAAGCTCTGCTCGCTCTACGAGAATGACTGCATCTTTGACAAGTTCGAGTGCGTCTGGAACGGGTCTGACAGGTGAGCGCGTGGCGGTGTGGCTGCGTTCGGCCCCGGGATGCTCGCTTTGGTTTGGCCCAAGGGGTCCCACGGCCCCTTGGCAGCCCCTTCCGTGGCCTTTGGCTGGGTGCGGGGTCCGGAGAGGTGCAGCAGGGACCATCCACACCTGCAGCCTGTACACAGGTGGGGATGTCCGAGCGTCCCGCTCTCTCCTGGACAGAATCAGTTCCGCCTCTGTGTCACCCGCAGCTGGAGGAAGGTGGGAACGGGTTTAGGTCCCGACTGCCAAAATGTGGGGATAACAGTGTCCAGGTGTGACTCATGCCAAGCTGGGTGGCAGGAAGTGTGTGAGCCGCTGGCAGAGCTGTCCTGGTTTTTTGTCTGAGCCATCAGAGTGAGCTGACGAGGCACAGCTAGGCCTGAGACAAGTTGCGGCGCTTACCCAAATCTCATTATGCTTCTGAGTGTTCAGTCTGCCTCTGGTCACCAGCAGTTTGGCTCTGAAAAGGTGTGAAAATCATCTGTCCTTCCGCGTTGCAGCGTCATCATGACCGGCTCCTACAACAACTTCTTCCGCATGTTCGACCGCAACACCAAGCGCGATGTGACGCTGGAGGCGTCGCGGGAGAACAGCAAACCCCGTGCCATCCTCAAACCCCGCAAGGTCTGCGTGGGTGGAAAGCGCAGGAAAGACGAAATCAGCGTGGACAGTCTGGACTTTAGCAAAAAGATCCTGCACACAGCTTGGCACCCCTCCGAGAACATCATCGCTGTGGCAGCCACGAACAACCTGTACATATTCCAGGACAAGGTTAACTAGGAGGACCAGGTGTTCTTTAGGAGTCTCATGTACTGATACCAGTAAACATACAGTTTCAACTGTTCCTTTTCTTTCTTTCTTTTTTTTGTTTTCCTTTCCCTCCTGTTCTTTGTTCGGTTCCTGCTCTGCAGATCGCGGTTGTGCAGAGGAGCACTGGGGCACCCCGGCCCGGGGGCCACTGGGGGCACCCCCCAGACACCAGATTTACCTGGGGAGAGCTGGGACTTCTCTCAGGGCAGCGTGAGGATGCCAGGCCTGGCTGGCCCGTGTCCCCAGGCCGTGCTGGGCTCGCTGATGGCTGAGGGGGTGATGTGGAGGGGGGGGGGCTGTCGGCTGGGGAAGGGATGGATGGGGTAACACACCGTGGCCTCTGGCCAGCTCTAGTGGCAGTGGTCCCACTCCAATTGCTTTAGACCTGTTCCCAGAAATATTCCACCTGTTGCGTTGAAGATTGGAATGTTGCCTCCCTTTGCCATTTTCCACATTTGTCTTTTTATTACAATTATTTTGTGTTTCACCAACAGAGACAGCAAAACCAAACGTAAAATGGAAAAGTTCAGTTTTGCAACGGACAAGTTTAAGGGTGGGGTATGTGCTGCACCCCCAGACGTGTCTGCTCCAGCCAGGTTGCCCCCCCTAGCTCCCAGAACCCTCCTGAGGATTTGGCTTTGTAGATACTGTGGTGCCTTCTTTGGTATATGAAATACCTTTATAAACGATGCTTCCGACCTGCATTGATCGCAAACCAAACCAACCCTGGGCTCTGCTGCAGTTCTGGGCTTTGCTTTGGTCATTTTCCTCGTTCTGTTGTGAGCTCTTGCATGTCGTGACTGACTCTCTCTCTCTCTCTCTTTTTCTCTCTCTTTTTTAATTAATTTATTTATTTATTCAATTTTTTTAAAGATAAGGTAAAAGTTGCTAATTTATGACCTAAAAAAGAATCCAACTGTATATTGCTGTTAGCTCCTGACTGTGTCAGAGAGAGGCTGTCTGCAGTCCTACATTATAATAACAATGATGATAATAATAATAAAACCAGTAACTCTTTCTCTTTGCATGGCGAGGCTGCCTCTTTCTACTCTACAGATTGGTCGGGTCCCTCTTTACTTGAGCAACTGTTCAATAAAAAAAAAGATTGACTGGATTTTCTGTAAATCTGAAAACTGCTCCTGCAGCAAGAAGCAAATGAAGTCAATTACGAAATTCAACACCGTCACTTTGGCAGCGGCTCCACAAGGGTGAGTGACCCTGTTGCCATCCCTCCCGTGGGGGCAGCCGGCACCCCCAGCACCCAAGGCCTTCAGGGACAGGGACACGAGTCACCAAGGGCCAGGTGTCCCCCGGGACAGCCTCTCTGCGGGCACCATGAGGAGCGTGGCGTGTCCCAGCCAGGGAAAGGAACTGCTGCACACCCACAGAGCTCACGGACTGCGCGGAAAACCAGGAGCTGGTTGGAGGCAGGGGCCCCTGCGCGCCACTTTCGGAGGAGCCATCCCAAGGGAAGAACAAAGTGCTTACTGGCTTACGGATTTATTCCAAGGGATGGCTTTCAGGAGTAACTTTTTTAAAAAATGAAATGGTAAAATAAAATAGCAAGAGTAAATGAACCATTTTATAAGAAAATGCTCTTTTTTGGTTCTGTGAGGAAAGCCTGCGCTGCGGTGTCAGAAGTAAAGTTGTCCCAAACGTGTCTGTGTGGAGTCGATGCCTGTTGTGCCTCGCGCGCGGGGGACGGTGGCTCTGCCGTGTCCGAGGGCTCCAGATCCCCAAGACCCCAGGGATTCTGGGTCCCTCTGAGGGCACAGGACAGTGGGGCACTGTGTAATGCGGGAGTGGGAGCACTTGCAGGTCCCCCACTGCACAGGACGAACCTCGGTACTCGATACAGCCCTGGAAGGAGCTGCCGGCCCCCCCCCAGTCACTGCCCTCGTTCTGGGCTGCTCCTGGTGATGAATTTAAACAGCAGCCCTTAATTAGCAGCTGCAGGGCACGGACTGTGCGGTCAGGGCGATGTTCCTCAGACACTCATTTACCTTCACATTAGCTGCAGGACCTTAATCGACTGAAACGGCAGGAATCCAGCCCTGGCTCTGCTCCTTGGGGTGCAGCACATTCTGGGTTGTTGGCTCTGGTTGCTCTGCAAGGCAGAACTAAGTTCAGGTTTTTTTCAAAAGCGGAGTTTCTTTCCCTTTCTTAAATCCAAGCAAACTTAACCTCTGCCCTGCTGTGCGTGCTTGGCCACGGAGGGCAGGGCCAGCCAGGGGACCTCCTGGGCTGCGACAGGAATGGTGCCAGGAAAGTTGTCAGCATCCCTTAAACCCAGCCTTCTCTCTGGATGAGGATTCCACGGGCTGTCCCCCCCTACCTCCAGGGAAACAGGGGACTCTGCCTACGGGGCTGCAGGGGGGACCAGCTCCACGGCCCACCAGCAGCACCCCCCAGCCAGGAGCTCTGCACGTGGGCACGATGGCTTTATCCACAGAATAAGCGAATAAATAAATCTTAATGCACATCTGGTCTCCATAAACCAGATCAATTAAAATTAATAGCCCTCTTATTTAATGAACGAGTTCACGATATTCTAAACCAGCTGTAACAAACACAGAGCTTCCCACTGGGCTGTGTTGAGCAAGAGGAAATCCATTTACTGGCAGAGCCAGGGAGTGGGCACCGGGATACAACTCCCAGCACAGTGTCCTGCTCTGGGCACCACCTGTGTCCCAGACATGACCACAGCCACACCCGAGGGCACTGTGCTGGCTGGCAGGGGCAGATGGGCCACGTCGGATGTGGGGAGGGCAGGGGTCCCCCTGTGCCCACCCTGTGCTGGGGATTCAGGGGGCTCTGTCCTGGCAGCTGAGCCCTGGAATGAGCTGAGCTGGCTGTCACACAGGGAGACTGTCCCACACCCCAGCTGCGGCTCCCGGCCCTGCAAGCCTCCCTGGCCAGCTGTGGTTGTACTTTCTGGGTGGGAGCTACATGTCCCACAGGGTCTCACGCTTTCGGCGTTACCCAGCCACAGTCCTCATGCCTCCACCTCCACTCCCAGCAAAGGCATCGACCAACACCAGTTTCGGATGGTTTGGGTACCCTCACACCAGTGGAAGGGGCAGACACCAGGAGCAGAGGGACACTCGCCCTGACTTTAGGGCGTACACTCTCACTAGGAGCATCACATTCCACTGCCAGCAGCACGAGTCCCCCCAGGCTGTCCCAGTTTTTGTCACACAACCCCTCTCTCTTGAGGATCAGCCTTCAAGTCCTGGCCCTGGCCACCAACACCAACTGCTGACAAGAAGTCACTTGTCAGGGTGAGGAAGAAGGGACTCCTTCCCCCGCCCTCCTCTCAGAGCAAGAGACGCGTGCGAACACAGAAGCAGCAGAAAAAAACTGGCTCTGCCAAGCCCTGCCAGCTCCGGTTTAAGCAACAGACAAAAGAACTGGAAAATCATTCTGCTCGCCCCCCTCGCCCGCACGCTGACCCCACGCTGCTTGGTGCCACAGGCCCTGTTCTGCCAAACACAGCCAAGAATGTAGGCAGTATCACTTCAGTCGTCTGCTTTACTCATAAATTCACAAGTCCAACAAAATCCAACAGAAATTGGGATTAGGCCTGTACAATCCATATATAAAAAGGGTTGGTTTATTGTAGTTCAAATACATAAACTGAACAATCCCAACATTTCAAAATTAAACTTTAGAAACACAAGTTTAACATTCAAAACAGGAGTATAGTTTACAAGAATTGCCCAGAGGGGGTATGCACAGTCTAACCCAAAAGTATGTAAAGATCACTTTATCGTAAATAAAAGTGTGTTTATACAACCGTCCTGGCCTGCTCGGTCACCTCTGGGATCTCCAGCTTCGAGCAAAACTTATCAGACAGAACTTCACTTGGGCAGAGCAACCTGACTGCTGCAAATCGATGGCTGGGGGCAGGAACAGAGCAGCCTGTGAATAAACCTGGCTCGGCCTCCGAGTCCCTGTTCTCCACTCAGCTCCAACCCTGGCTCCAACAGATTTAGCTCCATTCCCAAGGGTGGAGGCAGAGAACTGGGACTGGTGTTTCCAGAGCAGGCTGTCAGGGATCAGTGATTTAAAGCTACCAGAGCGCGTCACCTCCTCAGCCACGGACTGCGGGAGGCAGGAGGCAGCTGGTGGCACACACGTAGGACACGCTCAAACCTCAACATGATCACCCTTGTGACTCACGTGTAGGACACTGCTGAGAGGAAAGCCCCAGGTAACCAGACACCCACACCTCACACACACCGCCCCGACACCCACAGTCACCAAACAGCCCATGCCCTGGGATTTGTCAGTCATGCTCCAATTAACTCATAAATATGTTTAATGTGGGTTTGTGTTGTTGTTGGTTTTCCCCCCAGAGATCATTTTATGTTTACTAATGCTGCTTCTGCCTCTGCTCCTCAGATGTTTGAATATATTCACGGCAATGGATGTGTGTAACCTGACAGATGGCTCATGCAAGCGTTTGGGTTTAACAGACACCCTTGGATTAGGAGCATTCCGTAACTATTTCGTTGTTCTCCGCGTGGGCTCGGAGGCGGTGGGGGGCGGGGGAGGCCCGCGCCGGTCCAGGTCATCCACGTAGGACACGATGAGCTTGCGCCGCTCCTCGGGCACGCAGTCCAGCACCAGGTACCGCTTGTCGTTCTGCAGGATCTTCTCTACATCCTTCAGGTGCTGATCGGACTCCTGGATCAGCTTTTTGGATCTGAAAGCAAGCGTGGGAAGTGCCACTGGAGGGGGTGGAGGCAGGGAGCCCCGGAACCCCCTTGGCCTTGGGGACGCTGCCCCACCGTAAGGAAGCACAGGGAGCCAGGGGACAGGCCAGTGAGGGAAGGGTGCAGGGACTCGGCATCTTCTGGGCTAGAAAGATGTCACGTTAGGTTGGGACTGGGCACGTAACAGTGCTCTGGGCACAGAAAACACGGGCTCCTTGCCTACACTGGGCTGTGTTAGTTAAGCACCAGAAAAGACTTGAGTAACTTAGACATCGGCCTGTGCTAGGAAAAAACAGACATCAGTTTGCTGCTGTTTGCATGGCAAAGCACAACAAAAGCCAAGTCCTGCACCAGCGTCACATTCCCCACCTGTAAGTGATGAATTTGGTCTCTTTGAGCAGCGTCCGGAAGTCGGCTTTGGCAGTGATGTATTTGTCTCGGATGTATTCCTCAAACTCCCTTTGCTTTTTCTGAAAGGTGAAAGATAAACGTAAACCACTGAATGCAGCTCCAGTACCTCCTGCAACTGAACACACTGAACATCAGCAATAATTATGTGTTAATTATACTTTTCCTTACCTTATAAACATTTTTAATTTTTTAAAAATTATATTTAACTACTAGCACCTGGGTCCACAGAGATGTGAACCCAGTGCAGCAGCCACCAACTCACTTCTCTGTACCCTGCACCAGACTGAAGTCGGCAAGAGCGATGCAAACCGCTTACCCTGTCACTCGAAGAGAATTTAATGCACCTTGGATCTTCTTTAATGATTTTTTTCACTTCCTTCCATGTTGATGTTAAAGTTATCTTTCAAAAGAAGCAAAAATAGTTAAATTAAAAGTAAATTAGATTCTAAGAATATGGAACGCAAACACTACTAACCTCTGAAGCCTTTAAACATATCCCAAGTCCACTGACGAAGTTGATGTTAAGTCTTGGGTTCTGATTACCTATACTACTACATTTGCATTTTTTAAATTAGTTGATTTTACATAGTGATTCTTCTTTCGTATTTTGAGACGGCATTTTCAGATCAAGGTCCTCCAAATATCATTTACTTTCCAAAGTCTTTTTCTAGTACATTTACGTATATTGTGTTAAAAATTACCTGCAGAAAACTTGCCTCTAAACTAAAATAACTAATGCATTAAAAATCAGGTAAAAACCTCCAGGTTAAATGAAAGCTGCCTGAAGTTGGCACGGAACTAAAAAAGAGGAAACCTCGCTAAACCCCCAGTGCACAGAATCAGGGATGCATTCCACAGCATGAGCAGAGTAAAAGTTCAGGTTCAGCAGGAGAACATCAGAACGGATGAACTGGGTAAGACCATACTCGTGGCCATTAAGGCAAACACCCTGAATATCTGAAAAGAGCCAGACAGTGAAGAGTATCAAGTAACTCAGTACTGAAGAAATAAAAAGATTAAAAGATCACCGATTAGAAGTTTATGTGTAAATTAACTGCATGTTCAATCAAAGTAACACTCCAGATAAACAGGTAAGGAAACATAATGCACAAATACTGATACTAAGGAGAAAAGAGAGTGATGAAGCAAAGAGGCCCTGGAAATAAAACCAAACCAATCAGATCGTGGGACAGAAAGACAGAAAAAGAGAAACCCCAGTGGGCTGCAAAGATTGTCAATTTCAACATCAACAGCTCTCACCGCTGAAGTTTCATCCAGAAGTTGCCTGAAATGTTCCCTCTTCTTTTTGGTAAGTGCCTCAATGTGTTCATTAAAGAGCTTCTCCTTCTCCTCTCTCTCGAGCAGGGACCCCGACTCCCAGCGGTGATCTTTGCGCAGAGTCCTCCTGGTGTCAGACCAGGACACATCTGAAGAACGCACCTGAGCCAAAGACGATTCGTTTTTAAACCAGTTTTTCTACAGTTCGCCGTGAAAATTAGTAAATTATCATTGATAACTATTATATGCTTATTTTTTTATCTTGTTTGAAGTTAAGGTTAAAATAAAAGATAAACCCTCAGCTTTTAAGAAGAGACTGTAGCAGGTTCCCCACAAACACTGAACAGGCAGCGGCAGGAGGAATCCCTCTGCACTGGTTCGGAGCAGAGAGAGAGGTCCCGCTGACCTGGCTGAGCATTCTCAAAACCAGAAAATCCAAGCACCCTCCTTTCCTTCCTCTGCTGTGCACAACGCCCTGTGTTCACCGGAGTGCTTGGAAAGGCAGCCTCTGAGAGATTATTATTTCCAGAGACACCAGGGGCTCTGCAGTGCCCTGCCTGCGGCCCAGAGAGCACCCTCTGGATGAGAACCCTAAATGCACAGCCTTCTCTTCCAACCAAGGCAAAACTCCTGGTGGGCTTCCACCTCTTCGGAGCTGAACTCCAAACGCCAACGGGCTTTTACAGGGATCACCCATCAGCTAAAGCCTGCCCTGATGAGCCGAGGCGCCTGTCCGTGCCTCACCATGTCCGACAGCAGCGCTTTGAAGTTCTGTATGGCCTCTTCCCGCTTGTGCTGCTCCCGCTCCCGATCGATCTCCTTGGTTTGCTCCGAGCGAGCTTTCTGCACCTCCCGCTCGCGCTCCCGCAGACTCGCCTCGATGCGCGCCTGTCGTTCCAGCTCCTTTTCCTTCTCAGAATCTAAATTCTGAAATTCAAGAACAAACTTTTCTCAATAAAAACAACGCTTTTCATTAGAAAGTGAATTAAAGGGATCTCAAACTAAAGGCAGCTCAGAACAAAACACTTGAAAGGGATTTGGGATCTACGGATTTCGAAATTTTGCTTCAAGAGCCATGCTGAAGCATTACAGGGTTTACATGGGGGAGAGACAAGTCCGGTCACAGAACAACTATTCCCAGGAGCTGTTTCCAGCGAACTGTTCCCAGTTTGTTTCAGCAAACTCTGAATAAGGGAGGCCAAGGGGCTCACTGTTTGTTGGCCCAGTTTTACGTTCTCAACCATTAATTGCCCGGAAGAGAAAGGCAGGAACATTGGATTAAGAGAGAAGCACCAGTGAAGGAACTGGGTATGAACACATATCCCTGAAGGAAGCTCAGCTGACAGGGAAAATCACAGCAAAGGAAATGTAGCCCATCCTGGGTGGAAGTAACCAGTGTGGTGTCTGTAGCTTCTGCAGTTTTACAGCCATTTTTAGCACCAGTGATTTCATAGGAACCTTTGAGGCATAACTTCTCCCAGGTATCGTGTGTGTGCACACACACAGGTCCCACAGAACATCCCACCAGGGACAGAACTTCTGAGTTCCAAGCTGCCATTCTGGGGTACTCCTACACTGGTAACTCTGGTATGGAATTCTCCTCAGCACAGAGCAGTCTGCCCACAGCACACCCGCAGCCACACTCCCAGCGCTCCCCGCTGACCTTGGCTATTTTCTCGATGTACTGCTTGAACAGGTCCTCCCTCTGTGAGGAGCTGTCCACCGCCTTGTACCGTGGGTCAGTCTCCACTTTGTCCTTCACTTTGCTCCAGCGAGACTGACTGTCCAGGTGGTGGTTTGCCAGCAGCTCAAAGAAATCCATTTTGATCTGTTATACAGACAGAAACAGAAAGGCAGCGCTTGAGAAAGACACTTTAATATCCCACAGTTTGCTCTTATGAAAAAAGGAGTCGACTTACCTTCATCAGAGGGGTCACATTAACACTACATACCATTGCAATTTAGAGCAATCACTAAAACTCTGAATTTAGTCATAACTGCAGCCCAAATTCACTGTTCCTTGAGACAATTTTGCCAAAGCAGATACATTTAAGGCGATCTGCTACATCTAAGATGAACTCTATAAAGAATGATCCACCAACACGTTCTTTATTATTTTACTCCAATTTAAGCTTGGTTTTGAGCTTTTATATACGTCAAATCAACAAGTTACGGATGCTGCATGATAGCATTTTGCATATCAGTACTCCAGAAGCCATGCAGCTTGAAACAGGGTTCTAGAGAAATCAGGTGTTTATGGATTCATCCTCCAGGTGTACAATTAACAGAGGTAAATGCTTGGATCTGCCAACAAAGAGCAATGTCTTAAGATGGATCTAACCAATAAAGAATTATCCACATATGGTAATTAAGTAAATTATATTTAGGACAGACATGCACATTTGTATAAAAGTTTAAAGAAAATGTTTTAGTCTACTTTTGTCAGTTGGAAATGGCATGCTATGTTTCTGTCCGTAACAAGAGCCGCTGCAAGGGCTGGCAGAGGATCAACCATAGCAGGTTTTATTTCAACACAACTAGCAACACGTTTTCATCCAAAGTCCCAGAACCAGCAGCTGTAAGGGCAACTACTGTGCCTTTATCAGATAGCTTGATTTCTGGGGAAGATGATCTCCCTGTTCCTGCTGCACTTTAGCTCTTGGGTCACCGAACATTCCTGGCAGGTTGGTTTGGCGTTTCAGCCTCCCCCCGCAGAGCGGAGCCGAGGGGCTGGGTCGCCTCGCTCGCTGGGGCCAGGGGATGCTCGAGGGCTCTGTGGGGCAGGGCAAAGGGTTCTGCCTCCACAGCACCCCACACCCTGCCGGGCCATGAACTCAGCACGGCTTTATGGCACACAAATTAAAAACCCAAAACCCAGGAGGAGGACTGGCTGTTACTCGCTACTTATCTCCCCTCCCCATCCCTTAAAAAAGGGGAAACCAGGAGAAGCAGTTTAGCTACAGAACACTGAGGTTGGTTCCTCAGGGAAGGGAGCAGATGGACAGAGCAGGCTCCAGCTTGCCAGAGACCTGGCACATCCTCATCCTCTAAAACGTGTTTAGTTACAGAATGCAGGAACGGAATGAAGATCAGCACTAACATTTTGCAGCCTTGCCCACCGATATTTTTAGTTCTTCAAAATAGTAACATATAAACATAAAAGGTTCTATAGGCTTTCTTTACTATAACAAATGAGAGTAAGACAGTAAAGCAGAGATCAGAGACCAGCCCCTTAATGCCAGTGGGATGTTGTGCTACAGCTACAGCACTATTGCTTTAATTTTAAAGGAGCTCAACAAAATGCTAAGCAAACTTTATTCATTGTAAAATTAAGAATGTTGTTTCAAAACATCATAAAACATGCATGCAGTTTCGAAATATGAAGCTTTCTAAGCCATGGCATTTGAAATATTTGTCAGAAACCAAAGAGTTCCCAGCTGTTACTACAGAAGTCTCTAAGGTAAGGGTATCCCCCCCAAGCTCTTGCAGAAATCACCTGTGCGTGGATGTATTCCACAGGAGGAGGTGCCACACTGCCAGGAGCACCGTGGCACCACTGCCACACAAGGCTTCGCCTGTGGCCGCCACCACCACCACAGGCTGCAGGAAGATGCTCCTGCGGGAGCTGCCAGCGGCACCCCTCAGTCTCCTGGGTGCCCCTGCCCGGCTGTGTGGCTGCCAGCGGCACCACCCCTCGCTCCCTGACTCCCTCTGGAGCCCCTGCCCAGCTGCAGCCTTGCCAGCTCCCGACCGGGCGGGAGACAGGAGGGCAGAGCCGGCTCCCTACCCAGGAACCAAGGGCACTTTGGGCCTTGCTGCTCTAAAGCACAGCTTTCACTTCACTCGAGTGCCCTGTACACAGCACAGGTGTTGCCAGCTCATTTTAAATCTTAAAAAGAAGATGAAAATGTCTCAAATAATCGAGTCTAAAGCATCTCACCAAGGAGCAGCCTTTTCAGATCCCAGCCGTGGATAGTGAGTTCCGTGTGTCCACACACAGGGACTCGCTCGACAGTCGAGTGTCCCGCAGAGCTCCGAGCTGGGGACACAGCCACCAGCACGAGGTGCAGGGCGTGTGCAGCCCAACATTCCAGCCAGTCTGTGTGAAGCGGGATGCCAGGCTCTCCGCTGGCACAGCTCATCCCAGAGACACGGCAAAAGGCCGTGTCCCGGACAGCACAGGAGCAGTTTGGTAACCATTACCTGCCCACAGTGCCTTCCCTGGTATCCTTAACCCCCTGCTACTCCTCTCTGCCATCTGAGAAGTGTTGGCATGGGATTTACTCCCTGAAATCAGGCACAGGAATAAAACCAGCCATTGGAACAGCTGGCTGCTCCATCCCCGTCCCGTAAGCCGTAACTCCACGAGGCAAAATCAAACATTATATACATAATCTAAAACCCTTACGTTAAAGATTTCTGTAAAGTTGATTCTCCCTAAGTAATGATTTTGGACAGACTGAGAAAGCTTCAGGTAAAATGCCTTAAATTTTCTTTTATGTTTTAAGCACTTTCAAAATCAAAGGAAAATAAGGCTGAAAACATTTCAGGTGTATTTAGAAGCCTTTTTTTTTTTTTTTTTGGCAGTTAACACATTGCAGGTACAACTCTCATCACTTCACAAGGAAAAAAACTAAAAAAATGTAAAGTACCGGAACTGCGGGAGGCTAAAGTCACCACACAGAGATACCAATGCTTTCCTCACTAGGGAATCCCATAATATTTGCGTGTCAGTGATTGACAGCTGTCAGACTGAACTGATTGACAGGCCGCACAGCACATAACTGTAAAGTCTATCCACTTGTTATAAAACAGAATACATAAAATGGTTACAAAAGGCTTTTGGAGAAAAAAAAAACATTATTCAAAGCAAACAAATACAATCTCTTCTTTTAACTTTTCAACTTTATAACAATCATGCAACAACAAAACTAGTATTTATTCTTTAAAGTCTTCAACTGCACTATTAAGCTGCAAAAATGCTTTAAAATTCCTCATTCACAATCAAACTGCAGTATGTAAAATCTAGTCTTGAACTACATCAGTTCCCCTCTGAAAGCACAATCATTTATGGAAAATGGCAGCAATAAGGCAATGTTTGTGAAAGTCAAGTACGGAATCAAATTGTATCAGAGCACCCTGATCTTAAAAATATGCAGAGCTTCTTGAAGAACGAAACTGTCCCCAAATCTGGCCTGTCCCCCAGCACTTCTCTCTCCTGTAAGCACTCCAGATAGGGAAATCTGCAACAACTTCATACTACGTAATAAAAATTGCAGACTTCCACATGTCCAAAATGATTGGCCTTCAGAGGTGACCTTTCTCCACTCATACACACACAGGGACGTGGCAGTAAGTGGCCCCAGGTTTTGGTGACCCCATTTGATGTCCCATCTCCAGGGGGGAGAGCTGCTCCCCACCACGGGCAGTGCAGGCACATGACATTTGGGAGTTCATCGATCTGTAATAGCTGACCCTTAAATCTAATAAGCAGCAGTTTATAGAGAAGATCTACTTATTCAAAGAATAAAAAGTCCCTCCCTAAGTGCCTGCTTTGAGATGGAAATGGAACTTTTTGAATCTTAAAGAGACTATCCTAAGGGAATTGCAAGTCCTGCCTGACCCCACTGAGGGAACAGAGAGGTAATGACCAGCTCTGGGGTTCCAGCCAAACAGGGTAAGACTCCTTTTCCTTTTCATGCATCAGGATAAAGGAACTTAATAAAAAAAAAAAAATCAAGCATTACTTCAGTTAAGAAGATAATGTTACTGCTTGGGTAAATGAAAAAAAGACTGCCATTGTTTAAGCAAACTCAGTTTCACAGGTAAACACAATTCAGTTCTAGATATTCTAAAAGTCAGTAAAACTGCAAACTTGAAATCGTTCAGAAAGACCAGGAGGAGACCCCCGAAGTGTTTGCCTGTAACACTTCTAGGAAAGTGCAGGCCCGTGTCTTGGGGAAGGCTCAGGGAAGCCAAGCACTGGCTCTGTCCCATCTCACTCACACCACTCATACTGCTGGAACTCAAGAGTCCCCTTACCTTCTCTCCCCTGGTCTTCGAGTCTTCCTTCTCCTTCTTTCTTGCCGCTGTGATAAACTCATTAAACAAGGCCTCTCGATCTTTCATCTTTTCAATTGCCTTGAACCTCGAGTCTTTAGCATGCTTGGCTGCAAATTCACTAAAAGTAGTTCTGCAACAAAATGGCAAGTGAACTCATTTGGCAGAGCTGTCTGGGCCAGGAGGCAGGTTCAGCAGGGAAGTATTTCCTCTGCTGCAATACACGCCAGAGCACAACTTACAAGAACCCAAAAGGCACATCCTATGGTCTCACTACAGAGTTGCTCGACCAGTGAACTCTATAAAAGGAGTGAGCATTCACACAAGAGGTGTTTGTCAGAGACTTACAAGGGTGGGTTGGTTTGTTCAGATACAGCCACCTGCAGAAGGGGCAGGTGTAGAGAGAGACTACAGTGCAACCAAGAAGAAACGAAAAAAAAAAAACCTCAGTTGTCTACAAAACTTCTTTTCTGTGGGTTAGCAGTTCAGCCACCAGTCTGTCCAGGTATTTCACAGCTGTGAAACCAAAAATCTCAGGTGCATTCACTTGCAGCCAAACCATGCTAAGAGTTCACCAAGAAAACCAGCCTTTGGTAGGAGTCCCCACAGAGCACTGGCTGTACCAATTCTTCCCCCTACAGTGCACACCGCAGAGCCTGAGCTTAAAGCACACAGAGCTGAAACCCCTTCCAACACCACGGGCAGAGGCAGCAACACTGGGCTTTCAACCCATCATCCCACAGCACTTCCCTGACCGTTCTCTCACCTCCAGGGCCAGATTCCAACCTGTGCAGTAGGTACATTACTGCCACTTACCTCGGAAAAAAATCACTACTGTGCTTTTTCCAAGCTCTGATGCAAATCTGGCCCCAAGAATACGTGAGACACTTATAATCATACGAATGTTTTCATCACAGCATGGAAATAATTAGACTTGGAAAATCCAGCCTACTGTTGCTGTAGGGTAAATTGAAACAAGAAGAGAATTTGGTAGCTTATTCAAAAGGATTAGAAAGTGAATGTACAGCTAGATTGAAGAACAAGAGCTGCTCAAGTGAAGTGGAACACAAACTCTTGAGCATGTTGGACTGAGACAGATGATAAAAAACCAGTCTGGCACTCACAGAAGTACAGCAATATCTTTAGACAAACACTGAAACCAGAAGACAAAGGATAAGATTAAACAAGACAGTATTTCAGCTGGAATTCTCTTTCCCACCCCAGCCCATAATCAGGTAAAGAATCAGTCCCAGCACGACACACTGGAGATACGCTGAAAGCTGACGATACTAAAGCTAACATAACTGTTTCTTAAGGCACTTCCATGCCTCCAGTCTTCCAGCCTACTACTGAGTTATTAGTCAGCTCTGAAGCAATTTAAAAGTTACTATAACACTGTCACCAAATTTCCAAAACGAGTCACTGGAAAAAAACTGAGCTGAAGTGAAACAAATGAGCTGTTATTTCACTGGAAAAGAATTAATGCCAGATGAGCCAAGAGATGCTGAAAGAGGACGCTTTGGAGTTTATCTGGTGACATAAGCATGTCTCTCATGACCTCTACGTGCAGAAGCTGTGAATCAAATAACGCCAGCAATGAAATCTTGAACACACATTCTCTGTCACGCCCTCGCTCTTACTGCTGCCAGTGATCTGAACATGAGAGGGGTGTAATCATTGCTGTATTAAAGCAACCAGAACATTTTATCGTACCATCACTGACATCGTTTGTAACAAAAAAAGCATCCCTTCAGCACCCTCCAAACCCAAGAAACCTCCCTAGTACTTCTCAGAGACTTATTAAGAAGAAACAGGGTTATTAAAGAAACTTGTGGTGGATCCCAGGCCTTTCTCACAATCCAGGCAGCACGCTGGGGATTTCTTCAACTTGAAATACGTAAATCACTATAAATGTGTAAATAATTGTAAATCACAAGTTGTATTATTTCATGATGCTAGGTGAATACAAGCAGACAAAGGAAGATTTCAGCAGTATCTCACGGTTTTTCTCCTCTTTGCTCGTCTTGAACAAGGTTAATCAACCCAATACCACCCAACACCCCGCATCCTAGTAGAGCTTACGCATACAAACCACAAAGGAGCTCCTACCTTGGATTAATCTTTGCTTCTTCCATCATTTTCTTGAAATCCTCCTTGGCCTGCATTATTTTGTTTTTCTTCTCCTTGCGCTCTTCCTCTGCTCGGGTTTTCACATACTGATCAAACACCTACAGAAACACCAGTCACCCACAGCAAACACACAAGAAGCTCTAGGGATGAGGGAGGAAAAACCCCACTTCTTTCCTTCTCTCCTGTTTCCTTTCCTCTCGCCACAGAATCAACACAGAGGAGGCAGAAATCTTTCTTAGAGACACTTTGTATTTCAATATGGAAACAACCAAGCTGCTGCACATGCAGGGTGCTGTATCTAACACATCATCTGAGACCTGGGAAGAAGTTCCTTACACACTCCAGTTAACATTTTCCTGGGTCCCATGTTTCAGACACATCCCATGTTCTTGAAGCTTTCCATTTCCCTACATTCACTCGAAGAAAAGCTGCTGAAGTGAGAACTTGCTTAACAATAAAAACGCACTTGAGTTTCCCCTCCAAGCACTTTGTAAAAAGAAAATAGCTAGATTACTTATTATGCCAATGCTTTGACACGATACTGGTGACTCTCACTATTTCATTCAGGTTTCAGCAATGCTCTGCAGACATACAACTTCCACTGTGTTAAAATACGAGACCTTCCAACCACAGGAAATAAATCAACCATCACCGCTTTCCCTTGCTGGTTTCTGCATTTAGTGCAAACCCTAACAATGACAGAAATCCCTTGCAGCACTGATTAGTCTGAATGGTTTGCAGAAGCAAAGTCTGAGGATTCAGATACACCTGTAGTAGCTGTGTCTGGATGGGAAGTGAATTTGACTTTTTTACCTGTTTCCTTTCTTTTGGGTTGAGCAGCAAGTAACGAGGATCAAACACGATCTTGTGCAGCTCTTTCTCCCATGTTGAAAAGGCAGAGACCTTTAATTAAACAAAGACAAATATACAAATTATACAGGAGTTGTACAGCTTTCCTTGAAAACACTAAGCTGTGACGAAAAGAGGGAACCAAACTTATCCTGGAGTTCTCATCGCTACTGGATGACAGAGGCTGTCATAGAAAGTTTCAACATCAATTTGCTCTGAAAACTTCTAAAGGATAATACACACTTATTTACTACTGCTGTGTGACATTAAATACAAAACGTACATTGAAAGAAAGCCTTGAGAAGCTCTGTTCCACAGGCAGCTGGAAGCACATTCATTTCTTAGTTACTATCCAAATTGATATTCAACTAGTCTAATTTATCAAAATTGACTGGCATCAAGTAGATTTCAGATTTAGTTAACTAAAAGCAAAAAGCCTCCCATTTTAAGGATAAGACTGTACATACTAGAGCGGAAGCTGCTGCTTTTCTCAGTAGGAACATTTCCAAAAGCGTTAAGGATGTGTCCAGTTCGTGTGTCCTATTCATCTTCAATGGCAGTTTCCACTTGGGTAATTACTTAATTGGGGGGAAAAAACTCTGTGTGTGTGTGGGGAAATGTGTCTTGATCCTGTCATTTCAGTTACAGCAAAGCTCTGATTTCTGTGTAACTGCGAGTTTCTTTGAAATCCGGAGTCTTGTACCAAGACCATTCACTGATCAGAGGAAGGATGAGATTGTTTCCATACACAAAGTGTCGCAGGTTTGGAATTAGCCAAGAACTGAGTCCTCTGCATGAACCTCCCTCTCTCCCTTCTCACACACACACGCACATTTGTGATCTGAACCTCCCTCTCTCCCTCCTCACACACGCAGGCTCCTGACCCCTCTTTCCAGCAGCATGTCCTTGAACTGCTTCATCCGAGCCTCCAGCGGGACGATGGCTCTCTCTCGAGCAGCTTTAATCTCAGCCTCCATAGCAGCCTCCTTCTCGGAATCAATGTCTTTGATATCATCTTTCCTGAAAAAAACCAAACAAAGTGTAAGTTGAGAAATAAAATGCCAGCCCTGGAGGTCAGAACCCGAACCACACCAGGACAGGATAGATGTCACCGATCATACCAGAAGAAAAGGCTTACAATCCATGAAAGCCATTCTCAGAAGTGGATGTGAATGCTTTCACACCCAGAGCTCAGGAGCCAAGGTATTCCAAGCAACTTCGGTGCCAGCAGATGACTTCAAAGCAATCAGCACACTCTGGCTGCATTCAGAGGTCTCACCAGACATGCAGTAGATTTTACATCAACAGCACTAATTTTCTCATCTTCTGTTGTGGGTCACGAGGCACTAAGGGAGTTTGTTCAGGTTGGGAACACCTCACAGTCACGACACCAAGAACGCTGAGACACAGGTGAGACCTCACCCATCACAGAGCTTCTGCAGAAGTGTGCCGATTTAGGTTTACTAAGAGCAAATGCACTTCATCCCAAACAAACCCCCAGCCCTTACTGCTAACAGCTCCATGATCCTCTCTCAGAGGACACGACCACAAATGAGACGGTAAAACCACTTTTAAAACAGCGTGTATATCTCATATATCACTTCCAAAAGGTGAACCAGACCAAAAGAGGTAAGCCAAACTTGTAAACATTTGTAACAGAGTGAAAACTGAGGAACCACTACAAAAATCTAGGTGGCGGGATATTTTGAAAACAAAGTCTTGTGCCCAGAAATTAACAAACTACGTAAGCAAGCTATTTAAGACACACTACACTCAAAATACTCTTTGGACTCACCAACTTACGCCATTTATTTCAATTTCAAATGATTTCCAAAACATATGCTATTTCCTCTCTGCATGAGTCTCAGGTATCTCAGGAAAATATGAAATACCTGAGCTGCTGAGCAGCAGAAAGCTGATGACTCTTTTCACCAACCCTGTCAGTTCCCATTCTACTCTGCTGGACACAACATACGTGGCTCAAGTAACAAACTCCAGTTATTTTACCTACGCAGATCACTTGGTATTGAAAAAGCAAAAACTTACTTGCGCTTTTTTATTTTAATAGGCTCATCTTCATTTGCTTCCTCTGCAGCTTCATGCTCTTCTCTAACTGTAACAGATTCCAGTAAGACTTTAGATTTTATACTGATGAAAATTTTTAAACTTATGAGTGAAACCTCATGCACAAACCAAGGACAACACGTGCAGCAATTGTGTTCTGACAAAGGGAGACACGTGGCTCTCAGTCACTTTCGGAATAACACTATGGAATTTGGGGACAGGACTGGTGGACTTCAGCCAACTTGAAATTTAAAATGACGAACACTGAGCTCTTATTTTTAGGGGAAAACAACTTGGGCTAAACAGTCTAATGAAGCACGTTCAGATCCACCTGATTATCTGCACTTTGCTCTCCTCCAACTACAAAGCCCACATGTCATCCCAGGACCATTTCCTAGAACTCAGGCCAGAGAGGAATCTCATCTCGGCAGCTGTTTGAACGTTCTTTGCTCTTGGCAGCTACTTCCAAACTCTATTCCAACTGATGATCTCTAAGTTAACTCCTCTTCTCTGAGAGCCCATTCGTACATTATAAATAATCTTTTCTGGTCTCTTTCTTACAAAACAACCACAATCCCTTTTTTTAAGTCAGTAAGAACTGTGGGGTTTTTCAGCCTGTTGGCAGTTAGCAAAACAATTAACCTTGTTGGTATCTACCTTCTTCAACGGGGCTATCTTTTCCCCAAAGGACTCTGCAATCCGCATTCCACATTTCTGTACCTTTTCAGTATGTCCTTACATTCCTGTCACTTATTTAAATGTTACGAGCTTCGGAAAGCAAAGTGGTAAGTCATATTTAGGCTTCCTAAGAAGGCAATAAGATTGCTCTTACTAAGTTTTTTCCCTTCTTCCATTCCTTTTTTGTGAGGAGGTTCTTGAATAATTTTGTCCACATCAGCTCTTCCAATGAGGTCATCGGGTCGGTCCCACATGGACAGCCGGGTGGTGGGGTTGTAGAAGAACACACGCTCGTCACCAGTCCACACCACACACCTGGAGATGTGACAGGCAGGCTTGGATTACCTTCACTCACTGCGGGCCTGTCACCGTGTTCACGGGCTGAAGCACGATGGTCACAGGCAGACCCAGGTTACACTGACCGCACAACTGCCAGACATCCCCACTGCCCAGCTGGGACCCTCAATTGCTGCTTTCCTCTGCTGCCAGATTTGAAAATACAGTAATTGAAATTTGAAATTGGAAAAGAAATTTTAAAAATGCTTTTTTCTCAGGAGTCTTGAGGATGCTCAGTTCCTCTCTGAAAAAAACCACTTCAGGCAGTGGAATTACATTTTGGGATAAAACATACCTCATCTCTTCAATGCCCCAAAAAATAAGAGAAAAAGCAACCGAACAATCTTGCCAGAATTTTTTATGCAACGGGATAAAAGAACCACAGAGACAATTTAGAGGCTGATAGTTTTAAGTATCAAACGTTAATAAAAAACAGCGATGGCTAAACTGCTAAAATGAAAACAATATCCCTTTCCCATCAGGACTTCTACCTTTGTCATGGCAAACACACAAAGATGGATTTATGTGTATTACACCAAGAGTCACCTTCCTCATGACATCCCACGGGCACTTGAGCAGTTTCTGGGCCAAGTTAAAAAAAATAAACCAAAAAAGCTTGTTTTGGCCAGCAGCCGCAGCTATTTGTTCCCGAAAGCACAAGGCAAGATTTTTGTTTTGCCAGTATTTCATTCCAGATCAGGAGGAACTGGTGGCAGAGGCAGAGACCGGGATATGAAGCCCTGGTAAGGAACCCCCAGGACTGCAGGCACCAGTGGCAGAACGGCCCCACAGAGCAGCAGGAGAACTGGCACGGAGGGAGCAGCGCCGGCCAGAGGAACCTGGCGCCGCTGGGGACAGCAGCACACGAAGAGCACGCTCTTGTTCTAACTCCCCAGCAACCTCCCTAGTGGCTCCAGCAACAGCCGTGTCAGTCCCACAGCAGCAGTTACCTACCACGGGGTGCCTGGAATAGGGGTGGTGGCAACTGGCTTGGCCTTCTGAGCTGCCTTCTCTTCCTCTGTCATTTCTTCCTCTTTTGGCTCCTCAAGGAAAAAACAAGGCTGAGGATCAGGCAAAGACAGCTGGCTAATTATTACACAGTAACCAACTTGTTTTACTGAAACCATGCCGACAAGCAGCTCACAATGACACCTCACCCATGCCTAGAACAGAAGCACTGGAATTGCAACAGCAGCTGCTACTCCAAAATCTCAATTCCAGAACCACTAGGCATCAACTTAACTTTTGACTTCAGCAAAACCTTACTTAAATACCTTCCTAGATCTGCGTGAATCCTGGAAATCCAGGAAGGCCTGGATACAGGCGCAAGGGTCTGTTTTCTGACAAAGTGATTTTCATTTATTCTTAAAATTAGTTTATTTGATAATGAGATACAGAGTATGAAACAGTGAAAACCTGAAATAACCTCTGTAGCAGAAATCAGCAAACTGGAAACTACCTCAGAAGCAAACAGGGTGGAGTGGCAGCACAACCCAGCAACTGAATTCTGTGGTTTTGCCCATTAAACTACCCTGAAGTTCACAGAAATCAGGATAAAAGCTTTAATTTTTATTTAAACACCCCTTAGCGTCCTCAAAAACCATGCTGTTCAGCACAGCAAAATGCCTCCAAAAGGAAAAGTTACTTCTGTTTACCGAAAACGCTACAGCCCTTTCTAGGACATGTGTTCCTAAAAGCCTAAACTTAGCAGCTACAGCACAGGGGAACATGTGAGCTTTGTGTCAAGCTGTTCAAAGTAATGCAGCAAAGAAACAGAGAAAAACTAATAAATATTTCAAACACTCAGGATAAGTTGCATTTTCTGAGAAGCCTAAAATCGGTGAGAGAACACCACATCTGTGTAATGAGCTAACTTCCGTCCCACGTTCTCACCTCTGTAATGAGCTAACTGCTGTCCCGTGTTCTTACTAACTTCTTAACTGACATACTCTCTATGATTCCTTTGAATGCTTTTTCTTATGTAAAAAAATTAACAAAAGAAAGAAAGAGCTGAGTCCAAAAGTGAGGCTTTCAAATCCCCTCAGGAATCTAAGACCCTGAATTACTAACCATGGCTCCTGCCAACCTGCCTGGGCTAAGATGCAGCCACAGTTGCAGGATGTGAGACTTCAAACTGGCTTTTGGGTTCAAGGTCTTTTACCTCCTTTATCAGTTCTTTTATGGGTTCTTCTTTCGGCTCTTCTTCTTCTGTCTCCATTGGTAAAGGCTCCTCCGAGGGTTCTTTAATTGGCTCTTTGACCTTCTCTTCCATTTTCTCTAAATGAAGAAAAGACTCTTCTTGAGCTTTATTAAGAAACCACTATAGAACCACCACAAATTTCTTTCTATCAGTATAATTTTCCAAATACAACACCAACCCAAAGCTTCTCTTCAGTGTATTCTGACCACCTTCTGTCCCTCTTGGGCTTTACAGCGTCTGCTTACAAAGTCGTAGTTATCTCCTGTGCCAAGATCTACTTGGTACTGGAAAATGAAATATTGTGAGGCAGCTATTATACTAAAAGGCTGACTAAAGGGTACCAACAGAAATGCTAAACCAGTAATAATTATCAACCAACAGTGCAACACTGAAGACCACTTTCATATTTTAAATGCTGCGGGAAAAAAAAAAAAAAATCAGAGACAATGCAGAATCAGCTGGGGATTTCTCTGCAGTCATTCACGAAAAGTATAAAACATAAAATCTTCTCTCAGGAAAATTAGTATTTGCTGTCTTAGATACTTTCATCTCAGTAAAAAGACCTATTATCTAACCTGAACTATTAGGAAGATGGGCATTAACTGAACCAACAGCGTAAGCGTCCTGCATTTATCTTAAACAACGACCTCTTGTAACAAAAAAATCAGGAGACAATAAAAGGCACAACTGTTTGGATTTGTTTTCTCACAAGACTTTATACACTGAGCAAGAGCCACAGGACTTCTGCCCCTTCCTCCTTGTTTATGATACAAGAGCAATTTCCCTCCCATATAACACCACCCATGGATCTAACATGCCTCAACACGAACACGAGTCACGGAATAGGACCCGAACACAACGTAGGGATGTGGACAGGGGGAGGGGACATTATTTTACTTCATGCTCCAAATCTGTTTATACGTTTAGTTTTTCGGGATCTGAAATTCAGCACAACGATCTTCATTTTTTCCTGGTCTACAGCCCTTAGAATGACTGATTTTTCCCCTCAATTCCCCTCGCTTTCTGTCTGCAACTGGAACCTTGTCCAACACGTATGCAGGTGAGGTACCGACTTTCTGCTGGCACAGGAACATGCGTTTACCCTAGGCACAGGATTTGGAAGCAACTCTAGGACCAAACACTCTTACAGTACAGCGGGAAACAAGCCGCAACTCTCAGACCGAAGACCAACTCGTGTGTATCCTCATAACCAGAACTTCAAAATATTCCTAAGGGAGATCAGGGACTAGAAATACTCCTGCTCCCATTTTCAAACACAACCACTGATGATGGTCTGAGCCACGTTCCTGGTATAAAGCTGTAGCCAAAAAAAAAACCCCAAAGTACCTTTTTCCTTCAGTTCTTGGGGTTTTTCCCACGTGGACTCAAGAGTCCTGTTGTTGTAGTAGTAAGTCTTTCCGTCTGCTGTTTTGTACTCTGTCCACTCGGAGACCGCGGCGGCTCCGGCCAGCGTGGCTGGGGAGGCGGCGATGGCCACCTGCGGGTGGATCATGGGCACGATGGGGGGGGCCATGCCCGGCAGGACTCCTGGGCAAAGGGAAAGAGAGGAAAAAGGAAAGAAAACAGTAAGTGACGATGCAGGGCCTAAGGACCAACACCTAGCACGTTACTGACTTAACTTACAAATATTCAACCCACAGAAATAAACAGAAGGATTGTTTTCGAAGTTAAACTGGAAAGTGAGGCATCGTTACCAAATTTCCTTCCTGCATTCTGCAACCAGGGATGCCCGTTCCCGGGCAAACTGGATTGTAATTACTTTAATTAATGTGCAATTCTGCAAAGCAGAAAGCCTGTTAGCTTTCAGACATTTACCCTACTATTTTAAAATTAGGTTCTCTATTTATTAAAAAAGTCTTTATCAGATGTCTGAAGCAAATAATTGGGGTTTTTAAAGTCTACTGCACTGCTTAACTATGCTGTCCTTGTACAAGATATTCCTACCGCTCTTAAGAAAGGCAAGAGTGGATTGAATTTGAGCCGTAGAATAAAGAACAGAACTCTGATAAACCTTAAATACTGGCAGTAATTCAGAGCCCTGGATAAAACCTGATGAGAATGAAACAGCATCAGATTGTTGGGTTTGTTTAGTACTGCGAACTGATCGGAAAAAAAACACTTCATTGAAATCCTAAAGCAAAATGGCAAGTAAATATCCAAAGATAAGAAAGCCAGAATGCTGCGGTATCCTATTATCTCTCCAGTCATCCCAACAAACTGAGTATAATGAACAGATCTGGAATGACAAGTTCTAGAACAACCAATTGGATAGAACTGGAACTACAAGATCATAAATTTGAGCCTTTAATATTGAAAAAGTCTCACTTTAAATAACGGAAATCACACATTACACATTGCCATAACGTGTTCTCAGCGAGTGACTGTTCTTAAATCCACAACTGAAATATGAAAAGTTCACACTCAGACGCACAGACACGCACACAACATGCGAGCACAGCCAGCCACTGCACATGTGGAGCAGGAAAACAAAAATCCACACAAGAAACTAGGAACTAAGTATGGGCATGAGAATCACAGTCATTACAGAACTCAATGGTTACAGAAGACTGTACGGGAGTTTGGGTACAGAATAAGCTGACACTAACAAGTTATCTGGGGAAGTTATCTCCTGACCAAATACGATATTTGCATTTATACTGGTTTTGAAAATAAAGTATGCGTAATCATTCAAGTAGGGAAGCAAATAAAGAAATAAAAGAAACAACCACATTCACTACCATGCCAACTTACAGACAAAACGAACTAGGATGGGTTTGGAAATTACCGGTCTTGGTGGTAGCGACTGTCTTTACATACGGGCAGCTGACTATTTGCATCATTGCTACACCTGCAAAACGGATAGGAAGCATGTTGGAAAGCTGCCATGGGACGTCAGCTACCACGGGGTGCTACGGACTTCCTGCCACAATTTGGAATGCCATTTGCAGCCGGCAGAGAAGAAGCCTCCCAGCAAGAAAATGCAAATTATTTTTGCTCCAATGTTTTACGCCAGATCAAATATAAAACTAATTTTAAGCTGCAGCAACAATCTCTGCCTACGTCAAATCAGCTGTTTAGCAAGTTATTGGGATGCCATTAAAAAGAAAAAACGTATTTCAGTGAAGACTCAGGGGTTTAAGTTCATCCAAGGGGGAATGCAGCTCCCCTTGTAGGGCAGCACCACAGGAAAATATCCCACTACTGGGGCTGCTTCCACAGGCAGCCTCTGCTGGGACAGACCCGCGGGGAGCAGCAGGCACAACGAAACTCATGGGCTTTGCGGTTCTCAGTCTGCTGCTGCGGTTAGAGAGCAGAGTGAGGGTAGAAGGACAGGCCTGAGCTAGTCAGAGCAGCAAAGCAAGGCAGGGTGGACAGCCAAGTGCAACCCAGAGGGAAAGGTGAGGGTACGAGGGTCATTACAGAAAGGCTGGAGGTGAAAGAAAGGGGGTAAAAGAAATCAAAGCAATGAAGCTGCAGACAGAGGTACACAAAGCTGCACTAGGGTCAGGGGCATTTTCTTTATTTTTCGTTATCAAGAACGGCATGAGCTGAAAATGCTTTAAAAGCCAAAATTCGCCCTCAGAAAGGTGGCACCATGCACTGGTCTGCTCTCCAGCTCAGTAAGAAATGATACAAAAAGGCAAGCAGCTCATCCTCTTTGATCAGATCAGAATCAGCGGGACATCAGACAAGGCTGAGGGGAATGCATTTCCAAAACCTCCATTTTGGGTGTGGAAGGCAACCGTAGAAGTGCTCTCTGGCTTGGATCAGTCTGGATGCTCAGAAACTGAAACACTTCCCTTCAAAAGTTCAAATTCATCACGTGAGGTAGGAAATGCTCCAGTGGAAAGTGAAATTAAACCCCTGTTCAAAACCAAAGTAGTTTCTTGGTTTGGTCATTAGAGACCTAGTACGGAAAGCATACATAAATACTGCCAATTTATTTGAAAATAAATTTGTGAGAAGACAGAATTGTAGCGTTTTCTGAAAATAATTTCAACGAGAGAATTGCAACTAGTTTTATTTTTAAAAGTATTGAATTGAGACATAAAAACATTGACTCAAACAGCACTGAGTGAAGTGTTTGTCTAAACTGGAAGGGTGGTCACGTTACGTACTTGACAACGGACCTGAAAATTCGTTTTGTTAAGGAAGTTACAGCATGTCTCCAACGTGAGTCAGTATAAATAACACTCTCTGGGGATCGCTGGAGTTAGGGATGCTGCAGCGCAGGTTAGACTGAGCAAACACCCAAGCTGTTTCCGCTGCCAAGGTCATTCCCAAACATAAAACTGACTTAAAACACAGGAATTGAGAGAAAGCAGACTTACTTTTTAAGATCTGAGATTACGAGATATCACTAACGAGCTCTTCCATTGCTCCATCTTACTACAGTTTAACACAGAGATTACCTTTGAAATCACCTGACAGTGGTCTGACACCACACCTGGTGCTGAAAGCCCCGAACACCTTACAGTCTAACCTTCACGAGACCTTCTGACTTCACTTGATACTGCCTTGGAAGTAATTTGACTTCTCTTCTGTTTCTCGTTACTGTAAAATATTTTACAGTTTTCCTTTTCTTTTACAGTGTTTAGAAACCATCACAACCGACTCAAGCCAGAATTAGCTGAAAAGAAGCTGACAGATTTCATTCTGTAACTAAGCAAACTGACAAATCAGACCCACTAGTGGAAGCAGCACTTTGCTGCCAGGTGTCCTTCCTACATGCTACGGGCTCCACCTGCGGCCCAGCTCACAGGGAGGACTGGTCAGAGCCAACACTTCTTACCAGGGAAGTGCTCCTGCACCGTACTACGCCCAAAACCTTTTGACTTGGAGCTCACAATAAAGCCCAACCTGAGCATACACCCAGAATCTCCATTTCCACTGGCACTCTTCTCCACTGTTCTGACCATCCCCATCTTACCCAACAGGTCACACTGGCGTAGATTACGTCCCTCACAGTGTGTAAGGACTCATCATTCCATGCTGATCCCTTGCTGGCAAGGTTAGAAGGGGCAGTTGAGAGCATTCAGCCGACCACCTCTAAGGCTTAACGGTTTTATTATTCTTACAAACCTGATCGATAAATGGACTTCTTTCTCCTACCCTTTATTCGTTTGTTGTTCAGCCTGGAATATTACGTCCAGAGTAGTATTTGTTTCCTGGTTTAAAACAATGAGTACTACACTGCGATTTCCTTTTCCAGCCAATACAGACTAAGGTAGCTTTGCCCAGTTATTTCAGAAGACTATTCTGAAAGCAGAGGCAGCTAAAAGCTGGTGCTCTCTTCTAGTCAGCACTCTTAACTGCTTTCAGGCTTTTTTCTCTTATCAAAGAAGTGTTCTGAAGGGTTACTTTTCATCCATCCAGTTCAATGGGAGGTAAAGGCCTCCCTCCACATCCACTGGGTGGCTGCCTTAGGAGGACAGCGGGGAAGCCGCCCCACTCAGCTTGTACACAGTGTCAGAAACACGAGGATGCTGCTCAGAGCTGCTTCTCTGTCTTTTTCAATCTGAAACTAACTTGGATCCAATACAACTGCTGTCTCCAACCTCCCTCTGCAACACAAAATCAACAGTTCTTGGTGCCACTGCGCACTGAAACGCATCAGTTTTGTACCAGAACAGGAACTCAACAGTATCCACACAAATGAAACGTGGTGCGTTAAGCGCTAAGCGTCATCAGTGATCTCCTGGGAGGCCCTCTGCAACAGCTACAGACAGCAAGTGAGTCCAACACTTTTCCAGCCTAAAATTACTTCCTTAGGTATATAAAATATTTCATAAAAATTTAAGAAACTATGATGTATCCGGAAGCAGCGTGCTGCCACCTAAGATTCCTTCTCTATGTTCTTTAAACCTAAAGCAAAGCCTGTGAATAACAACACCCTGGCACCCTAAATGCCTCATTATGGTCCTCAGGTCACACCTCATCACTCAGCATCCTACCCAGTGTCTGCAGCCTAAGAGAACCGGGAACACCTGACATCACGGGGGTCATGATTTCCACGGTAATTCTTCCTGCTCATCCATGTTCTAGTGAATATTTATGCACAAGACTTAAGGTCTAAATCAAGTAAGTAGAAAAGAAATTAAGGCAATATTGCAATTAGTAAAATATAGTGCTCAATATTCTCATTCAAACATTACATGTTTAAATGCAGCTGTTTTCTGCCAAGTATAGCAAAGAACTAGAAGTCAAAAAAATGTATGTTCTTTGTTAATTAAAAAGTCTGTCTGCTAACCCTGAATTCTTTCAGATATACTCTGAGGAGAGGATCCAGGCAAGTTCTGTACACAGTGGACACATGAGTGCAAACAACTGACAACATGGACATGTAGCAGACAAGACAATTACAGTTTGCCAATTTACCTGGAAGTGGAATAGGCATGCCAGGAAGGGGGACACGAAATGGAGGTACCATTACTGGTGGAAAAGCAGGAATTGCTGCAGTTGGTTGAGGTACTGCATGAGGAACTGCAGGAGGCAATGTCTGTGGGACTGGCTGGGGTACAGTCTGCACAGGTGTAGCAGAAGGAGCAGAGGTTGAAACACTGACTGATGGTGTGGCAACTGAAACACCCGAACTCGGGGTCTGGTCTTGTGTGGTAGGTGCTGATAAAAAAACACAAAAGAACACCTTGTATCTTAGACACTGCGATATATTGCTGCAAACATACTGGCGCTCTGTTTCCCGGTACATAAGCAGGTATGCTCGCGTATAACCAGCAGGAAGACACTCCTGGACAAAAAATACTTTGCCTTCTCTGGAACGTTAAATATCCACAAAGAAAGTCAATTTCCAATTTCAATTTGTCCCATTCTTTGCACCTAACATGTCTCTACAGCAGCAGCGGCAGCAGGGGTGTATCAAAGGACAAACACAGGCTGAAACGAGGTTCTATTCTGTTCAGAGAAACAGAAAGGGAACATTACAGCAAGTTTCCAATGGCAACAGGCTGTCCTTGTGTTACACGAACACACGTTCTGCTTTTAACAGCAACCGCAGCAGCATGTGCCTGACAGCAGCCTGCCTTAAACTATGCTGGGCTGTGCCCCCAGAACAGGAAAATGTCAATAAAAATGCGTAAATAAGCGAGGAAAAGGAAAACACTTTTCTTCAAGAGCTGCAAGAACTTTCTTGGTTTTCAGTGCCTCCCAGCAGGAAAACACACAACTGGCATTCAGTTCTATAATCCTTGCAGCATGACTGGTTTAAATTTCAAATTGTTTTAATTGGGAGCAAACAGCCTCACAGCACAGACCAACAGGAACTGGAGACAAGTCTGCTTAAACTTGTAAGCTCACTCTGTAAGATTTGGTGCAGAGAAGAAGGGAAAAAGGAAAAAAAAAAATAAAGAAACCACACCAATTTACAGCCATATTCCAGTGGGCACACTGTGCATTTTCTATTACTACCAGAAACATTCCAAACAACATACCAGAATTAGCATATTTAAATAAAGATTTTTGATCTTTTGTTAAGCATTTCAGAAAGGGTGAAAGTTCTTAGCAGTGCCTAACATTTAGGGAAACAGAGCAGACAGTCAGTATGTGATTCGTAACACCTAAGTCAAATCAGTACGAGGCAAGAATGAAGCTCAGCCAGAAGTCCCGGGTTTTTTTTACAGGCCAAGTCTAAGAGTTATAAAATTATTTTAAATTATAAAATTTCATCACCTAGGCACAGACACCAACAGTAACAGTTCTTGAAAGCAAAGACAAAGTTTAGCAGATAGAACAGGTAGAAGTGGAACAGATTGTCAGCATTCAGTATCAGGAAATTTAACTTCAGAGAAGGTGCATAAAGTGCTGCCCCCAAAGCATGGCTAGCTCTCCCAAGCCTGACATCGGGCCAGGAGCTAACATTTACCTCCCACCTGACTTGCTACTGAGCACAACAGTTAGAGCAGACCATAGTTCAACACAGCTAATTAACACCATACCGAATTACCCTTCAAATTAAACAAAAGCCCTAAAATGCTTTGAGCAATATAAGTTCTTTGCTGCTCTAATGATGTGTCCTCCCTCCAGTCCTAATGAAAGCAGAATTGGAGTGTTACCTAAATTTGACTCCCTTTCACACACAGATTCCGAAGTTCAGGTTAAATGGTGAGTTAAGCTCGACCTGTCTCATCTGTCACAGGAAAAAGATGAATTCCAAAGGATGCAACTCCACCCCGCAGCGGGAGTTGGAACAGTTCACCTCCTGCACACTCTCTGGCCTGGCTCAGTGCACGTGTCCGAGCCAGTGCAGCTACAATGCCCAGTGTCCCAGTGCCAGATTCCTGCCCAGCACCAACGCTGTGCCGTCTGTCTGTGGGCCTGCACGCAAGACAGGACACTCTCCGAGCTGCTCCTTCCCCTGCACACCTGGCTTTGGGCACGGGGAGTGACCTCATGCACTGTTTGCTGCTGCCGCTCTCACGTGCCAACAGACCCGCAGTACCTAACACACATCTCTGTCGAGACGCACCCGAGGCACCTGGGCAGCACACACACACGCCAAAGCGCAGCGCAAACCACGCTGCTGTGTGCACAGCCACGCATTTATGTGCATGCTGCATAAACTCAGTCCCCCTTCCTTAGCTGGAAAACCCCTACAAGCAAAGGCTCAGTCCATGCAAGCTCCAGTAATCTCCAGACTATCATTCAAAGGTCATAAACGAACAAAAATGACTCCGAGGACTTTCTTTTTCCTCTTTGTGGAACCCTAGAAAGTAGGAACTGAGAAGGCTTAGGCAGGAGGATAATGCTAACAAAAGTAATACAACAAAGCAGCTCTATTCTGTAATCAACCAATGCTCACAGACCAGCAGCTCCAAGACCCGACCTTCTACAGAAACAGATGCCACAGAGAAAATAAGGAAATTGCTACAACTAAACTCCTACCTCAGATCAACGTTTGTTGTGAAACACTTTTAAAAACAATTTAGCTGTATCTGTAGCCAAAAGGAAACAGATGTGTAATAGCTCTGAGATGATGTGATAACAGCAGAAGAAAAATATACAAAGACCTGAAGAATTCTTTGAGATTGAGGGGGAAAAAGTCTGCATGCAAAGTTCTTCTGGACTAAATACTGTACTTTTAAATTCGTGCTCCACTTCATGCTGAAACAACTTTCTCCTGGATACCAAGGCTTTGCTGCAGCAATTCCCCATGCAGCATCCCCACCACCTGCTCCCACCACCGCGAGGCCTGAGACACCCCCAGGTACTCACTGGAGTTAGTCTGGGACACTGAGGTGGCCGTGGTGGTGGTGGAGGTGGTGGAGGACTGCGTGCTGGAGGAGGTGGATGGAGATGCTGCAGATGCAGGGCTGCTGGTGGTGGGGGTGGAGGCCCCCACAGCCTGGGCCTGGGCCGCCAGCATCGGCGTCAGCTCTGACTGCTGGATGACCTTGACCCCGTCCGGCTTCGTCCACGCTGACTCCCGTGTCCGTGCGTTGTAGAAATAGACCTGCGGGAGAGCGGCCCCGTCACACCACAGCTCGCTGCAGGAGGAGCGGCCCAGTTCCTCCAGCGGGACTCCAACCCAGTGCCTGACTATGGGACCAGGGCTCACGCAGGACCACCCACGGCTCCGCCGTTCCCGGCACCCATCTCACCTTCCCGTCTGGAGTTTTGTTCTCTACCCAGATCTCCTCAGCTGGGGGCATTGCTGGTGTTCCCGGCGCAGAGACCGGCGGCATTCCTGGAGGGAACATCATACCAGGAGGTGGTGGCATGCTACCCATGGGAGGAGGCATAAATGGTGGTCTCTAAAGGCATATAATAACAATAATGATGATAATGGTAACAACAATGTAATTTCAAGCAGTTTTCCTTTCTTAGAGAACCAACAGGCAGTTAACACCAGCAGTAAGGACAAGCTGTGCCAGGCTTGGAAGCTCCTCTAACAATCCAGCGCTCCCAGCTCAGGCAATGTGCTTCCTGCCAACCCCCCCCCACCTACGGCAGAACAGCTGAAGCCATCACTCCACTTCTGAGACATCAAGGCACCTGAAAAAGGTGGCATGAACAGAAATGTGGTCAAAGAAAAGATCTCTCCTGAAAAGGAGAAAATATCTCAATGCAAGGAAGAGAACGAACAGAAGACCTGTTCCTGAAAAGCTGCTGCTCAGACATCCCCACCTGTGAACCAAATACCCCAGAAACCAGTGACCTTCCCAGGAAAGAAATGTTAAAAAAAATTGCATTACGAGTAAGCGTCCAACTTGTCAGCACAGCTGAGCAGTGCACTTTATTAAAATCCATCACACTCCTAAATTTCCCACTAACTAAAATTCTAATTAGTGCCAATTAAAATAAAAATAAGATGAAATTACATGTTCATTATTGCATGATAAGAAATCCTGACCTGTCCTGCACAGAGTTACTTGAAAGCCTCAACTCCTGTTCCTAATTCAAAGTACATTCAGTTCTTTCATTTTTCTTGTTTACTTGGACTGTCTGAAATTCCCTATGCGCAGCAAGTACAGTGAACACTTCCCTATAAAAGCAGTTGACAAAACTCACTGAGTCCTTTAGCTTACTCTGCAAACACCTACAACTGCCCTAATTATCCCCATCACTCCAGCTCTAATTGAATGACAGCCTCGAGTGCCACACTCACCCGGAGCCTGCGGCGACACCGGGGCTGGAACAGCCCGGGACATCCCACGCCACGGGGAGGAGGTGGCTTGGTGACAAGCTGCACACATGGGCCCCGAGCTGCGCCCCTGCACCCACAGCTGCAGCCGTACCCCTGGCAGCTGCCGGTGCTGCCACGTCCTTGGCTTCTGGCAGGAGCTTCCCTGAGAGCCAGCTTTCTGCTCTAAGAGTGGTATTTCAAGCTGCTCTTTAAATCCATGTACTAGTAACTAGTAACAATTATTAGCATTAAATACTATCAAAAAAGAAAGCCAAGAGCGCATGGACAGCATTCTACACAAACGAAAAAAGCCCTCAACTCAACTGCAGCCTGCCTTCCCTCCCTTGTTCCTCCCCAGCAGCTCTTGCACCTGCCACACCATGAGCTTGGTCCTTCTTGCTCTTACAACCTGTAGGAAGAATCCAGTGAGAAGAAGCTCACTTTCCACCTGCTACATCTGCTGTCCCCCAGTCCAGGAGTAAAATCCCACGGGCAGTCAGTGCCAGGTGTGCAGCCAGGGTCCCAGCACATCCTGAAGCCCGCTCCAAGCACAGCTCCCCCCATTCTGACCACAGACCCTTCACCATCACATCTGCCCTTGCACCGGACACAGGGCAGGGAGTGAAGCCCAGCCCTCAGCGTGGAGCAGAGCACAGTGCCAGCACGGCCTGAGACACCCAGCCACGGCTGGCGCTGGCGAGGAGCTGCAGAGCTCACGGCCTGGCACAACAAACCAGCCCTGTGTGACAGCTGGGAGCAGCAGCACCCTCCGGATGTAAATCAAACACAGGAATCAGGGAGACACCCACAACCAGGCCTGGGATTCAAAGCAGCTCTGGTTGGTTCTTCAAACTGTAATTACAAATAGTGGATTTAATCCATTATTTACAGCACGTGGTACCATTCAGCTCCTCAGCCTGCCCAAAGCCCACACGGCACTTACACTGCCCTGATGGGAATACACCCCCACAAAGCAATTAAATAACAGCACAAGGCCATTAAAACAATCCATTTCTCATTCACAGAGGTGTTGTCCCTTGCAAACTCTTCAGGCCTCCTAAAAGCAGATAAAAGACCTTAAACCAGCCATCAGTTTAGCAGCGCCTCGAGGAGCTGAACAGAAGCTGTATTTGCATACCACGGGCATGCAGTGGTGTATAACACCACACCTGAGCCCTGTGTTCTCACCTCGCCCTGCTGTTCCCTTCACTCACTTCAATGTCCATCCTCGTACTATTTTCACAGAATCACAGAATCAATTACATCGGAAAAGACCTCCCAGACCATCGAGTCCAACCTGTGCCCAATCTCCACCTTGTCACCCGGCCCAGAGCACCGAGTGNGCAGCGCCTGCTGCTGAGCCATCCTGGGGAGAGAGGGACACAGGGAACACGGGTCACTGCCACCTGCTGCTGCGAGGTAGGAAAACCAGTTGTGACAAGGAACGGGGAAAAACCCAGTAAAGACCAACAGGGTGTGCAAAACATGTCACGTTTGAGTGCGCAACTACTTCAAGCGGTTCTTCTACTTCACAATTCAAGGTTGTTAGTCCTCAACTGTGACTTTCTACTCATGGAAATGGATAACCAGAGCTGGGATGGGGTCTGCAGACAGTGGGAAACGCGTCCTTCCTTATCTACTAAAGCTCCCTGAACACGACTTAGAGCTCTGACTCCTGCCTGCAGGTCCGTCCTGAGCCTCTCCAGCCGGTCGTGCCCGGGGTGGTGTCGGTTCTGCAGCACCAGACACTGCCAGGAGCTCCCGTGTCCCTCGCAGGTGGGACCCGCGGCAGGGCCTGGCCCCGGCCACCGCTACGCCCGCGCTGAGCCACCCGGCCCTCCGCACGAGGATCTCGGGAACGGGGAGACAGAAAAAAACTTCGCCTTCAGGACCAGCAAAAGCTCCTCTGCGGCTCTGGGGGAACAATTTTACCCACCGCTGAATGCAGTNGAGCCCCCCACGATCCCTCAGCTGCTCTCATCAGACCCGTGCTCCAAACTCTTCACCAGCTTTACTGCCCTTCTNACAATGGTCGCATGAGGACTCAGACTCGAAAAAATCGAAGATTACGAGACGGTGAGCGACAACAGACACGGTCTGTCCGCACTCCGAGGGGACGCCCCGGCACCCGGTCCCACGGCCGGGAGCGGCCCCGGCCCGGCGAGCGGGAACAGGGCCCGTCCCGCCGCACGCGGGGCCGGGAAATGGANTGTGCGTGTGAAAACAAACCAAAAATCCCTAAACCCCACTTAACCCAGGAGAATTCCCGTTCCTTACCTGTAGGTGTGGAGGCCCCATGGGCGGGGGGATCCCCCCCGGCGGCGGCATCGGGGGCATGCTGGGGTCAAAGGGGGGTCGGCCGAAGGGGGGCCGGGGGGGCGGAGGAGGGCCCCGCATCATCCCGAAGGG
>VZTD01004413.1:296878-317469 GCA_013397725.1 Rhagologus leucostigma
TGCGTGCCCTGATTTATGATAAAACATTTAAAGGAAATCATTTATATTTCAGAGGCCCTAAATAGCGGCATGAAAGTTTTATCTGAAGTGGCACGGCTTTTGCTGGAAGTAATTAATAGAGGGATAAATTTCAGGCCTTTTGTTTTGGTTTGATTTTAACCCTCCCTTTATTTAGTGCTGTCCGTTAACGCCAGTAAACAAGAAGATGCGAAGGGCGGATGCAGAGCCCGATTAGCGCCTGCTCGTCAGAGTCCGACTCCCCGGCCCCGGTTCCGAAGGTGTTCGCTCAACGCTGGCAGCTTTTTGCATCTCTCTGCCGTTGCTTCATTCTCTCCCAACTGAGGAGAAGCTGCGAGGGACCCCGCACCCTCCTTCCGGTCCCGTTGTCCCTGCACAGACCGTTCGCTGCCACAGCTGGGCACCACCTGTGTGACCACAACGCTGGGCTCAGGGCTGGTGGCACAGCTCAGAGGGTCCCTCTCCCAGCCCATCCCAGGACACCTCTCCCCATCCCAGGACACCTCTCCTGGCCACCTACTTTAAGCATGGTCCTTCCCTTCCCTCCCCTCCCACAAGCAGCCGGGCCGGGCAATACAGCCGCTGGGCTCTCTTTAATTAATGCTGTAAAATATTGATGCTCCTGGCCCTGACTGCTGCCGTTACACCTTACAGCCAGGGGAGAGGAGTCCAAAGGATAAACAATAACAAGTTAAGGGAGCCCAGATGGTTTGCCATCAGAAACTGTCTGCAGACTCAAAGGTGTCACTGCAGTAGATTTCAGAGATCATTCACCTACTGGTAAATAATTAATGGCATTTCTGGAAGAGAAAACCCAAACCCATACCCTGATGAAACATTGCTGGTGACTCATTGGAAATCTGAAGGCAAAAGTCAGATTAAAACCACGTGCTATTTTATCCTTTCTCACAGTTCACGGATTTTTATCTGTTTTCCTAATACATTGAAATATTCTGTTCTTATTTAGATTTTAATTCAAAGCTCATCACAGAGTGGTGCCAGTGGTGGCTCTTGGTTTCATTGTATTAACTCAATTCAGTTTCAAAAATATGCAGTACACGCTGACACAGGGCTGATGGGAAGTTTGAAATAAAACCATGAGTTATTTAATGCACAATTCACGCTGATACCCTCTCTACCAAGGATTGGGAGTAGCACTATGTGCTACTGTCACAAAGCTGACAGAACTCGCCTCTCTGAATGTTCTTCGGTTCCTGTTTAGAACAACCACACAATGTCCGGCTCCTCCGGAGGAGGCTGCTGCGGTTACCTGTGAGGCAGCTGAAGCACACACAGCTCACGCAGGGACACCTCCCTGCTGGGGCACACAGCACCTTCACCCCCCTTCTGCTCCTGCTTTGGAGGCTTTGCTCCTCTCCCCAGCTCACCTCGAGGCCTGGCCAGGTCTCGTTGTCGTGCCCTCGTGTTTGTCTTCACTGCAGATCTGGAAAAGAAATCGTGTTTCCAGACCCGAGTCAAGAGTCATGTGGTAAAAAAACTTCTGTTGCTAAAATGCAGCCAGTTATCAAAATCAGAATCAGGGGATGGTTTGGGTTGGAAGGGATCATCACTAGGCTTTGCTGGACCTCGGGAGGTTCCATGGGCCCACTGCTTGAGCTCATGTGCCTGGTCCACGCGAAGGAAGAGGACGAGAGCTGACTCCGGAAGGTTCCTCTAGACCCTGAGTTTGCACAGCACATTTCCAGCACCCAAAAGTTGTGAGCCGTGCTGCACCCCGGATGATATGGCTGTTCCACTGCACAATCTGATCGAGGAAATATCTCGAGTTACCCAGTCAATTATTCATCGGCTAAATGGCCAAGCATCAATTACCTGGCCTGATCCTCTTATTCATTAAGGAGATCGAAGAACACACCTTAACAGAGCGAAAAGGAAGTTTTTAAGTTACAGGAGCTGTCTGTCGCCGAGGCAGTGTCGGGCTTCCAGAGGAAGGGGTCTGGCCCTGAGGAAGTCTCTGAGGCTACGGAGTGTCCTCCAGAGCGCTCGGTTTTGTGGTGCCTGTTCCACTGCAGGTCTGGAAGCAACAGGCTGAGGGAGAGCAGCTCGAGATCTGACTGTGCCTTGTGTGGTACCACGGGGGTCAGCAGGGCCCGAAAGGGAGTTCTGAAGAAGAACTTGGAGGACTAAAGGGAGGGGCCGGGGCAGGACCCCCACCACTCCGGGAAGTGCTTAATACAGGTGGGGGTGGGATGGAAACAGTTTTAAAGAGCACAGCTGCCAGTGGCATCTCAGCAAGGACGGGCTTCCTCTGCGAACAGGGAGCACTCGCAGGTCCACGCAGGGGGGGCCACCCCACAAAAACCCACCAGAGAGCGCTCCAGAGGGACTGAGTACTGGGCCGGTTGCTGAACTTCCTTCCGAGGAGAGGGAAGCGGAAGCGCCTGGGGTCTGTGCACTGCTTCAGATTAAATTAGAAGTGCTTTCTCTCCTCCTCTATAATTAAAATCCAGGCAGAGCTTTGCCGGCTGCAGAGGGTCTCTCAGTGAGCAAAGCCTTGGGCATGTCCTTGGCCTCAGGCAGTGGCACAGGCGGCTCCAGGGGCTGAGCGGGTGTTTGTGGGTGTTAAGCCCACACCAAACCCCAAAGCCTTTGGCATTAGCAGAGGCCGTAATTGTGGCCACGTTAGAACACGAGAAGTGCCAAAGCTGTGCTGCAGCTTTGCCGTGCTGGGTAACGGGGGCAGGACAAACAGCCTTGTCCGGCAGCAGCAGGTGGGAAGCTCATCAACTTATTTTTGAATTTTTCAGGAAACAAGGTTTTGATTTGAGGTGCCAGGAAAACAGGAGGCCACGTTCACCCTTGGGAGGGGCATCCTTTACTTAGTGGTGGTGTACATGAATTACAGAATTTGTTTCTTGCATCATTCACTGAAATTGAAATGGTAATAAAGGACACATCAGTCCTTGCTCAGAACAAACTTTCTCCTTCCTGCCAGAGAGGATGGGAGCAACGGGGCACTGCTTTTCAGGGGTGGAACAGAACACTCAGCTGCCAGGGCTCTTGTTATATTTGCTCCTAATTCTGGAAATACATCTCAATGCATCTAACAGGACTCTGCCACAAGAAGTTAATGAGGAACAAACATTAATTATTCATGCCCTGAAACAGTAGGTCTCCTAATGTTTTTGCTAATCAACAAGTCAAACAGCCGTATCTTCGTCAGGGCAATCTCGAGGGGACAGAAGAACAACGCTGACGCGTAGGACTGTGCCCAGAGTCTCACCCTCTGTCTAACTCAGTGAAGGGTGTTTGTCCCCAGCCCAGCAAAGGTGCCAGAAGTGTGGGAGAGTGAGCAGTCTTGGCCCTGCACTGTCCAGGAGCAGCACCTCTGCATCCTCACACCCTGCTCCCACATCCAGGGACACTGACAGGTGGGTTTGGCCAGGGATGTCCCAGGAAGCGCAGACAGAGGGAAGGTGCAGTCTCCTCCCAAAGCCAGTGAGAGCTCAGAATACTTACAGCCAGAGTTAACTCTCTTTGGGTACCGACACCAGCAACTGGGAGTGGGCTTGTTCCAGGAGTCCCCTTCGCTCCTGTGTGACCCGCAGGTAACCCAAAATCACATGAAACGGTGAAAAGGAAGAGCGGATGGAAGTGTTTGACAGAGCTTTCGCCACGAAAGAGCACGCAGAGGTATGTGATGTTGAGTTGACTCCAAATAATTTTCACATGAATTACTAAAGAAATGTATAATTTATCAGTGTTTAAATAAATCACTGGCAGGAGTGCTTTAAGGTTACCGGCGCAGGACGGGCTATAATTAACTCCCCGTCACGGGGCGCGGGGCTGCTCCAGATGCTCGACACCATCGAGGCTCAGCAAGACGAGGTACAAAGGGAATTCGGCTCCTAAAAATGAGATGAATGACACCAGAGCAGTCAAAGCCCTGAGCTGGGGGTGATGCCGGTGCCCCTCCCAGCCCTGGGCTCCTCCCCATCCCTGGCGGTCCAGGGCTTTCCCCCAGGGTCCAGCACAGGCGTTTTCCCCCCGGAGCAGTCCCGGCGGGCTCCCGGCTGAGCTTGGCTCCGTGAGGGGAGTGACCGCGGTGGAGACTTTTGTCCCCGACCACCCACAGCTGGCGCAGGGTCACTGCCGTGACCCCGCTGTGCTGACAGGGGTCATGGCTCCTGTTCCTGCCGGGGGTTCCCCTCTGGCCTTGGTCACTCGTCCCTACCCCAGCTGGAGGCACCGAGCGGTGACAGCCCCTGCTATGGGCTCTGTTTGGGCTGAAGTCTACTGACCAGGTAAAACGTATTTTTGAACTTCAAGAGATGTTTCTGACAAAAAATGCATTTGCCCAATGCCATGAAAAGGTAGTAAAAAAACTTTGATTTTTTTGTGGGAAAAAGGGGGAAGCTCCAGGTGAAGGAGGCATCTGGCAGCACGGCAGATGAGGCCTTACCCCAGCGCTGCTGTCAGCCCTGCCGCGGTTCTCCCTGCCTGGCTCCGTGCACCCGGGATCCCACACGGATCAGCCTGCCTGAGATTACCAAGCAGCCACTGGACATGGTCTGTGGAACGATCCTGGGGAGAGAGAGAAAGAAAGTGCTCTAGTTTATGCATTTAGGTTTTGATCATCACAGTTGTAAGTCTGTTATGGAATAAAGCGGTGCAAGCACATCAAAACCTCCAGAGAAACATCAGACAAACTTATTTTTCCCTTTTCCACGCCCCTTGTGTCAGTGATCTCGTCAGTAAAGGCCCAGACATGTTACACAACCCGCTCCACAGGACAGAACTGGGTCCCACGTTTCCAGAGATGAGTTAAAATTAGATTGCCACCTTTGGGAATCCTCTCCAGAAGTTAGTGCTGTATTCCATACAGCCTCGACTGGAGACAACAAAGAGATCCTCGGCCTGACAATTACACCGACAATTTACCTTCGTGCGACTGTTCCCTTCGAACAGTTCCCGTAGACATTTGCTTCCTTCCAACAGGCTCCCGGCAGGACTGTGGCCCACAGCTGCGGGAAGGGCTGGCCCACCCTGCTGAGCGCTGCTGCTGTGCTCAGGGAACTCTCAGATCATATCTGGAATGGCTGGGGGAAAAAAATATCATCCAAAGCCACACATACCCAAATGCTACTCCCAATTTTTTATGTTCCCTTTTTCCGTTAAAATGAATTTTAATTGTATAGGAAGCAGCAAGTGCTTTGGACACCGAACTTTTCCTGCTCCGTGTCAGGATCCGTCTCCTAAAGGACGCTGCTGCTTCCCGCAGAACGAGGCTGCTTGGTGGCTGTGGACAGGGAAAGCGTCTGGGGAAGATTCCGAAGTTTAACTGCTGGCACCAAGATGTCTCAAAGCCACAGGTTGGTCATGGAGAGGCTCCTCAGCAGCACAGAAGAGAAACACGGGTTTTGTATCGTCCTCCAGCACCTGGGCACAGCAGGAAGGGGCTGCAGGAGGGAATAACAGGAACTGCAGAAAGGGGCAAAGACCAAGAACAAAGGTAAGAGTAGAACGAATTAGTTTTCACCCCAATCTGCAAAGGAGTCAGAACTGGCAGGAGTCAAAGCCTGCCAGGATTTGTATCCCATAGTCCAGAACGCTGCAAACCTGTAAGAAACTGGGAACCCACCCCGGACTGCAAAACTTCCTCCAGTTTCTGCTAAACTTTGAGCCCCCCCCCACCCCCCACAAATGCCAAACAGCCTTTACTGGACTCCCTCCACCCTATCTTAACTCATTCTGTTCCAGAGCACCGAGACACTTGGAAGATTTATCTCTTAGCTCTGACATAAACCAAACCTGCACACACATTAAACACACATAAATCCCCCTTCACACACCCACTTCCCCCTAAAGAAGTGATAATGCTCTTTTTCTGAGAGTTGTAATTTTCTCGAATGGTTCTCCTTCCAATTTATTTCAGTTAGAAATTTGTCTTTTCTAAATCTCGAACCATTCCACAGTATAACTTTATTGCAAAAAAGTCAACATGCATCTTAGAAATTTGGCTTGTAATCAATAAAACAAACATTACATATATGAATTTTAATGTATAAACAATTAGAAATTCAACAATATCTGCTATTATCCTATTACACAAGTTCACAATCTGTAAAAACTATAGTACAAGGTTACTATACACCAAGAGGAGCTTTGTTCCTTTTCACATGATTTCGTTAAAGTGGTGCTTCCCTAAGCAGGTGCCTGGTTTCAGATTTGAGGTGGTTTTGTTCATTTTGCTCAGGTTAATTCAGCAAGGAAAGGGAGGGAATTCCTTCCACAGAGACTTCCTGTCCCCATCCCCTCCTCTTTCAGTGTCTGTCCCCCAGCTCAGGCTGGTACACTTGGCTGGGGCACACAGGTACCCTGCGGGTTGTGTTTTGCCCAAGGTACACCTGAATTTCCCAGTAAAGCATCACCATGAAATAAAACTCAGCTGTACTGCCCTGCTGCCTATGGAAACACAGAATCCAAACCAAACACCCCAAGAGAGGCCCAGCATGCCCTAAAATACAGGGGGGTCCATAAGCTTTGGCAAAAGGCAGACTGGTTTCACACAGCTCCCCTCCTCCTCCTCCAGCCCCTGGCGCCAGATGTGGCCCCCTCTGCCCCCCAGGTACAGCCAGGCTGGGGGGCACTGCCAGCCCCGTGGGCAGCAGCCACCCTTGGGATGGCACCTGGGACTTAGGCCAGCCTGCCGGGATACTGTGAGGGCAAAAAGTAATTGTATGAAGCTCTCAAAGACGGCCCTCACTCCCTCGCCCGTGCCCCTGGACACAGGTGCCACCCCAGTGTCACTTTAGAGCTAAAACCATATGAAAAGGAATCCATTCTGTGTGTGTCAAAGGCTACTGCAATTTTTCTTACAGCTTAATTAATCCACTGTAATTTTCATTTTCCAAATACAAAAATACAACAATTCTTATTGAAATCTATACGCCGGTAATTTTAGTACACAAAAAAAGCAAAATATTTACAAAATTATACAGTTTAAGAAAAAACTCTGTACAAAAAAATATATAAATCCTTTTGATCCCTCTCTCATTTTTCAGGTTGTCAGGAGTTGGACATGTTTGCCGCAGTGGACTTCTCAAGATACACACTGTGCCACAGACATTAAAACCCTTAGAGAGCACGGGAGAAGAGCAAGACATTCTTCTAAGTACATGGGGTGGGTTTCCCGTCCATTTCTTCACGCCTGGAATTTAGCCTCAGCATTAGCAGGACAGTCCTAATTCTAGGAAGAGGGGAGGTTTGGAAAGAGACAGAATACTGGAGACATTCCCTTCAGCTGACAAGACACAGGACGTCATACGGCTTGGATACCCCACCACAGCACAAGGATAGAGGCAGCAGGGGTGTGACCCCCCCAAAGGGTGCTCAGCACCTGCCCCTGGCCACACTCTGAGCCACAGGCAGGTAAAGGGTTTGGTAGATACTGTCCTTCAGTCAGGAATTACTGGGGACTACACTGGCAATCATTCAAGAGGGAGGAGCGCCGTGCACGGACACGGTGTTGATTTTGTGTAGAAATGCACATCAGGCGTACTGAGGAGTGGCCGGTCCAAGTGGGCAGTCAGGGAAGATGCTGCTGGGTGCCTCGGCCGAGAGCCACAGAGCCCAGAGCTGGCCCAGGCCCTGGCGCAGGCGCCCGGCCCGGCTCCCTGCGTGGCCGCAAGCACACGGCCCGGCTGGGGTTACGTGGGCAGCAATGAGGCAATGGAGAGAATGTGACGGGGTTCAGCTCCACACGTCTGGAAGAACTGCCCCGGGCCTTGAGGGAGAGCCCCTGGAGAGCCAGCTCGGAACACCCTTGGCACACCGGACCCTGGTTTGGGGCCAGGCTAAGCAGGACTCCCCAGTCCTGTGGGCTGAAACCCACCCTGCTCTGAACACCTCAGGGCTCTGCCTGGAACACGGCTGGGAACAGGGAGAGGAGGAGAGTTGCTCCTGGCTGGTAGACAAGGGCCAGTTTAGCTGCTTTTGAGGAAGACTGGAACTCCTTCCATTCTTGCTCACAAATACTGAAATGCAATAAACAGCCTGACTTACACTGAGCCTTACACTGAAATGACAGAAGGAAATCAAGGAGTGAAAATCCACTCCTGTGTGTGTCCCTGCTGATGTTTTCTGTGAAGCAGAATTTGGAGAAACAGAGTGAACTAGACAATGTTATAACAATACCCTGTTAAATTGTTTCTTCCACCTCCTCTCACAAAAAGCAGCACAACATAGAGACTGGGTGGCTGTCAAACATACTGAAGTAAATGATTTAAGAATCTAGCCACAAATAATTCCTACAACATGAGACTCCACAGGAAACAAAATGCTACCTTTTTTCAACGAGCAAATGAGGCCAGTTTTTCTTTCATAATATTTAATGAAAGTTTGTCTTTACCCTAACCCCGTAATATTGCTAAATAAAACCTGCAGTATCTTTTCAATTATAAACTAACAAATCAATCACATTATAAAAAAACCCAAAACAAGGTAATACAGGTGACACAAAAAGAGGACAAGAAAATACTGATTTCNCACCACCCTGGTGAGCTTGATAATCCTGTAAGAAGTTCCCGGGCCTTTGGCTAGCTCAGTCTCACAGCTCTGTGTCGCAAATGTTTTCATACCAAACTGCTCATGGTAAATCTTGTGGTTTGAAAAGAAAGTAAAGCTTTTTTTGGCTCATCAACTTCCTTAAATAAACGTTTAAAAGATGTAGTTTGAACTATATTCCTAAAATTATACATTTTGAACATCAAGTTTCATCTTCTCCAAGAACGGGATTCATCCTCATCTTCATCGTCATCGTCATCATCTTCGTGCAAAAATAAATCTGATGTTTCAGTCTCCTGGAGGAAGAAAAAATGAACTTTTAGACACAAGCTGTGCCCAGGGACACATCAAAGCACACAGCCCCAGCTGTACTGCTATCTGGTTTGGGTATTACCGTGTGTCCCACACACACACACAACCACATCCAATCAGTTCCAGGGGAAGAACAGCAGCCCCACGTCAGGAAAGAGAAAGAGAGCAAAGCTTCAGAGGAAGCAAGAATAAACCACCACGCACCCTCTCACAGACAAGGTTTCTGTTAAGTGCCACAACAAAATAACCTTTAAAAGCTTAAGGTGTTAAGGTGAATTGCAGGGAAGAACACACAGCTTCTCCTGTAGCAGAGCGCTAAGAGTGAGGAGTAAAAGACTTTGCAGCCTGTACATACAGAACCTGAGGCTTGTTTACATCACTGACAAATTAACAGCCCATCCACAAAGTGTCTTTTTTTTTTTTTCCCCCATTTTCTCTGTTTTAATGTGTGGGAAATGTACCTGACTACTCAAAATCAGTTCAGTTCCTGGTTTGTAAAAACGTATTTTATGAAATTTCTTCAGCACACAGGAAACTGTATCCTAAGAGCTTGCAGCTATTAGAGTCCAGTAAGAATGATAAGGTTATTCAGAGATTTTCATACCTCTTCCTTGGACTCCTCTTCTTCGACTTCTGTGGACACAGAAGGTACCTTGGGTTTGTGCCACGAGATCTGGAGCCGTCGGTCCTTGAAGCGGGATCCCTGGTTAGCAGCCTGAGTTGTGTTTAAGTGAACAGATTTTCAGAGAGAGGATCAAGCGCAGAACTTTTAACACCAGCAACAAGCCAGACCCAGTGCACATGGTACAGAGGCACGTTTGAAGACCTCAAATATATAAACCACAATCACCCACTTCAGTGTTCCAAGAGCAACTTCAGCCATACCCAAATCTGCCAAATCCTGCTCCTGCCCTGGCACTGTGAGAGGATGAGCAGGGCTCTGAACTGCCAGGGACATGCAGCTTTATCAGGGAAAGCCCTGTGTCACTGCTCAGATAACCAGGAGGTACTTCCCTTTCAGTGGCACTACCTGCAGCAGCACCACCAAACACTATCAAGCTCACACTGGGGGATCAAAGCCTCTGAAATTTTAAAATAGAAAGGTAGACACGTAGTTAAAAACTCTTATCTTAGATCTGTGAAAAAAATATATCCATGATTCTACTTACATTCTCAGCTTCTGAGCGGGACTTAAAAGTTACAACAACACTTAATGGGGAATCCTCTTCTTGAAGGTCTTCGATATCTCCGAATTTCTGTGAGGGAAAAGTTCATTAGGACTGGCAGTAATGTTCTCCTCCACCTCCGTAATCACGTGGTACAACTGCAGCGTACTGAAGTGACACTGAAACCTGATTTTTTGGACAGAAAAGTGAGAGCCAGAGGACTCCCAGCTGCATCAGCCAGCAATATTGCAGCACTTGTATTTTTGGGCAAAAGCTCTGATTTATTGCTATTCTAAGAGAAGCTTAATTTCACAGCACGAAAAGAAACGCCTATTAATTTACAGGTCACACTTACAGAGAAGTGCTGTAACAATTCATCTTTTTCCTCTTCAATGAAGCCTCCCACGGTGAGTGCTTTGGGCCGATGATCCACCACCATGTGGTTCAACATTCCCCGTCCCCTGCCCCCGCGGCCCCGGCCCCGGCCTCTTCCTTGGGCTGGCGCTGTCTTTCCTCGACCAACAGGCAAGATTCCTAACCGAGCAGCCTGGGGAAAGAACACAGCCATCCCCAGGGTGAGAGGGTCTGAAACACCCAGAATTCGTGAATTCACTAAGAGCAGCAGTGCAGACCAGCTCACCTCCACTTGTAGCTGATTGAGCTTTTTCCGCAGTTCAGTCGTGTCCTCTCCAGAGGACAGTCTCTTGTGGAAGTCCAGCTCTGCGTCCAACAGTTCCTTCTGCGCCTGGGAGAGAAAGAGGTGGGAAGAGAAAACAGAAGGAAAGGGCAGAACCGTAACGCATACTTGTAATGTTTTATTCCACTTCAGCAATACATTCGTGTAAATGACGCAGGCAGATCAGGACACGACAGCCATACTTTCCTCTAAATTCAGTTTGTTTTAATTGCCTCTGTGTGTGTGTGTGGTCCCCCCACTTTTTGAAGGACCCAGAATTCTCTGCTTTAGAACTGGAACAAGCATGAATGAGCTACAAGCAAAACTAGGGCACGGAGTTCCTTCAACCGTGGCTTGTTTGTCCATGGTTATCACTCACATTAAAATGCTGCTTGCAAGTGTTTTGATCTAATGCTGCTTGCAAGTGTTTTGATCTAATGCTGCTGCATTTTTAAGACATATTATTAGAAATAGTTACAAAAACCAAGCAGGCAAGTGAGTTGCACAATAAATACCTCTGTCTTGGACTTCAGTTTGGATGGTGTGGAGGTTGTAGACGAGGTTTTTAATTCATCCTTTAGCTGAGATATTTTTCCTGTTAGTTCTTTTAAAGTTTTCATAATTTCTGCTCTCTCTTCTGGTTTCATGCCCTTATTTTTCTCCAGCTTGGATATCAACATCTATACAATAATTAAAGAACACAAACATAAAATCCCGGGAAAAACAGCCCTGAACAGACAGGTGTCTACAAAACCGGAATGTATTTGCTAGCCACATCCCAGACTCACCTTCTGGCATTCTATTTGTTTTTCTAACATCTCCTGCTTCTTCTTCCTCATATCTTGCTGGAGTTTCATTGCCTCCTAGATGAGGAGAAAATTCTTTCCATCAGTAAAAAAGCAGTCTAGCATTATATGTACTCATACAGATCACATTATCCCCTTCAAGCTGTGGAAGCGAAGTCCGCAACAAAAAGCACTGTCAGCAAAAAGCACAAATATGAAGTGCAGCTTATTCAATAAAAAGCTGCTAGTTTCCTGCTGTAAGGTACTTTACTAACATTTTGCCCCCTTCAGACACCTCTTAAGAAACATCCTGTGCACTGTCGTTCAAATGTCTCATACCTGCAGAGATTAAACCCAGAAAACCCAGCATGGCCAAGGGTGTCCAGTAAGACACCCCAAAAGGACACTCCACGTGTGATTAGCCCCAGTGTGTGTCTGCAAGACCGTCCTGTAACAATGACCAACTCCACACCCACATATAAAGCTGTACAGTGGTAGCTGAGGTTCCAGGTGCCCGTCAAACCTTGCGTTTAAAGCACTTTGCTTGCTGCCCTGTCACTCAGCCATCAGTCATTAAGTACCTGCTTTTTTTTAAGGGCTTCTTGCACGTCATGAGGTTTAGACCCTGCACCAGACTTCAGAGTGGTCTTCAAGTTTGGAGAACTGTAAACCATTTTTGAGTGGCTAGTAGAAGTAGGAAATATCTGAAATAGTAAAAACACACAGTAAAATATGGAATAGTTTAACGTGACTGTGATATACCAGCAGGGAACTTTCAGAGGACTGTGTTCCCTGAAACACCAACACAGATGTCCAGATTTGTGCAATGAGGCAGAAAGACCAAGGCAATCAAAACACATGGATAAAGACATCAGTCCAGTTAAGAGGACTTCTGCAGAAGATACTGTCTTTCCTCCTCCATGGCAGGCCCCCTTCGCAGCCTGATTCCCACTAGGACATTGCTGAAGGTGATGATCTGTGTCTGCCTTAGTTTCAGTGCCGCAGTCGCAGCCCAACATCCCACTCTCTGATCAAGTAAGGCAGCAAAAGCCACTCCATGCTTCCTTTCTTAAAAGGACTTCCCCATGGCCCAGAACACATGCTGCACTACGGTATCAGTGTGAATTGAACAGTATCAGCTGGAACTCTGGGTACAAGTACTCTGTAAGCTTTTAGCACTGCTGTTAAAGCACAGCATAAGCTCAAAAATTGCTGGGAAAGCCATTACATTTGTCAACAAAAGGCTGGTCTCACATACCGGTTGTCAGATTTGTTTACTGTCAAGCACCGCCAAATGTATTTTATGCTATTTAAAACACTGATACTTTGTTCCTGAAGTCATTGTCCCTATTTCATATAAACAGTTGATGAAATGAGTAAGAAGTGACTGACCACGGCTGCGTGGAACATAACTGAAAAGGAACAGAACCAAGTGGGAACAATTCACAAGTCCTCTTTGCTTGTTCCTTCCTGGCTGACAAGCCAAAGCTGTACCTGAGAGCACGACCATGGTCCACCCTCAACATACCTGAGACTCCTCCACCCCAGCCCCAGGCTGGCTCAGCTCAGGCTGGCTCCCACCCACTGCTCCGAGGCGCCTTTTCACCGGGACTTTGTTAAGGACGTAGGCACCAGACGCCAGGGGTTTGTTCATCACCTGTATATCCATAGATTGGAGAACACCAAGGTTAGATACTGTGTTTTCCTGCAGCAGCACTCACTTGGGAATGCTGCCGACCTCCCCAAGCACATACCTTGGACAGGCTGCTGTGCACGGTCACGGCGGGCGGCGTGGCCAGGGCCTGCTGCTGCAGGTGCTGCAGTGCCTGGGGGGTGGGCGGCTGCTGCTGCTGCTGCTGCAGCACCTGGGGCTGCTGCTCGCTCTCCCTGTGCCACAGCACCCGGATGAACCGATTGCTCAGCACTGCTTCTGTGCTGGAAATCGCCTTCCTCGCCTCGTCATTACTCAAGTACTGAATGAGAGCAGCTTCAGGATCATTCTGGAAAGCAACCTAAAGCAAAAGTTCATAAATGCATTATTTTTCAAGGAAGAAAACATTTCAATCATCAGCAAACCCATCTATAAATAATCTGCAGTGATGAGTTGGGTATCCAGTGTACTAACAGCTCAAAACACTGGTAAGACAGTCTGTGTAATTAAAGGAAAGTACCTTTTGGCAAACATTACATGTACTAGCAGCAAAGTCTACATACATTTAAATAAATAAATAAATAAATAAGACTCCTCTACCAACAGCATCACATATTCAGAGCACTGTGCAGTGCCCCTGGGGTATGTCTGCTATCACTCTGGTATCCCAAAGGCTCTTTATCCCAGCCTCCTGAAGGACAAGTGCTGCCCGAGGGCGCACAGCACAAGGCCTCACCACACCCTCAACGCAGCAGCATCTCCAAGTCTTGAATAAGCATCTTTTTCTCTAAAAATTAATATCACAGCAATAAAAAAAAAAAAAAGTATCTTGAACTTTCTAGTGTAGTGATTGAGATAGCATGTTTGAAATGCATTCTTCATTAGAGAGGTGAGAAAGAACCACAGTATCTTTTGGGCTAAGACAAAGTTATCAAGAAATACAGAGGCTTCCCAGGTATCTGTCTTTTATTTAGACCTCTGACTGAGGACTTGAGAGGCAACTGTTTTGTCTAGAAAAATAAATGGAAATTAAATGCTCCCTTAATGACTTTTTTTTTAAAGTGGTTTTTGCTGTTTTTTTACAGGGCAAGGGCACCACTGAGTTGGGAGCCAGTTCTAGGACGCCAAGTGGTAACAAACTGAAGCAGGTAAAGACTTTCCTGGCAGCATCTTCATCACAATCCCGACCATCAAATACTGTAAGACTACCATACAAGACAAACTGTCAGATCATCTCTTTCAAAAGCTACACACAAAAGTTGCTCAAAAACCTGAGTTGGTTTAGACACTGTTAAACCTGCCAGCCTTCCAAATATAATCAGGCATCATAAAGCCAGAAGCCAATATGGTTTTACAGAATTAAGATAATAATACACTGTAGACCAAGAAAAGGTTTCTCTGAACTTGATCACCTCCTCTCCCAATTCATCTCCGCTAAGATTTCTCAAAGAAAACATGAAGTATTCAAGCAGGCTTCAGGCAAAATAAAAGACCCACAACACAGACATAAAAACTGGACTTTGGTTTTTACCTGAATGTTCACAATAGTTCCAAATTTACTGAAGTGTTCGTTGAGCTGTGTAATATTGTTCAATTCTGGTGGGATTTTTCGAACTTCTAATTTCGTATTGGTATACTGATTCTTTTTCAAAAACCCTGGCTTATTCTGGTTGTTACTCACTTGCCTAGAGAAAAGGAGAACAGGAAGAGTTCAGATAAGTACGTGTGCCCAAGTAAGGCAGCAAATGTTACACATCTAAATGGCATTTTCCCCCTAAAAAATACACCCTCTGGACACTAACAAAAGAGCTCCCTCCCAACCCCACGTTTAGTCCCCATATTACGTGTACACAGATTTCCTGACCCAACCATCCCAAATTACAGAGATTGGTGGATAGCAATGTTCACAGCACTAACAGCAATCGAGTACATTTGAATTAACAACAGCAGCTAATTCTTACTTTCCCAACCAGGGTTTCTTCAATGGTGGACATTCCATGCTGCTTGGAGATCTTTTCCTGCTGTCTGGTTCCAGGACAACTCTAGTGACATTGCTGCTGTTGTTTGTAATGGGAATGGGAGGTTCAGTTTGGATGATAATGTTGGCAGCTGCAGGGAAGGAAAAAGGCCAGTGTTATTCCACCACAGGTGGAAAAGCTTTCACACAGCAAAACAGAACCGAGGTTAAAAACATAAACATTAGGAAGACTTTACCAAATTGGTCAGTTTTGTTTCTGAAAAAAATCATACAGATCATGCCCTAGCCTAACTAAACATCCCGAGAGAAACATACATGGTCCAGCTGGGAGGGATGGGTTTTGACCTTTAAGGTCAGTATCAGCTTGAAGAAACAAAGCTAAAACTTCATCTTTCAGGTACTAAAAACTCAGATTCTACAGGAAAAGGAGAGAAAGAAAAAAAAGAAAACTCAAAATCCCAACAAAACAGAAAAGGAGGAAAGGAACCACGGGTGGGTCCCCAGGCTTTAGGTTAGAGCTCTGCAATGGGCAGGGGCTGAATTAACAAGCAGCTTTCTCTGTGTGAACCCTTGACAGGGCAAAAGCAACCAAGAACCCGTCGTTTCCACTGCTATCCTGCTGCCAGCCTTCCAGCCAGGTTTCAGCAACAAATGGTTAATTAAGCACAACTATCACGCTCTTTAAGACATTAAAGTTTGAAGCAAATTCTACCAACACAAAGATCGCTAGAAATTTATTTGCAACTTTTTCAAGATTATGCCCTTGGTGTTAGTCTCCTGTGAATGCCAAATATTCAACCCCTAAAAAGAAGTCTGAGTTACACAGCAATTTCTAAGGCTTTTACGCAAGCCACGGCTCTGCTGGTTCCACTGGTGAGAACAAAGACTGGCCATTCCTGGGCATGGCATCCTCACTTTGGAGGATGATTTGAGAGCAAACCTTTCACACCTGTGACAAAGACAGTACAACAAGTGGCGTGAAGCCCCACCGCTAAGCACTCACCCCCGCCTCACCCCTGGGATGGGCTCCCAGAGAGAACCTGAGGGGCAGCAATTAAGCCCCAACCCTGCCTCCGTGACAGTCATTAAGATGCAAACAGCAACAGCAATTTCTGCAATAACATTTAACCATATTCCTTATGGGATGAGTCATTGGAAGGAAGTACTGAAAATAAAAAATAAATAAAATAATATATACATTTAAAAAAAAAAAAAAAAAATCTTTCTTGTCTACCGAGTAAGAAAAACTGAAGTATAACAGTAAAACCCAAAATTTTAACATCTTTGGGTTTAAGAATCAGGGCAGGAAAAACACGAGGGAGAAAGAAAGTTTCGCTACCACAACTAAACTTTCTTTAAAGAGCCTTGACTTGTTCTCTTCCCTAAAAGATACTTTGTACACATCACCACTAAGAGACAGCACCCACATCCATTCAGGTAGGGGCTGGGATTTAAGTGCAGACCGGGATTCCCACGGGCTGGGAAATTGGAATGATACCTGCGAAGTTCATTTCAGAGAGAACACCTGGCTGACAGAGTAAGACCATCAAGCACCAAAACACGCCACGATAGTTCCCTTCTTCACTACCATGACAACAGCCAAGGCAAAGAGCTTGGATCATCACCTCTGTGCCCACGGCTAATCTGCAGACTGTGCTGCTAAAGCCATCTTTAGGCACCATCTTTCTTTCTAGGAGCTCCCAGTACCTGGAAAGTGCCTTCACAGGCTTAAGAGGAATAAAACCCCAACCAACCAACCAACCAACCAACCAACCCCTTGTAACACTCCCAAGCAAGTGGTTATTTTTAATCAAAAAGGCTGCTTTGACTTTAATATGGGCATGTTAGCACTTAAAAAAGGTAGAAATGTCCAAAAAATGCTCTGAAATACGAGATCAGTGAGAAAAACTAGTGCTTTCAGCCTGGAAAGGGGGAAAAGTGTTGACGGTCTTGGACAAAAATAGCAATAGCAACGACCAGAACCCTTCCTACCTCGAGGGTTTGTATCCATCTCCCCAGATGTTAGGCCAATTAGATTTGGACGCTGCATTTGTGCTCTCGTAAAGAACTGCCGATACTGAGATCTACCAGCACTGGTAATACTAGGAGCTTCAGGGTTATAGCCATCTGGCTCATATGTATCTACAAAAAAAGGAGAGAAACGACAGAATTTTTCAAGTGAGTTTAAGACTCGGGGTTAGTCTTCCTTCAAGGAAATGCACGGATGTCCAAGAGTCAGAAGTTGTTTTGGATGAAGAGAAGAGAGGTGATACAGCCAATCTGCGCAGCCATTGCAAACCCTCACGTGATCTTCAGGCCTAGCCTATCTGGACACAATCTATTTTGGCTTTTATTCTGCTACTGTTTGCCCAAAGCACACAGGTCACGACACAGAGTATTGCCGATCCACTGCCTGGAAGGGCCTGAGGTGTCTGTGCGACAGCGTGCACGACACCTGGCAGCGCTTTAAGGGCAACAACGCAAGATTTGGTTTTGACATTTATACTGTAGAGTCTAAGATGCAAAGAGATTTCCAGCCTTTGCTGCCCAACAGTCTAGCTCTCCTCAGAAAAGGATTTTAGGTGAAGAACATATTTAAATTATTTCAATCAAAGAAAGCTGAGAAATGAGGTAATGGAACCAATACTTACCGACTGAATTCTCTTTGTGTAAGAGTGAGGTCAGCAGCCTAGCTTAAGTAAGGTACTAACGATCACTTTCATTAGAAGGGGTCACCACAAGAATACAAGATGACAGAATTGACTCCTATTGTTCCTCCAGCCCAAGGTCTAAACTGAGGATAATGCATTTTTTTAACCCTTAAAAAGGAAAAGCTGTACAAGAACGAGAATGAATGAAGTCTGTGAAGAGCCTCCACAGGAACAGTACACCTGGGAGCAGAATGAATGCCTGTACAAGGGAACCTGACAGACATGAACCCCTCTAAAATCTCAGCTCCTTATTCTGCAGCAACAAGGACAACTCTACAGTCAAAAACAGATAGCAGAGCCTGAAACTGTAAAACAAGAACGTTCTCTAACCTTGAAGGAGCTGAACCACAAGCTCCTCTTCCCTGATTTAGAACACGATTGACTGCAAGAGGGCAACCAGCAGCTGTTACCACAACAGCCCAGAACAGGACACGAAAATCTCCGTAGAGGGTCTGGAGAACAGAATTACTGTGAAGCCCCCGTAAGCTAGGACAGGCAGAATCACCCATCAGAAGTTCTGGAGCTGAAAGGATCAGATGGTGACACCTGAACAGCCGACAGGACTTGGGGATAACCGAACGGATCATCTAGTAAGAAATTTGAGTGACTGAAGTTCTGAAAAGCATGGAAGTCACAAATAAAATGACATGGATCATGAACTGAACTAGACCCCCTCTTTGAATAAAACTCAGAACATTTATGTTAAAAAAGATGAGAATATTACAAAATAATGACATTTAATTATCTTATTTTGGTGATACAGAACATGGAAATGCCATTCATCCTTTAATTATCACAGAAATAAGCTTTGCTGTATTTAAACTGAGCAATCTAGGACTTCCCAAGTATTTTGCTATTTTCCCTCATAAAAACGTACTTTTAAAAACTTCGAGCTTTGTTAAGGAAGAGGGACATGTCCAGTAAAAGCTACCAACTTTTAGAAAGCTAGAACCAGGGTGATTCCGGAAAAAGAACAGAAAAAGCGCTGCTGTCTATGAAGACTGTACAGACAACTGCGATATACAGCCAGGGGAAAAAAAAAAAAAAAGCTGTCATCTGGAGAGGAATAAAGCCTAAGTTAAACAGCAATTACAGGTTTGCAGATCCATCTTTCTCCTGCTAATGTCCTACCGAATGGCTTGAAGATGAAAGGAGCATTTCTTATGCAACCATCTGATTGCTCTGAGCACATGAAACCCAAAGCTCCCCACGGTGCTCTTCCCCAGACCAGGACAGAGCACTGCTGCCATTCCATACCAGAACGGATGATGGGCTGACCCAGGGAGAGCCATCAGACTTCTTTTTAGATTTGTAATATACCGGAGGAAGACAGATCATAATCTCTAATCGCACATCAACAGAGAAAATGTAAAATTTTTACATCAAACAGATTTAAACCAAAAGGCATTTGCTTACGTTCTGACACTGTATAGAGCAGGTTCTGGGGCAGAGGAGGAGGCAGCCTTGCTCCCATGGGTGCAAGACTGGGCACTGCGCTTGTCCCCGGCTGGTCACGACTGTTTATCAAGCTGGACTGTGTTAAAGGTGGTCCTACAACGACACCACAGAACAGATCACACACGCTGACGGCTCAAAGGCAAAATGTGCAAACAATTCAATGCTGTGTTCGTGCCTTGCTTTCAGCAAGGTCGGGGTTGTAAATATGTTCAAGCCCACTACAGTAACAGTAAACTGAGACAGCCTGTCGAGGTAGGTTACTCTCATTGCAACATCTTTTCTCTTTCTCAGGAGAGACAAAGCTTCAAAGGAAAAAAAAAAAAAAAAAGTCTTTTCTTTCCCAGAGGTTTGTTTGTGCTAGAGATACCTTAACTACAGCAGCTCCTCCCTCGGCTCTGCCATGGAGAGCCAAGGCTTGCTCAGAGCAAGAGATCAGGTCAGCAGCATTTAGACTGCAGTTCTGAAACAAGAACTGCAGGGCAAGAGGCATTCCCAGACAAGGAATTTCTCTAGCTGGTTGTGTTTTGGTTTCCCCATGTACCACACAGACATTCCTACTGACTGCATGACCAAAAAGGGCCCCAAGTGACACTACACAGCCCATCCTGAGCACTGTCCGTTCCCTCACAGCAAGTCAGTTCCACCTGCTGAAGGGCTCGTGCAATGTTTAGAGTTAATCCTGTATCAAACTGTTCCTCATCCCAAAATTGCTGATATTGGACGCAATTATGACAGCATGTATTTTGTCCCTGGAATAGACAGCACTGAAACAGAGTAAGCACGTCCCTAACATGCTATTTCTTCATAGAGTTTATAAGATGCAGTAAGATAGCGCAAAAGGCTCAGTGATCTCAGATCACTGCCGAGCTAAAAAAGATCTTAAATGTGTCAATAATGTATTGCTTTCTAGTGGTAGATAATGTAGCACCAACACTTTGGTGCTTTATTAGAACTTCTAGGAGACTGAATCTCGGCATTTTTTGCATTACAGGGGGGAAAAAAAAGGCTAGTAAGTGTCAGTAGCCAATCCAATCACTACCAGCTACCACTGAGATGAACTGAAAGGTCCCCAACTCCACTCCCTGCCCCATTTAACTCAGTTTGGAGTGCTAGGGACATCACGGTTTACCGGCTGAATTCTCAGAATTCTTTTGGCACTATTTCGAATAGCACACTGCTAGCAAAGAAACTGCAACCCAGCCGCTGTGACTCACGTGGGACGGGCAGCACGACGGGTGGCGGGGGCTGCGGGTGGGGCTGCGGCACCGGCAGCCTCAGGCCGCGCACGGGCCCCGGCAGCGGCGGCAGCA
>VZTD01004413.1:325632-354255 GCA_013397725.1 Rhagologus leucostigma
GGCGACTTCTTGGGGGGTGCTCTTAAAGGGACAGCGGCCCGGCGGGCTCACGCCGGGGACGGGCACGCCGGGCTCATTTCCCCCTCCCCAGCCTGGGCAAGTGGCCGCAGTGATCTCTCCGTTCTTTCTCCCTCCCGCCCTCCTTCTCTCCCCTCCCTTCGCGCTAAAAAGGGCCCGGTCTCCCCCCGCCCGCCGCCTTGGTGCGGCCTACGCTCCCCCGCCCGCTCCCGCTGTTGGTACGGCCCGCGCGGACCCCGGCAGGCGCGGCAATATGGCGGGNTCCTTCGGGGGCTCCTGGCATTCCTCGGGGTTCCTCGCTGTCTTCTCAGCGTCACTCTTCGGCGCTGCGGCCTTCGGGAAAGGGTCCCATAGGGGCGTGCGCGGCGCCTCTGCCCGGCGGCTGCGGCCCCTTGGTGTAAAGGTTTTAGGAGTGTCTTGGTGGAAAAGTGGGAAGTTAGTGGTTTTGATGGAAAAAAGCTAAATCCTCAACCTTTATGAGTGCAGAATCTGTAATGCGTGCGTCCTCTAGCGATTCCTGTGTGTTATACGGTGAAAGAGTAAGATCCTTTAATACTTGCCACGTGTTATGTGATAAAAGAATCACATAAGAAGGGCTGCTGAACACTGATTTAATTAAAATCGCTTGGAATGCTTTAGCTGAAGAACTCTGTGAACTACAGTTAGAATTATCAGCAGACCCTCTTCCTGGCACAGGGAGTGCCGTTCCCACTTCACGTGTGTCAAGAGGAAGAAGCATCGCATGGGTTTGTGGAGAGTCTGAAATAAAACCGGAATTCTCTGGGTGTTTTCACTTATGATTTATATCCTCTTCTACCTCCCAAATTCAGACCTCTCTGAATTTGTTCTTTACTGGCAAGATGGTCAGCGTTTGTGTGTGTCTTGGCTCCTGTAGAGTCCTTTGCCTTGGAAAACGTTGTTAACCCTCTCCTTACAGGTCTTAGATCCAGTTTCAGAAGGCTGGGTCTCAGGATACAGGTCTGCAAAGTCATCACTGCTGCTCTGCTGTGAGGCGTTGCTGCCGTGCTCCGGAGCAGTGCTTGCCCGTACCCGGAGGAGTTCAGGAGTGGTCTCTGATGGGTTACAGTTCTGTTGTTTCTTAACCTGTTCAGCCAGACTTCTCTTCCTTTCTCTGTTGAACAGGAGCGTAAAGGAACAGCGAAAGTGGATTTCCTGAAGAAGATTGAAAGAGAGATCCAGCAGAAGTGGGACCGTGATCGAGTGTTTGAGATCAATGCTGCGGACAGGAAGGACCAGAAGAGGTATTGTTGTATTCAGATTTTTACTGCTTGAAACGTCTTTTCATTCAAAATCTGCTGGGGGGGAAAAATGGCCCCTTTGTAATAAGCAGCGTTCATGGCTCAGCTGGAGGGACTTGCTCAGACATTGTTGACATTTCTGTAGCCGATGGCATAACGCAGCTGAGTACGTGTGTGGCTGAGTTCCAGCAGGGTAAGACAAGCTTTTTTGTTCTCTGGCAGTGTCAGTACCCTCTGTGGTTTTAAAACAGGGTTCTCCTTGGTGACTTGTACTCTTGGACATGGAGGAGGTTCCTCAGTGTGATGCCTGGGCCCTCACCACTCGGGAGGCTTCACTTTGAGGGAAGGTGTGTCCTGCTCTGCTTCACGGAGCAGAACAGTGTTCCACAAAATCCCGGGTCCTGCTGTAGACCAGCCTCTTGTACTTTTGTGGAAATGGAGGAAGGCCAGGTGTGTGTGACCATTACTGTTCCTCAGATGAGGGGCTGTGGTTTCTTTTCTTACTTGAACCGTGTTGCACGGGTTTGTCCCACCACCTGGTTGGTTGTGGTGTTTCCTAGAGCACTCTGCCTTCTGTCTGGCTGGGTTTGGTTAACGTTTTACTTTGATAATGACTTCCTGCTCTGGTGGTACAATGTTCCTGGGTTGCTGTCTGTCGGTTGTAGAAGGTGTTTGTCTCCTGGGTTACATTTCCTCCCACCTGGTTGGTTGCGTGATTGTTCTCAGCTGTCTGAAATTGGCTCTAAAGGAGCGGGCAGGTGTGGCTGGGCTTTGGGCTCTGTGCTCCCACATGACACACGAGCACTGCTGCAGTGCCCGGGCAGCTGTCCTGGCTGAGGGCTCTGCCAGCCCTGGCCCGGGGGGATTTCCTGGGGGTGGTCCTGGCGAGTTCTGGCTGAGGGGACAGCGGAGGAGCCACGCTGGTCAGCCCTGGCTCCAGCCCGAGGGGGGATGGAGCAGAGGTGCAGGGAGGGAGAGCCTTTCACAGGTGCAGAGTGCTCTGCACTTTTGGGGAAGACCGTATGGCTCTTGGTTTTATTTCTGCCCCGGAGTAATCCTGAGAAACTTGTTCATCCTCTGGGAATGCATAGCATGCTTGGAAGCACAGCTCCTTTGGGATCAGTGGGATCCATGCTCTTTGCAGGTGTGGAGAGGCTGCCGGATTGGGGGGAACAGCATTAATCCTGTGGGAAGGTCTCTGACTGGAAGAGCAGTGACCTTGGCAGTATCAGATTAATATTTGGTGCATGGGAAAGTCAGACTAAACCAAGATAATAACCGAAGTGGTGTAACAGGTGGCAGGTTCCTAAATTGTAGATTTTGCAAGCAAACAAATGACTTGGCCTTTAATCCTGGGTGTAAATGGTTCGAGGGAGTGTGTGAAGGGAAGAGACAAGGCGTGAAGTAGAGTGCAAAGGTAGAGGTGGAAATTCACGGTGTTCTAAATGTAAATGTAAGTATTTTCTTAGCTGCTTTGAGAGCTCGGGTTCCAACAACATAATACATCTTTGAAACACCCTGCGACAATATATCCCTGTGAAAGGAGTGATTGCTTGCAGTGTGCCCTTAAAATCTGAACTCACGCAGTGGGAGATTAAATAAATGACTTTAAGCCTTTGCTGTAATTAACTTACAGGAGCAGGATTAGAATTTGTTACTTTTGGGAACATGCTATATCTATTTCAGCGTTTCTGTGTGATGTCAGTCCTCTGTGGGTTTTTTCTTTTGTGCTTATTTTTTTAAGATGATAAAGCCTGTTAACGTATCAGCTCTTTAAAATCAAAGACTCATGTTACTGGTAAGGAAGATATTTTAACGTTGCTGTGGGCAGATAACAGCTGAACATACCAGTCACCTGTTTTGCTTGTGTATTGTCTGATGGTCACTTAAAAAGCTAATTATGTGTTTTAATTCTTTGACTTTTTTCTCAGCAAAGGAAAGTACTTTGTTACCTTTCCTTACCCCTACATGAACGGCCGCCTGCACCTGGGACACACGTTTTCCTTATCTAAATGCGAGGTAAAAATTCTCCTTTGTTGATATCTTTAAATAATACTCTAGAACAAATGCTGATTTTGTAGTTCAGTTTTGAGCTAACAGGATGCTCTGTCAGTTCCTTTATAGCTTTAGTAATGACTTTTTAAATTTTCCTTTTTGCCGCATTTCAGTAGGAATATTGCTGCCTGAAGGGAAATGCCATTCATGTCTTTTTAATTTGATGAGATGGGGCTGCAGGTGTTTCCCCTGTTCATTCTTTGAAATGAGATTTTTAGGAGACGCTGCTAAATGGCTCAAACTTCACAAGAGATCTGTCCCTTGTGTTTGTGCGTGCTGTGCTCTGTGACCTGTGTGGGAGCAGGTTTCGGGCACTAGTGGGTAGGATTCCACAGCATCCCTCTTTTTGCACCCACTGGTCTCTGGTCGGAGCCAGCCTGGAAGCTGGGCACGCCCGTGGTGCCACGGGGGGCAGGCCTGGGAACGAGCTCCGGTTTCACCTGCCTGCCGTGAGCTCCTCCCCAGCTGTGTGCCCGCGCTCACCTGTCTGCCGGTAGCTGCGTGTTAGGGAAGGAATCTCACCTGCGTTTGAGCAGGTGCTGGCTCAGCCTGGTGCCGTTCCCGTTTCAGCTGTTCCATTTTCCCTGTCTGTAGTTCGCAGTCGGGTACCAGAGGCTGAAGGGGAGGAGCTGCCTGTTTCCCTTTGGGCTGCACTGCACGGGGATGCCCATCAAGGTGAGAGTTTTGCAGTTTCTGGGGGTTGTTTCTGGTGGGGTTTTTATCCCTAAGGCTGCTTGGAGCCTTGCTTGCTGTCCATCCTCAACACCACCTTACTTTATGTAAAAATTCACCAAGGCAGGGTGATTTGGAACCTGAATTTGTAATAAACGTGTGTTGTGCTTGAACTATAACATCACCTTCCAGAAGAAGATAAAGTGCTGGAAAACTAAATTTTACCTGTTGTATGTTTTTGTTTGCAAGAAAATCCTCGCAGTAAACCTCCTCCTGCCCTGGAAGGTGTTCTGGAAGTGGCAGGATCTCCTAGATGTTAATGCAAGGTCCAGAAAGAGTTTAAAGCACTTAAAGTGTGGAATGCAAAATGTTTTGAGTAAAACCCTCTCCTTGGCTGTGATTGCAGCCGGTGCCTCGGCTGACACACTCCCAATAACTCTGTTCAGGCTTGTGCAGATAAGCTGAAAAGAGAAATGGAATTGTATGGTTGCCCACCGGAATTTCCTGATGAGGAGGAGGAAGAGGAAGAAAACTCTGGTAAAAAAGAGGAAGAAATTATCATCAAAGACAAAGCAAAAGGCAAAAAGGTAAAGTTTAAACCAAGCCTTCCTGTGTGCAGAGGTTTTTGGTACAAATGTAGTGCAGGGCTACATTTGTAGACAGCCATGGGTTTGAGCAGGGCCCCGAGAACAGAGCACTCCTTGCCGGGTTGTTGTGGCAGAGCCTCTGCGGGTGTGTCGGACATCGGCATGGAACAGCTGGGAAGAGGAGGGTTAGGGAACGTACAGTGAATACAAGGTGTGGTAGAATGGAAATTCTGTGAATACGAGGTGTAGAATGGGAACTCTAATCATTTATCCTCACTGTCAGAGAGAGGATGTGAGACTATTTGTATTAACTTGTGTGTCTGGAATCAGAAACCGTAACATTAACAGAGGCAAATGCTCTTGTGACGAGACTGTGGGCTTCTTCCTAATCCCAGTTATTCTTTCAGAGCAAGGCTGCTGCCAAGACTGGCTCTTCCAAATACCAGTGGGGGATCATGAAGTCTTTGGGTCTGTCTGATGAAGAAGTGGTCAGTTTTTCTGAAGCTGAGCACTGGCTGGATTATTTCCCTCCCCTTGCTGTCCAGGATCTGAAGAGCATGGGATTGAAGGTGACTCTGGGAGATTCTAACCTCAATTACACGGGTAGCCATACCTGTGTTGTTACTGTGTTGGTGAATGTGCTGCTTCTCCTTGAGATTTTCTGTGTAATACCAGCATAATTCCAGAAATGCTTCTGATATTTATGGATTTAGTTGTTAAACCTTTTGATGGTCTTGGGTGATAAGTAAGTGCTCTCTTATATAGAGCTTGTACCCTGTGCTGTGGTCGCAGCTGGAAATGAGTCCAATAAAGGCATTATGACCCATAGCTCGCAAGTGAGATAACTTGTCCGTGGTCAGTATTGACGGTAGTTCCATTTAACATCGCATCATTACTCTTCCTAAAAGTACTTGTCCTGCTGACAACAGATTTTTGAAGATGAAGAGAGGTAAAGATGAAACAAGGCAGTGCTGAAATTCAGCTTGAAGGGTTGGTTAGAACTACTACAAAACCTCTAAGTTTCTCAGTCAGTGAAGGGACCTCGAGTCTTTGACGTCTCTGCTCTGAGAGCAGGCGCAGATGTGTGTTTAAGCTTACACCCTCTGTGGGATACGTACTTGCATTGTCTTTTTGGAGAGAAAGGTCTTTTTATTTTTAGAATGATAGTTGCGGCATTATGAGATTCCTTTAATTCCTTGATTGTGGTTACTTACTGGAGCCTCTTGCCCATTTTCAGGTGGACTGGAGGCGTTCCTTCATCACAACAAATGTCAATCCCTACTACGATTCCTTTGTACGATGGCAATTCCTTACACTAAAGGAAAGAAATAAGATTAAGTTTGGCAAACGGTAAGCTGCCACTCAGCTCTGAGTTTTTGGGGGTGTGGATAAGCTCAGCTGTACCAACGCCAGAGCCCTGTGACATGTCTCTAGAGCGTGCTTTTAACTCACATGAAACCAGAGTCTTTCACTGCTGGTGCTCTGCCTGACGCAGTGAAGTGTAGCTGTTGTGCCAACAAAGCATGTGAGATTTGTCTTCTGGGTTTAGTTTTTCCGTGGGTACCAACTCAAAGCAACAAAGGGCCAATTGTGAAAGCTCTTGTGAAAACTGAACATTGGCACTGATCGAAACAGATCCACGTGAAATTTGAAAATACCATTAAGAGGTCTTTTTTTCCCAGGGAGCTATATTTTTTTTCTTCTTGCTCTATACATTATTTTACTCGCTGCTAAATGTGAATACACCTTTTTCTAGATACACAATTTATTCTCCTAAAGATGGACAGCCTTGCATGGATCATGACAGGCAAACAGGAGAGGTAATATTTTTACTTGACACTTTCATGCATTGCTTATGATCTTCAATACTGAATGTAAAGTAAATTGTATCTTGAAGCAAAATATAGTTTGTACGTGCGGAGTCACTGGCTCTCAGTTGTCAGTGCATGTGAAAATTGAATGAGCTCCTCTCTTGAGCGGATTTGTCTGGAACTGTGGATAGTATTTTCCATTGTAGCTGGTTTCTGTGATTGCCAAACAATCTGTGCCAGCAGCATCAGTCCACTGTGTTGTTATCTGTTGAAACTAAATAAACAAGCTGTTGTTAACTTAGGTGTTGCTGAGACAGTGTCTGTGACAACTAAGTTTTTGGCTGTAAGAATACAGTATAACCTCTCTGCGGTCTGTGTTTTAGTGAACAGCCTTTCATATGAATGGAAATAGAATTTACTCTGAGGAGGAAAGCATGAATACTGTAAATAGTGTTTGGATTAGGTTCCTGCAAGACTGGATTTATTTTCTTTCCTGCTCAAGTCAATTTCATTTATTGATTGTTGCATTATTTGTGGGAATTGTAGGGTGTTGGGCCTCAAGAGTACACGCTGATAAAAATGAAGGTGTTGGATCCTTACCCTGCAAAATTGAGGTAGGTCTTGAGTTTTTAGTGGCAGATATGCTCTGTCTCCTGGCCAGAGCTGACCATTGAATCAAACAGTCTGTTTTGCGTAATGCAGAATTTCATTTCACCTGGTTATTTCCATCACTTCAAAGACCTGGTCAGAATCTGGAGCTGCTCTGTTTGCTCTATCTGCATGGAACTCAAGTTGGAATTAAAAAAAAAAAAAAAAAAGGGGAAAGAAAATGGAAAACCCACAAAGAATTAATGACCTGCTTTTGTCTCTTAGGAAACATTACTTGAAAGTTGATGTTAGTTTGAAAGCCTGTTCTGTGTGATCCAGAATGATTTTATTTTGGTAACTTATACAGTGCTTTTTTTGCCCCCCAGCGGCTTGAGAGGAAAAAACATCTTCCTGGTGGCTGCCACGCTCAGGCCAGAGACCATGTTTGGCCAGACCAACTGCTGGCTGCGCCCGGACATGAAGTACATCGGCTTTGAGACTGGGAACGGGGACATTTTCATCTGCACCCAGCGTGCTGCCCGAAACATGTCCTACCAGGGTTTCACCAAGGACAACGGGGTCGTGCCTGTGGTCAAGGAGCTGATGGGAGAGGTGAGCGTCCTGCAGCGTGCTGGTCGGGCTTAGCTGGTCCTCTGCGGCGTACACTTGGAAAGGTGATGGCGGGATTCTGATTGTAAAGAAAATACAGGGGCTATTACAGAAGTTTTGGAGTGACTAAAATTTTGGTGGCTAAAAGCACGAGCAGCAGGCTGCTTCCTTGGCAGGCAAGCCACAGCTGCTGCTGAGAGAATAACCTGGTGCACTTACATGGGAACAGATGCATTCCTATTGCCTCAGCGTGATTTGGCGATGGGATAGTGCTAAGTAATGCTTTTCTGCTTGCTGGGAAGAGTGAATGGAAAGGGAGTGGAAAAAGTAATAGCTCGAAAGGGTTACGTGGAAAAGGCTTTTGTTGGTGCTGACATTTCCAGTACGCCTATGTGAATTAAGCTTTCTTAGCTGAGTAGTTGAATGTCAGTGGTTTGGGGATTTGCTGTCCTTAACTTGTGTGCTTTGTGCAAGTGTCGTCAGTGGCGTTTATTCATCTTGATACCAAGCACCTTCAGCTGCTTGCATCCCTTGATCTCCATTCACTACTTGTCACCGTCTTACTTGATCTTGCTTTGAAGAATGAAGTAGAAAATATGGGTTTTTTTCCTTTGTTAGTAGACGTGATGTGAGTTCAAGCAAATTAGTGAGGTAGAAGACAGCTGCCACATCTAGACTGCCTCCTGTCAGTGTGTGAATATCTTGACAATATGCTTTTCTTCCTTTGTTTAATGTTGCTTTTGGCACTGGCTTCCTAAGTCGTTCTTGCCTCAATGCTGTTGTGCTTCAGATACTCGGAAGCAAACTGTCCTTCTGCTTCCTGTGTTTTCCCAATTCTACGTGCTAGTAGTTTAAGTTTCTTTGACTTTGGTTTTTGACTTTTCTACCAGTAAATAATCGATATATTGTCTCAAATAGTACCACGTGTTTTCGTACGTACTTCCTCCTTGTCCATCTGTAAATAAAATGTATTTAATTTGTTTGTAATGTGTGAGGAAAATTTACAGAAAATTTGAAGAGTATCAGCCAGGAGAGCTTGCTCGACTAGGCTGAAACCCCCTGATTTACTGTAATGCTGTTCCTTCGTCCTGCTCAGGAGATTCTTGGTGCTGCGCTTTCGGCACCGCTCACCACCTACAAGGTCATATACGCCCTGCCCATGCTCACCATCAAGGAGGATAAAGGTAACTGCAGCACGGCCTGTTGAGTGGGCACTGGCATTCAGTGTGTGGGGACTAATCCTTTCATCTGTTTATCTTTTCCTTTGCCAAGGCACTGGAGTGGTGACAAGTGTTCCCTCTGACTCTCCGGATGACTTTGCAGCCCTGAGAGACTTGAAGAAGAAGCAGGTCAGTCTGTTAACTGAATTGTTTCTGTTTCCTTTCTGTACTGAAGACGGTCAGAAGTGAATATCTGGTGGGTAAAATGAAACTCGCTTTAATTGGCGTTTTGCCATCTCTAACTTGAAATCAACAAAGTAGTTAAAAATAAGTGAACTTTAAACCAACTGGGCTAGGACAGATGTTTTGGTTTTTTTCAGACTTCAGGTCTGAGTTTTGGATGAGGATCATGTAACTTGTGCTGCATGTTAAGGTAGAGAAGAGAACCAGTGGAACAGAAGTGAATTCCTGTTGTGGAAATGACTTCCAGAAATGAGATTAAGATTCTCTATGAATTTCGAACGAGACCGAAAGTGGTTGTTACTAATTGCGAGAGTACATCAGCATCTGAACAGCTATCCCTGGCTACTGAATTTTTGCCCATTCATTTCAGGGAAGAGCAATATCAGTTTTTCCCCTTTTAAAAAAATGTAGACAATTATGACAAGGAATCATCTGGAAATGAGATGGGGGTTGAGCTCAGGTGTCAGAAATGGTGAGAAGGCAGGGGAGTGGCTTTGTCTGATTTATAATAAAACATTATGTACAAAAAAGACACTATGAATGGATAAAAACTTTTAAATCTAGAAGACTTCTATCAATTGCTTTTTTTTTTTTCTTCCAACTTTCAAGGCTTTGAGGGTGAAGTATGGCATCAGAGATGAAATGGTCCTGCCATTCGAGCCGGTGAGTGCGCCCAGATGTGTCCATCTATCGCACATAGGATGTTGTGCTCACTGATGAGAAATAAATCAGGAGCTGTGCCTACCTCTTCCAGAGTTTCTTTTTAAAGTCCTCTTCAGTTGAAAGAGCTGAAGAACTTGGAGTAAAATTTTCATGTTTTCCTGTAGTTACAGCGTTTGGTCTGTTAAGGGTTGCAACCAAGATTTGTTATTCTACGCTGTACTTCAGAGAGAAAGGAAAGTATCGGTTTTTATGGGAATTACTGTTTTGGAAAATGGAATGCATCGTTATACTGATAACCTGTTGGTTGGTTAAAACGTAGTGCCCTAATAGCCAGATTAGGCGTGTGTCTGTTCCACGCAGAACGCTGAGGTCCCTCGCTGTCAGTGCAGCCTCGTGGCCGAGGCGGTTTCCCTTAGGCAAGGCGGGTTGCAGGTAAAGCCATCCCGGCACCCTGCAGCACCCTCGGTCGCACACGCCGGCTGCGGTGCTGGGACAGCTCGGTGTGGTGTCCTGTCACGGGATGCTCCTGGGCAGCTCGGGAGTCGCCCTGGGCACTGCTGGGAGCTTCTGGCTGATGAGCAGAATTGCACCAACGTGTTGTAAGCCCTGTGTAACTTGTGTTAGATGCCGTGAATGTACAGAGCGAGCAGTGCGGTGCAGGAGGGGTTTGACAGCCTTTTGTCGATTCTCAGGTGCCTATCATTGAAATCCCAGGCTATGGCAGCCTTTGTGCTCCATTTGTCTGTGACGAGCTCAAAATCCAGAGCCAGAATGACAGAGAGAAGCTTGCAGAGGCCAAGGAGAGAGTGTACCTGAAAGGATTCTATGAGGGAGTAAGTAGTAAAAGATTTTGGTAAGTGGTTTCTTGGTGAGTTTAATTAGGAGAAAAAAAAAGGCAGATAGAGAATAATAAAAAAAACCCAAACCCTCAAGAAAGAGGAGCACTGTCCTTTTTTCCCAAAGCACTTTTCATTTAGACTCTTCCTGCAGTGAGGTTCTGCAGTTGGAGGAGTGACGCAGAATTGGAGAAACTTTGTACTCACGCGTTCCTGTGTTCTCTGAACATTATAACCTGATTTCTGAACAAGTGTCTTTTTGGGCATAGAGCATGATAGGGGATACACATGATAGAGTCACCCCAAGAAAACAAGTGATCACCTTCTGTGGAGCTGATCCATTTTGTTGCAAGTATAGCTAGGGAAACTGATAGGAAATGAGCAAGGTATTGTTATTTGCAGGGTTTTTTTGTTTTGTTTTTGGGGATTTTTTTTTGTGTGTGTGTGTTGTGTGTGTTTGGTGTGTGGGGATTTTTTGGGGTTTTTTGGGTTTTTTTACCTCAGTAGCTCACTATGTGTATATCTCAGCTGTTCTTTTGTAAGCAAGCAACGGTTTTTATTTCTGACTCTTTGCACTCTGTCATCTATGTGGATGCTGACGTGTACAAACTGTTTTTGGGTAAAGATGACTACACTTAATGAAAATAAACAGCACCTGTACTCTTATATGTTGCATGTCAAAGATTGCAGCACCTGCTACTTCCTTATATTGATTTGAACACCTGTGGCACCTATTTCTTGCTAAATTTTGAAAAAACTTATCTCCTGTGACCCATCTTTTACAGGTGATGTTGGTGGATGAGTTCAAGGGGCAAAAAGTTCAAGATGTCAAGAAACGCATTCAGAAGCTGATGTCAGATAAGGTGTGTGACAGCGTGCACACAGCCGCTTCTGCATTGTCCGTTTTGTCCTTTTCACAGGACTGAGTCACCAGAGAAACCCCTGGTGTGGTTCTGCAGCCCTCAGGGTGCTTTGGGTTGCTGTAGAGCACAGAACGCTGCAGAGAGGGGGACCCGGTGTTCTTGGGCTGAGTAGCTTGGTTAGAGTTCTCTTGTTCCCTGCCTTATTCTATTACCCTCCCTAGGACATGTTCTGGTGGTCCAATTTATTCTTTAATATAGCTGGGAGGATACTGGAAGTGTGGAACCTGAACCTGAAGTCTCTTTCAAGCCGGTAAAGGGGACGTGTGATGTGCAAACGCCCCGTTGCTGGGCTCATCCTTCGGAGAAGGGAGAGTAGTAAATGAACAGTGATTGTGGCGTCCCTCTAATGAGACTCCCTAATGAGGATCGGGAGTGGGAGAGGCTTCAGGCGTTTGGTCATTATTCCCTTGTTGTTGCAGCATTGTTATGTCCAGATTATAAGGTAACCCATCACCCTGCATCAGTACACGTGGCGTGTGCAAGTAGATTTGAAGCTCAGCATCCTGTTTTCATTTGCCTTTCCCCCTCCCTCCATCCCCTAGGGTTTCCTAGGAGCTGTTTCAATCAGTGGGGCATAGTCAGTGGGAAATAGGGCATAGTCAGTGGGAAATGTTTTGTGCTTACGTCCTCCTTTTCCTCATGCATTCTGTACAAAGTGCTGTGAGCTGGTGCCTCAGAGAAGCACACGGTCAAGCCTTGCCTCATTTTGCATGGGGGAATGCTGAGGCAAAGAGCCTGGGCAGCGGTGAGAGCCATGCAGTAAAGGCTGTAAACCAGATTAGAATGGAGGGGATGCTTTTTAGTAAGTTGTCAGGATTTTCAATACTTTGCTGAGTACTTAAATCTCAGCTTCCGTTGCCCTTTCAACTCTTAGGGCGAAGCCATGATTTATATGGAACCTGAGAAACAAGTTATATCGAGATCTGCTGACGAGTGTGTCGTGGCCCTTTGTGACCAGTGGTAAGTGAAATAAAGCCGTAGTTATAAAGTTGCTCCAACCGAACCCTACTTCTCGATTGCTTTATTGCAATAAACCTTTCCTGACTGTAGGTATTTAGATTATGGTGAAGTGAGCTGGAAGAAACAGGCGTCAGAGTGCTTGAAACATCTGGAGACGTGAGTTATGAACGTGGCTGTAAAGGAGAGTGACTTTGCTGCTGGTGGTGGGGTCTGAGAGGGCTGAAAGCAGTAAGAGCTTCTTTCTTACAGGTTCTGTGAAGAGACTAGGAGAAATTTTGAAGCTACCTTAGGTTGGCTACAAGAGCATGCGTGCTCCAGGACGTATGGCTTAGGTAGGCAAAACACTCCTTTCTTGGTTGGTGCTTCGTACGGATGGCACTCCTCACTTCGTTTGGAAGGCTTAAGTGCCGTGTAACATCCCCAGTGGTACAGGGGAGTGCGAGAACAACATTGTCCAGCTTGTATCTTGGCCCAGCATCCCAGAGAAGGCATGCCTTGTTGGAAGTGTGTGGGGCTGGTAATATTTGCATTACTACAGGTGGTCTGTGCAGTATCTCGGTAGCTTTTTACCTGGGCCATTGATTTGGAAGGGACCTCAGAAGAGGGAACTAATACCACTTCTTGGGTTTTCTCCTCGAAGTCTGACTAGCCTTCGTCTTGTGTAGCCTGACGTGGGACGGCTGCTAGAAGAGCGCTGTAACCCGCAGCAGATGTTCTTGAGATGAGCTGTGTCAGGAAACTGATTCAAAATCAGCAACTGTTCGTGCTTGAGTAAAAGTTTCAAGTGCATAATTTAATTTTTAAAACGAGTACTTTTAAAAGCCCTAAGCATGACTACTAATGTGTATGTATGTTCGTATGTTCCACTGAGAGTCATAAACTGCTTATGTGTGCTCGAGGGTCGTGCGTGTGGGTAGGGGTGGTGCTGTGGTACCTGACAGCTGCCTTCCCCCTGTCCAGGGACCCGCTTGCCTTGGGATGAGCAGTGGCTGATAGAGTCTCTCTCTGACTCCACTATCTACATGGCCTATTACACCGTGGCTCACCTGCTGCAGGGAGGGAACCTGAGGGGCCAGGGAGAATCTCCTCTGGGCATCAGGTAAGGAGAGCAAACCATTCAGTTCTCTTGTTTAATTGGGTGTGCTTATCTCCTGAATTGCTCTGCAGAAAGACTTGCCGAGGAGGCTGAGTCTTTGCTTTTGTGTGTAAAAAAACATCGTTATTAAACTTAACCTACCATGAGCTGAGTTAGAACAGGCCTGCAGAGGGGAAATAAGGAAAGAGAGAAGAGTGTGATAGGCAGTGAGAGAAAGAGGACGGAGAAATGCCTCTGAAAGAACTGTGTGGAGAGTAAATCACCTTTTTCGATAGTTGTTTGACTTGCCTCAAAGTGGTCCTTGGCAGGTTGTAGGGTGATCGGTTTCAGTGGCTGCTGAGGGCGTCTCTGCTTGCTGCGACTGCTGTGCACCATAACGAATTGTAGGCTCCAGTGTACAGAGGGAGCAGGATTTAGCTCTTGGTTTTTGTCACTGTCACTCTCTTGGAAACTTAGAACCGTCTTTTATCCACAACTTGTCTGTGGAAGTCTTCAGAGCAAGAGGGAGGAGGCACGTGACCTCTTGGTTGGAGTAGCTTTTGAATTGTGGTGATGGGGATCAGAGAGATGAGATAAGTACAGCTGAGTCTGGAGTTGGAAAAACACTTCAGATTGTACCTTGAATCATTTGCTCTAATTCTGCGTGGTTTATGAACTAATTTCTGGAGTTTGCATATTGGAATGGAAACTTTTCTTACCTGATGCTATAACTAATCTGAGAACCATTTCCAAAGTAAAGATTCTGATTCTTACAGACAGAAATCGCTCTGAGAGACTGGGCAAGGCTGTCATTTGGGCTCAAACTTCTCTAATTACAGAGGAGCTACGCACGAGCTAGTCATGTCTGGAAACAAGCTTTGAAGTGAGCATCCTGGGCCCTGAATTACAGATTTGATGTAACAAAGCATGTACAATTAGAGTGCTCTCCTATGCGAGTAGATAACATCTAGCAGCCCTGGAAAATGCTTTTTACGGATAATTGCTCTGTGGTGTGAAGGAAAAGGGGGTTTGTGGCCCATCCTGTCAGTCACCTTCAGTTACAGTGAATTTGGCACCAAACACAAGCTCGGTCACAGCACAGGAATTTAAAGCGTAGGACAAGAACTGCCAGAACCAAACCAGTAAACCTGTGCCTGTAAGATTTATTCTGGACTGGTAGTACAGACCATCACCTGAGATGGTTTTCTAATGTGTACTGGAAGTACTTGGGGTCCAGAATGCTTTTCCTCTCCGCGTAGCATAGGCCAATGCCCCTTAGCAGGTGCTAACACGGAGCAAACTTTGGCTTGAAAGTGTTTAATTTGGAATGCGTGCAGGCAGTATCTGATGCAGTCTGCTGAAGTTCTGAGAGCCAGGAGTAAAAATCTCTGTAGCAACAAGGAGGATATGTGTTAATGCAGCCCAGTGGCTGCAGAGCTGTGGGTCTCAGTTGCGTCTCATCGGTATTTTCGTTCAAAATTGTGGATCCTACCTCTGGTAATTGGTAAGATGTGTCTCGCAGTAGATGTTAATTTTAGATGTTGATTCCATTTGAACTGGGAAAAGACCACAAATATTTTCCATGTAGGCGGAGACAGCCTTGAACTGCATAGCAGTTCTCTCCTGTCCTCCTGCTCTCTGACTTCTGGGAAGCCAGAAGGAATGGCTCCATGAGACCTACCAGTGAGGGGCTCTCAGTGTTCACTTGAGGTCACACGTGGTGCTGAGGGTTGGGTGGTGGCATTTGGAAAAGAAACGATTGGGTTTCCAGGACATTCAAGATGATGCTTTAATTATTAATCACTTTTTCTTTATGGCAGTCTTCATGCTTTCTTGGGAAATCTCAAAGGGCGGTTTAAGCAGGGCATGGCTTGAGCAGTTCTGAATTTGTTTCTGATGTTGGATTCACTCACCTGAACTCAGGCAAAGGGCCTGGGCGCTCTGTCCGTGTTTGCTGAACACGTGGACTGTGCTGTGAGAATGGATCAACAGGTTTAAGCTGCCTTATACAAAGTGCTGTGGAGCGTGAGGGGCTTTTACTGACTTTGCAGTGTGGGACTGATTCTGTGCAGGGCGCATCAAATGAGCAAAGAGGTTTGGGATTACATCTTCTTCAAGACGGCTCCATTCCCTAAAACTGAGATTCCAAAAGAAAAGTTGGATAAGCTGAAGGAGGAGTTTGAATTTTGGTATCCCGTGGATCTCAGAGTTTCTGGCAAAGATCTTGTTCCAAATCACCTGTCGTACTACATCTACAATCACGTGGCCATGTGGTCGGAACAAAGGTGAGATGGGATGTGATGCAGGTGTGCAGGAGGTGAAGCTGCAGAGTCGCAGTTCTGTCACGTTTGCTAATGGCCTTTGGACTGTACGACATTTAGAAAATGTGTTGAAAATGTATTCTTTCATATTGCAGCTTTGATACAGTTGTCTATAATAGAAGTTACTGAAATGGAAGGGTTTCTTACCGTTATTTCTGCTGGTTTTTTTTGCAATATCTCCTCCTATGGATTTCCCAGTGCTGAGTTGTATTCCTGCACTGGGATTTACGTGACTTTATTATTGAGTCTTCTTAATTCCTTCTCAAGGATGGTTAAAACAGCTGTATATGCTCCCATGAACTGTGCAGGACTGGTTGAGAATCTTTGCCCATCGCGTGATGCTTTTAGGGTGAAGATACAGTTTGCATTCCCTTGAACTTTGGTTTAAGGGTTGTATAAAACTGTGTATAGGAAAAGTGGGTTTCTGATGTATAGTAAAGATGATTGTGGGTAATTTAGTATCTCCTTCCTTCATGGGTAGAGATGTGGACCCGGCACTGTTGTGTGCTCTTGGGCAGTGCCAATCACTGGCCTTTAAATTAAAAATATCTGAATAGAGGAAGGCAAAGTAAATGAACTGTAATTGCAGGTGCACTGCTCCCTGCCTTGCATTTGAGCAATGATAATCCTTAGCCTTTATGCTGTAGTTCTTTTCATCTTCGGAGACACTCCTTAATATATTTAAGACAACCCTTAGGTTTTTTTTTTTTTGAAGATTCCACTTAAGGTGTTCATCTCAAACTGGAACATAAAATGTTTGTTCCTTTTTTTAAAAATAGAAAATGTATTTACTTGGCCAAAAGCTTTGTATCTTGTCTTCAAACAGAGAAAAATGGCCGGTAGCTGTGAGAGCCAACGGACATCTGCTCCTCAATTCCGAAAAGGTACGGCTGCGTTTTTTGTGGCATGGCTTTTGTGTTGTCAAAACAGGCATTTGTTAGCCCGACTAGAAACTTCTTCTTGGGATTTAAGCAGTGGAAATAGTGACATTTCTTCATTAGCGCCCTCCAGTTTTTCATTCCTTAGAGGTAAAGACCTGCCTTGCCTGTGATTCTATGTAGCACTTTCTGTTAAGTCAGCTCTTGCGTAGTCTCGCCAGTGTAGCGAAGAGTTCAGTGCATTTCTGTTAAGTTTTAGGGTGATATAAAATGTTTATTTATTTAACTAAAGTTTAGCTTGTTAGAGCATTGGCGTAGATGCAGTGAGAAGAAAACGTTTGTGCCAATAACTTGCTGATACGTGAAAGTTCTGACACTGAATGGAATTAAAAGTGCTGGAACGCAGGAATTAGGCCCTGGACACTGTCTGATATGAATCGAAAAAACCCCAAAACAAACCCTAGTGGAGTCCTTCTTGAAAAATCAATGCAGGGCGAGCTGAAACTGCCCGTTTTAAAGTAGTATTTGAGTTTAATTTAGGGAATTTCTGGGATTGTATTTTGGTGCTGAGTGCAAGCAGAGTTCAGTCTGCTTCTGCTGTGAGACCTCATTCAGATTTACCAAAGTGCTTTTTGCTGTGATTCGTGAGAAAATGGTTTGCCCAAACCCTTGTTGGGTCTGTCTTGCTTATCCACCAACACAGGGGATGTGTGAGAAAACAAACACTCTTATCTTTCTTTCAGATGTCTAAATCGACAGGCAACTTCCTCACCCTCACTCAAGCTGTTGACAAGTTTTCTGCAGATGGTGAGTGCGTTCTGACCTGCATCTGATTGTCAATTATGCCAAAATGACTAAAACGAGTGTTTTGCTCTCAAAAGAGTTTATTGGAGTATTGAATGGCAATAAATCTGCCACTTACCACCTGCTCTTGTTGAAAAGCTGAACTCCACTTGGAAGACTGAGATGTGTTAGCACACCTTGTTCAGCCAGGAGCTGCTCCCAGGGCTGAGCCCTCCAGGAACAGCCTGTTTGATCTTTCTGCGTTCGCTGGAGAGATCAGAACACAGGACAGGCTGTTGGTGTGCACAGGGTGTGTACGTGTTTGTGCCCTGCGTATCCGTGTGTGCCATGCTTCTTCTTCCACGCTCCTGTGTTTTGGGCAGTGACTGTGCTGGTCTCCTGGTTCTGGTGTCTGTCTGGTCCCTTCCCAAGGAGGGCACTGTTCCTCTCCTGGGGGGAAGTGCCTCCTTTGAGGCGTCTCTGGCTGCCCAGGCAGTTTGTGACCTGGTTTTGCATTTGTTAGCTCCAGCTGAAGTGAGGTGTCACGGGTGCGGGAGGCTCGGCACTCTGTGGGTATCGGCCAGCTCGTGGCATCCAGCCATGGCAGCTGATCCCATTTCCGTCAGGCATGCGTTTGGCCTTGGCTGATGCTGGAGACACCGTTGAAGATGCCAACTTTGTGGAAGCCATGGCAGATGCTGGTATTCTTCGTCTCTACACGTGGGTGGAGTGGGTGAAGGAGATGATTGCAAACAGAGACAGCCTGAGGAGCGGCCCAGCCAGCACCTTCAATGACAGAGTCTTTGCCAGGTGTGGTACAAAGGTTGATAATACAGTTTGGGCCAGGTTTTTCCTTGCAAGAAGGAATCCTGTAGTTATTTTTTTCTACAAATAATGAATACCATAAAACAGGGCACATTCCACGGGTTATGGGCTTTGGCTGCGCTGGTGACAGCTTTACACGGCGTTGCCATTACATGGGGCACACTGTGCAGTATTGATGTTGTCACTTCCCTTCCCTCCCCAGTGAGATGAATGCAGGCATAATGAAGACAGACCAAAATTACGAGAAGATGATGTTTAAGGAAGCTCTGAAAACAGGTTTCTTTGAGTTTCAGGTAGGAGCTGTAAGAAAGTGACACCTGGTATTTGTTACTTTGTGGATTTCTTTTGATCCTTCTGTCTCTGATCCTTAATTGTACAGCTGAATTGGAATCAGAATTGTGTCAAGAAACAAGAGTACTTCAAGGGACTAAATGTGGAATTGTAGAGGTCTGCTTGTGTTGGTTTACAAAGATCCAGAGGAAAACAAGAGCAATTCTGCAAATAGTCCCGATATCTAATATGAGCAAGAAGCTGCTGAAAAAAGACGCTATTAAAAAGAGCATTGCCTTTCTTTATATCTTTTGTGATAAAGGACTCTTCATAAGAAATCCAGATAATACATCGACAAAATTGTTTGGAAGCATAGTGCTTTTTGATACCCTCCATGAACCATGTCTCCAGAGTGTCTGCAGAGCCATGCTGCTCTATTTAATGAATTAGAGACGCTCCTTCGTGCGGCTGCTTTGAGATGCTCAGGAGCAGGGTTAAATAGGCTGAATTATGTGTAACGATAGATCGTATTCATTGCCTTTTTCTTAGTCCTTATTAATATCGGTATGTAAGTTACTTGGTATGACAGCACCTGATACACAGCTGTGGATGTTTTTGTCTTTTATGTTTGTGCCAATAAACAGTTTTTTTAAGTACCACATAAATGCAAAAATCCAGTGGCCAACTGACAGATTCACACGTGGGTGCTTCAGGAAAATACAGTTCTTAGTAATGGATTATTACGAGCTGCTCACGTTCTGCAGGCGTGTTAGTGCCCACAGGTGTGTGTGTGTGTGTTTGACTCTGGGTGTTTCTCCCTGGCAGCTGAGTGCTGATGGCTGTGTTGTTGTTCCAGGCAGCGAAAGACAAGTACCGGGAGCTGGCGATCGAGGGCATGCACAGGGAGCTGGTGTTCCAGTTCATCGAGGTGCAGACTCTGCTGCTGGCTCCCATCTGCCCCCACCTGTGTGAGCACATCTGGTCTCTGCTGGGGAAGGTACCGATGTTTCAGTTCTGTCATTGATTCAGATCTGAGCTTTTATGGATTTCAGTAACACCCAAGTCAGGCTTACAAATACTATTCATATACAAGTAGAAAAAATGCGTCAGAATCCAAGGAGTCCTACTGGCTCATTGTCCCTGGGACAGTCACTGCAGGGAGCTGGCCTCTTGCTGTGATGATATGTGCAGCATTAAAACCAGGCACTATCATCGTCTGCTCACAAAGAGGCGATCCAAAATGAAGTGAAACAATGCAATAGTCTTACACTTCTGCGTAAAGCTTAGCTTTGATTTTTTTTTTTTAAGCCCTGCGCTTGTAGATGGCGTTCCTTAGCCACGTGGTAGTTGTGATTGTGCGTATAGCCCTGAACGCACTCGCAAAGAGGTGCTTGTTGGCTGTGTGCCCGCTCCTTTACAACCTAGTTATGGGTGCGTGCTCACTGAGGTCCAAACTGGCTAAACTCCATTTTCCAATCAAGCTATAATGGCTGGAAAACCCACCAGCTAACGTGTGTTCACCTCAGTGCATTTGTGTCTTCCTCTGCCCCAAAGCCTGACTCCATCATGAGGGCCTCGTGGCCGGCAGCAGGGCCCGTGGATGAGGTGCTGATTCGCTCCTCACAGTACCTGATGGAAGCAGCTCACGACCTCCGGCTCCGCCTCAAGAGCTACATGGCGCCTGCGAAAGGAAAGGTGAAGGTCGTCTGTTTGCCTGCATGTGTGATAATTCTGTATTGCCTAGGGACTCCTTCCTAATTGCTTTTATTTCCTCAGAAAAGTGCTAAAGAGCCTTCCCAGAAGCCTTCTCACTGTACCATCTACGTGGCGAAGAACTACCCGCCCTGGCAGCACACCACCCTGTCCATCCTGCGCAAGCACTTCCAGGTGCTCGTCCCTTCCTCTGCCCTCCAGCTGCTTGCCTGCTTCTTGTGGGCTCATTTTCCATCTGTAGAAAGCTTATCAGCTGTGACTTGTTGCCAAATTATTTCAATAGATTAATTTTCTTTATGCTTTTACAGCTATACGGTAAGTTTTGATGCTCAATGAAAATGTCCCAAGGTCTGTCATTGATTGGACAGTTGCATTTCATTGGTTTTGACAATCTGAGTAAAAGCATGCCCGTGCTCTGTTGTTTCTTTCGTTTGTAAGTGGTCAGCTTTTAAATACTCTTCTTTCCAAGTATATGTTTGAGGAAACTTGGCTGACCGACAGACTACTGCTGCCTTACTCTGCAAGTGGGCTGAGAAGCTTTGTTCTAGTCCTTGAGTAAGTGTATACCACTCGGCAGTGCTACAGGAAATAGCTTGAAATGGAATAAATCAGTCATAAGAAGAAACATTTTAAGAAAGCAGAAGGATCTGTGCTTCTGACATGGGGAAACTGCTGAGAGTGGCTTTTGGAATCCTGATGAACCGTCCTCAGCTTGAACACACCAGGGCTGTAGCTGATAGATTAGGGAGTCCCGACTATTCCAGCTTGTGGCAGTGAGATTAAACCGATATTCCTCGTGTGGAATTTGTTCTTGGGGTATTCACCTTTGGGCGTTGTATAGGCTTTTTTCCTGTATTAGTGTTAAATGCTGTTTGGGTTTCAAAAGGATGGGAAAACTATCTGTGGAATCAATGATGCTGACAAACTTTGCTGGTATTTACCAGGGAAAGCAGGAGAGGTATATGATATTGAAGGGCAAGTTTTTTTCCATGATAGCTGTTCTCTTTAATGATTGTTCATCCCCGTTTAGGTCAGTGGAGGTCAGCTGCCAGATAATAAAGTAATTGCCAGTGAGCTGAACACCTTGCCAGAGCTGAAGAAGTATATGAAGAAGGTGATGCCGTTTGTTGCCATGGTTAAGGTAGGTGTCAGAGGGACGGTTCTGGTACAGGAAAGGCTTTTGTGAATGCAGTGTCTCCCTCTTGCCCTTTGCTCATTTGGCATCTTCATGGGTTTGTTTATAAACATCTTCAACATCTCTAGAAGAAATACATAATAAAAATGTCTCTATGGGAATTAGCCCAGGTGAGCTCTGGATCTGGTTGAGGCTTGGTGCTTTCTGTGTTTTGTGGGTGATATAATCTGTACTTCAAACACACCTGGATTCCTCTGTATTTGAAATGTGTCCTATTTGACTTCTCCATTTTTTTTGTGCTGAAGTGAGTCAAGTGTCGCTTTGGAGACCTAAGAATTGGAAGTTAAGAATAAGGCCGGAGTTAATTGATTGCAGTATGTTTAAGGGAGGAAACAACAGACTGTTCTGAGCCTTGAATGGAATTACAAATTTTGTGTGTAATTCTTAGGTTTATCACTTAATATTCTGATAGTCCATTCTGAGTCATGCAAGCCTATGAAAATCTTGGTTTCCATTTCTTTAAAAAAAACTTTTTTGTGCTTGCTGTTGCAGATGAAAATTCAATACAGCAACTAGGGGAGAGCCAAGAAGCAAAGAATTCACAAAATTTTTTAAAAAATGGTGGGGGGGGAAAGTCGCAGTGTATGATTTAAAACTTTTTTGATGACTTTCCATGATCTGTAGAAGTTGAGAGGGATTAGTAATGGAAAAAATCTTAGTGAGTGTAAAAAAAAAAAAAAATTACTTTTTCTCCTTAAGCTTTAGCTTGATTTTTGAAATGCGCGTAATAACGTCTTCTATTTGTAAGCTTTGTCATGTCTTCTTAAGTGGAGGTGCTCTTTGCTGTCTCTGCGGGGTTGTTCTGATTGTTCCTTTTCATGGAAGCTTGGAAGCCTTCAGAGGAGCAGAGAGCACAGAGCAGTTCTGGAGCTTCCTGTCTAAGTTTGTAAGAACAGTAGGGATGTGTTAGATCCACTGATCCAGCTGGGAGAGGTCAGACAAGCTCTCAGTCCTAAGAGTTAGGGCTGAAACACTGCTGTGTTCTGGTGTCTTTAGTCTGGCAGCAGTGAGTGATCCTGGGGCACGCGGGGAAGGAGCTGAGGCTCCCCTCAAATCCATCCTTTCGCTTCCAAAGAGCAGTAACCCATTTCCCACAGAGACACGGAAAACGTCTGAGCTCGGACTCCCCTGATCAGTGTCTTTCTCTGAAACCAATTATTCATCAGTTCCAGGGCACAAGGAACATTTCTGCTTGTGCTTCCCACTTGTCAGAGGAGGGCTGAAACGTAGGAGAACCTCTGTGACTTACAAAGGGAAGCAGTTCCATGTTAAAAGGGAATCTTTCACATTAAACTGACGAGGAAACCAGGAAACCACAACCGTGCTGAGGCTGACAAAGCAGAGCTTCAAAGGAGACAGCTGGCTCAGCATGTGAGAGCCAGGCAGGGACAGATTAAACTCCAAAGAGGAAGTTCTGTTTTAGTTTAAAAAAAAAAAAAATAGTGTGGTTTTTATACTGCCTTTAATACTGTGTGTCTTGTGACTGTTGCTGCTGGCTTTCTGGACTAATTAAGTTACTTTTATGTTAACGTACAAAGTGGTTGTTATTTCCCTGCAGAGAGCTCGCTGTGAGCATGTCCAGGTGTTGTGGGCTCGTCCTTTATTTTAAACTGGGTCATAAGCCTGAGTTTCCTGCTGTGAAGTACCACTGAAATGCTGACTGATTTTGCGAATTCTCAACCTGCACATTAAGTAGGGATTTAAATAACTGTGAATGTCAAACACCTTTTCAATTCTGTATTAAAAATGTGTTCTAATTGCTCTTACTCCTCCCATCAGTGTCACCGACTCCCTGTAGAAGAAGCCCTGTTACAAGAAAATGAGTGCTCCCATGTTAATGTTGTGCCAGCAGAGAGCTCTCGGATTTACAAGCCCATTCTTTTCACGGCTAATGTGGATACTTTGCCGTTTTGAAGCATCATTTTACTTGCAGCCTTTAGAGGGTTTTAATACTCTTTTTTTTTTTTCCTCCCCCACAGGAAAACTTGGAGAAAAATGGTTCTCGTGTTCTCGATCTTGAACTGGAGTTTGATGAGCGTGCAGTGCTCATGGAGAACATTGTCTATTTGACAAATTCCCTGGAGGTTGGTACAGACTTGGCACCTGCTACTTGGCATTTATTGGGATAGCTGGAGCAGCAGCCTTCCCTGAGGCTCTGAGCCTCTTTACATTAACTCTCTTCAGTGTTGGCATGAGATACAGGGGTGGGTGTGCACTACAAGCATGGCCCCAGAAAACAGGGCTGGTTTTCACTGCAGTACTGGATGTATCTGTGACAGTGACGTCCACTGACACTTTTGAAGAGACGTTTTTCTCTGAGCCAGTCTGTATCTTAAGTTTCCGGCCGAAGAAATGAGAAGGAGCTGCTTCAAGGCATTACTAGCAAGAACAGTCGGTCCTTGGGCCCCTACACTGGCGTGTTGACTGCGGCAGGCTGTCTTCCCTCTGCAAGGAGCAGCCCCTGAGCAGGGCTTTTCACACCGTGCTGTGTAAAAGGCATCCAGTCTGGTAGCAGTTTTATGCTGCTTCATACAATGAGCAGAATTTAGCTTAATAGGCAACATGTAACGAGGGGACAGCTCCAGGTACATGGTGTTAAAAAACCCCAAACAAACGAAAACGAACAAAACAGCCCAACACCAGAAGTCAGAATCAAAAGCAGTCGTTTTTTAAGAATTAGAAACGATACGTATCGCAGAGCTGGATGTAACCTGTACGGTATGAAACAAGTGTGGCTTCACTGTGCTTGTCCCATGTCAGAGCAAAGCCGAGAGTGAGCGGCAACTTTTATTTTAAACTATCTGTAAATCTTGAAAGCCCACTGACGTGAGAGAGGGAGCAGTGTATGCTTGGGACGGGGGTACGCTGCTTGGAACAGCCAGAGAGGCTGGGGGGGGCTCTGGGGATCCCTATCCTCGGAGACTGACTAGCAGGGTCTCGTGCACCTCACACAGGGAGTAGGTGACCCTCAGCGGTCCCTTCCAAACAAGGTTTTGTGGGTGCAGGTGTGCTTTTGCTGCTTTGCATCAGGGCAGGTTTGCTTTCCCCTTTCCTACATGAACAGCTGTTTGATGGGGCTGTAACCTCTGCTGTTCCCTCTAAAGCCCTTAAACTCCTGCTTATTCCCTCCTCCCCCATTTTTTCTCTTTTACAGCTGGATCACATTGAAGTGAAGTTTGCTTCTGAAGCAGAAGATAAAATCAAAGAAGACTGCTGTCCTGGAAAACCATTTTCTATATTCAGAACTGAGGTAAAATCAGAAATTCAGATATTGGAAGTCAGAAAACTTAACTTTTGTCTGAGTTTTTTAAAGTTTCAAATTAAATGTGCCATTTAAAAACTTTGATCAGACATATGAACGTTCATCATGTATGAATATTTCAAACTCTTTTAAAAGTAAAAGTGTAATTGATTTCCCGAAATATGTCCTAAACCCTTGTTATGCTCTGGGCTGCATATTAGAGTTGGGGCAGTGCTGGTATCCAGCATGGCCAGGCAGGTTCTAAAGGGATTTTATCCCCTCGGAAGATTTATTGACAGCAGACGTTTATTTGGTTTAGTTTCTTGTTTCCCCTGAGGCATCACAAGCACAGGTTCTCCTTTAAGGTCTGTATTGTGTCTCACAGCCTGGCGTGTCCGTGTTTCTGGTCAACCCTCAGCCCTCCAACGGCCACTTCTCCACAAAAATGGACATCAGGCAAGGGGACAACAGGGAGACCGTGATCAGGCGCCTGATGAAGATGGACAGAGGGATCAAAGGTAACCACTGGTCCGGGTGTACAGCTGTGCCACCCGCGGAGGCGGGGGCACACAGGGGTGTGACAGAGGACGTGGGACATGCCCTGTGTGTGCAGTGATGTGAGTCACTGCCAGCTCCTGGGCTCTGGGGGCTTGGGAATGGCTGAAAACAAGCGAGATGAAACAGGGACTCCTCCCTGTCTTCCCAGAAGGTGGCACTGTGCTGTTGGGCACAGGGCTGGAAGGCTGCAGTTGCAGGAAGGCTTAGCTGAAGGGGTGCCAGGCTTCTTGGTCTGCTTAGCAGCCTTACTGGTCTGCCTTTTAATAGGGAACTGTGTAGAAATCACCTCTCGCCTTCCTCTTCCTTCCAGTCTCTGCAGTTCCTGCCTCAGAAAATAAGGAATAACTGTTCAGTTACTCAGTCCTGTCCTGAGCCAGATAAAGCAAATTCTGTGCTTGGAATGTGGTATTAGGAGCTGGTGTTTCTGTGTGGTTTGTCCCCGTTTCTGTCTGTAACTCACTGTGTAACCACTGAAGGACATTGTTGTGTTGGTGTAAACCTTAACAGGACAGTTACTGCCATGAGAATATATTTCCTTGGAGCAGATGTGGAAGTTCCAAGGGTTCAGCATAGCTGTGGTTAACTCTGTCGGTGCTGTGGCCCGTGTACAGCTGCCGTGGCCTGACCAGCTGCTCTCTCTGTGCAGACCTCTCTAAAGTGAAGCTGATGAGGTTTGATGATCCCGTGCTTGGGCCCCGCCGTGTCCCAGTCCTTGGCAGAGAGGAAGCAGGGAAAACTCCTATCCTGGAGCAAGCCATCTTCCACATCGACCTGGCCCAGAGGCATGTCTGTGTCACCGAGAACGGCCTGACGAGGGACATTGGGGACACAATTGTTTACCTGGTTCATTGAACGGGCGTGTACCTGGCAGTGAGAAGGTTCATGGAGGGACTTTGAAGCATCTGTATTAAACAAAGGGGAGAATTTGTTCTGTGAAAAAAAAAAAAAAGCCCACCCCAACCCACCTGAGTTCGCATGGGAGTTGCCCCTGCTCTTTTAAACAGGGATTTAATAAAATTATTTTCCTGTGGTGCTTTGGCTTCTCTTGAAAAGAAACAGTTACCCTGGAGACTCTTCACTGTTTATTCTTTCCTGGGTAATGCCTCAAGATGGGACTTCTTTTCACTCCTGGTCTTGAGTATGGAGCAGAGTGAGAAGCCCCATCCTTGGCTGACACTGCAAATAATCTGATAGATAAAATAATTGATCTATATAAAAGCCATGCATATCACCCTGTAACATGTCTCTCTGCAGAGAACCTTGGGGGAGGAATTTCTTGCTCTGGAATTCAGTTCAGAGCAGTTTATTAATCCCTGTGGACTTTGCAGGCAGAAGAGAGAATTACTGTGTGACACCAGTGGAGCATCCACAACCTGTATTCTGTTTAAAGCGGCAGCACTTACTCCTCAGAGAACCTTACTGAGTCAGAGGGAGGGCGTGACCTGGGGGAATTATTTCCCACTGAAGTGGGGAGCAGCGGAATCATCACCATGAGCTGGAGCTGCACGGGGGCTGCTGGGCTGGGGAGAGCTGTGGGGAGGGGGCTTTGGAAGGGTCTGCTACCGTGGTTGTGGATCTCTGTACGGATCACTTCCTGCACTGTCAGTGGCAGAGCTGGACTTTGGCTCCATCTGGATTAGTGTGATTGAGCTGGGGGCTTCCTCAGCCTCCCCCTTTCCCCCCCATCCTGTCCCGTGGTCAGTGCTCAGAACTGCTGGGGCTCAGGACACCCCCAGCACCCAACCAGAACTTCCCGCCCTGGAAATACCTGTCCTGACCTTTGAAGTGGGAGCGAGCATCCTTGAAAGGGAACAGGTATAAAGTGAAATGGTATCTTTGGGCAGGGGTCACGTTCCTTCCCTCCGGGTTTCTTTCGTGTCTTTCAAAATGTGTGAAGAGGAGAAAATCATCAGCTGCTCTGTGTTGATGCTGTGAGTGGGGTTCTGAGGCAGGGAGCACTTGGTACTCACTGAAGACAGTTCAGTGGGTTTTGTTCTGCCAGGGCTGAGCCCTCGTGGGACGGTGGGTGGTCTGTGGTGCTGCCCGGCTGAGCACGGGGGCCGCGTCCCGTGCCGGGGGTGGCTGGGTCAGGGGCTGCACTGAGCTACCCCGGCGCAGGGTCCGTGCCTGGGTCGGGCCCCGGAGCTCCCTCTGGGCGGGTGTACGGAGAGCTGGGGGTGTGCTGAGTGTGAAAACCCTCCTCGCTGTGCCCAGGGACCCTCAGTGCCGCCGGGCAAGTGGCCCAGGAGCCGTGGGCTGTCCGGCCTGCGGGAACGCTGCCCCGCACTGAGGGTGTCTTGTTAAAATCCTGCCTGCAAGGGAGCCTGAGTCACGGTTCCTTTCATGCCTCCCGTCCTTCTCCTCCACCACCCACCACCCAGAACGCCTGGTTTTCAAAAATAGAGTGCAGGAGTATTTTACAGCAGTCCCTGTCTTTGCTGCTGCTCAGCCTCTTTGAGAAGTTAAACCTGGATACGGCTCCTCCCAGTAACGCCGGTGAGTTAAACCTGGATACGATGCCCAGATCTCGTGTCACAGCAGTTTCCTGACCCAGCAGTGGCTTTGAGAGCGTGAACCTAAATTGCCATCTTCAGCTAGGACTCGTGAGCTGAAAATTTCATGCAGATTTATTTGCTGTAGCTTGATTTGTAGGTTCCCGCTGGGTGCAAAGAGCCTCAAAAATAGCACCGGGAGCTTGAGCTGCAACCTGGCCATGAGCAGGAGCGCAGAGTCCACGGTCCCGGCCCTGGAATCAGGTAACTCCCTTGCCCAGGTACACAACCCCCCCTCCCTTGCCGTCTGTTCCCAACAGGCAAAACCTGAAATAAGAAAGTGAAAATAAACATTCTTGGGCTTTTTCATGCAAAAAGTTTTAATGGTGCCACAGCAGCTCCCATGGCCCGGTGTCTCACACGGTGGGTGCCAAAGCTTTCCTGAGCCCCGTGTTTCCCCAGCACCCCCCCAGTGCTTCCAGTGCATGAGGGGCTGTAATCCACTCGGCCCCAATTAATTATTAATCTACAGGCTACAGATCTAAACATTAGTGCTATAAACTTAGATGAATAAACTTCTGAAAACTCAAAATGTCTTTAAACCATTGCTTTTTTTTTTTACAGAAATACAAAATAAATAGCTTGAGCATTAATATAAAACAGGAAACTAATATCTTCTCGTTTATCAGCTTTTCTCCCAAATAGTACCTTAAATTGAAAAAACCTTTTAAAAAAATGAACTTCACTTCGTGGAAAAAATATTCGGCATCCCTGAATTTGCACAAGCGTCTCTGAACAATAAACTAAACATATTTGATTTATTCCTCCTACCCATCACCAACTAAGCAAAGGTTATACATCCTACTGTTTCTAAGATATATATATATA